>OY751343.1:24887961-25487961 GCA_963564715.1 Catocala sponsa | reverse complement strand
GATTCGACGATTGACCTCCTTCTCAAAGTTGGACCTACCTAACTGGATCGTTTGTCCCAGGTATACATACTTGTCGACAACTTCGAGAGTAGAGTTTGATTTAAATAGATCAGCTGTTTTTATGCGCGCGGAACGGAGAGTTCATTCGTCGAGTGCGATGTATCGGTAGCAATCCATTGCGTACCGCGTAATAATTTTAATCTACATAACATTTTAATCTTGCATTTTTTTAATAATTGAAGTTTATTTCATGATAAGTACTTATAGAAAGACGTCTTGCTAAAGTTTTCGGGTCGCCGTCCCTTACACCCAGTATATATATTGTCTATATTTTAAAATAAGTGATATTTATACATAATTTCTACGACATGCACAAATTCAGTAGATCACGAATAAACTTATGAAAACGTTGTTCAACTTATTCTTTTCATTTTATTTACATTGAAAATTCATGAAATTTTTACATAGGTAAACCCAGTGACACAGAAAGATCTTCGCTTCATATACAATCACCCTGAAGTCGTTCAAAACACGGGCAGTGTTCCCGACCTGGGCAGGTTTGATGCTCAATTCTTCAAAGTCCATTATCGTCTCGCATTTACTATGGATCCCATGGGGAAAAAGGTACTCGAGCAATCGTACCAGGCCATCTATGATGCCGGTAAGAGCAGATATTTCATATGCCACTCAATAGCTATTATAGAATATATAATACAATCAAAGAAAATAATCAATTTCTTGGTATTCATTAATAGCAAGAAATTTCATTATTTTCTTTCAATTGAAGTAATTACAATTATGTTATTATTTATAGGAATAAATCCAGACCGACTATCTGGTAAAAAAGTTGGCGTTTATATAGGATCATGTTTTTCTGAGACAGAAAAAGCTAGTTTCTATGAAGCTGCTTCGAGATCCGGTTTTGGTATTGCCGGGTAAGAATATTTATATATATTATTTTACATACTTATGTAATTAATGAATATTATGTAAATTAAAATGTAAGTTCTAAAACCTACACTATGAACAGAACTTTACATACAAAGGTCTCACGTCACTTATAATTGAGTCATCAACGGTTAGAATAGATTTTTGAGGGCATGAATATTTTATTGACTTTTATTCGACAAAAGTTAGGAAGACAACTTGTTTGCTACAATATAGCTTAATAGCGAGTTTAGTGAATGGATTTGGTTTCGTCGGACAACCAAATCTACCCAACAACAAGTTAAGTAGAAACTTTAACATCTTATATCAAAATGTTCGCGTACTACGTACTAAGACAACAAAATTATTATCCTTACTTCAATCATCCGGATCAGACATATTCGCAATTACGGAAACTGGTCTCAGTGAATCTATCCAAGATGTGGAGTTCGTGTTACCCGAGTATCAAGTATTACGATGTGACCGCGCGGATGGGCGTAAGCACGGCGGCGTACTTTTAGTGGCCACACCGCGGATTGAGATGCGGAAAGTAACAATGCCAAATACTAGTGATATCGACAGCCATAGATTCGAGTTGGTTTGTGCTACATTTTATAAACAAAGCCGATATTTGTTTACTTGTTTTGTAGTATATATTTCCCCACAAATAGAGAAAAATTAATATATGATAGTGTTTAATTTGTTAGAGAAACTTTGTATAAAATATGGGAATAATTTAATTATAATGGGAGATTTCAATTTGTATTCGTGCAATATAAATGTTCGTAATTATTATGAATATTTTGTAGCCTTCTGTGAATTCGGTCAAAGCAATATGGTACCTAATTGTAGTGGAAGGCAATTGGATCGTGTGTTGAGCGCGCGCGACGGCGGCGGCGGCGGCGTGTCGGTGAGTGAGGCGGACGAGGCCCTGGAGCCCGTGGACGCGCATCACCCGCCACTCGCGGTAAGTATCGGGCTCGGCGGAGCGCGCGCGACGCCGGCGGCGCCCCCTGTACTCACGTCGCCACATATACCACAAAACCATAACCCGACACCGACAATACGTAAGCAATGGAACTTTAAGAAAGCTGATTTTACTCACTTATATTATCTGTTGACTAAAATCGATTGGAGTGATATGTACCATATAAATGATCCTACCGTAATACTTAATTTATTTTATGATAAGTTATATGAAGTTTATAACATTTGTGTCCCTAAAAAGAAGTTTCACTCAATAAATACTAGGTACAGTTATCCCGTATGATATACGTCCGAGATTATTAGAGAAATTAAATTAAAATATGAGCTGCATAAAAAGTACAAATCGAGCAAATCGCGTAGTGGTTATTTTGCTTTCTCTCAAAGTAGGGCGTAAAGGCTGAAACGGCAAAAGCACACGCCTTATATTGTGACCGTGTACAAAATCACCTGGCAACCGACTCACGAGCGTTCTGGGCTTACATGCGATCTAGGAAAGGTAGATTATGCAAACAAAAATTAACAAATAACGGACGCGTTTTGTCGGAGCACGAGTGCGCCGCCGAGTTCGCTAGATTTTTTCACTCGGTATGTAATAGTGCCCCGGCGGCGCTGAGCGTGGACTCGGCGGTCGCGGCGGCAGCGCCGACGAGCGCGTGGACGCATCTCGCGCGTCTGCACCCTGTCGACGTGCGGCGCGCGCTCGCCCGCCTTACGCCCAAGCGCCCCGTAGGGCCAGATGGTATACCACCATTTGTTTTTAGAGATTGTCATATACCATTAGTGGAACCTTTGTTACATTTATTTAATGTTTGTATTGATACAGCTACGTTTCCTGAACGATGGAAACTCACACGAGTGGTTCCTGTGCCGAAAGGTAAGGGAGGTCCGGCACCCAGTGACTACAGACCTGTTGCAATCTTGTGCACTCCAGCCAAGGTCTTTGAAACCGTCATTCATAACTGTCTTTATGCGCAAATAAGTGGCCAGCTATGCGATGCGCAGCACGGGTTTCGCCCGGCGCGTGGAACAACAGGCAACGTGATGCATCTGATGTCGCAATTAGTTCCGTCTGTAGATGCCGGCTTACAAGTGGATGTTGTGTACTTAGATTTTAAAAACGCATTTGACACAGTCGACAACGACATCCTTTTATCGAAATTAGCCAACTTCGGGTGCACACGGATGCCTGTCTGAACCATACTTTACTAGATCGGGTGTGAGCCAGGGGAGTAATTTGGGCCCTCTTCTTTTTATCTTGATGAAAAATGACCTACCTGCAGTTATATAAATAAATCCACATGCTTATTATTTGCCGATGATTTGAAGTTGGTTGTTGAAGTAAAGGAGGATACGGACTGCAATATGGAGCATATTGCAGTCCGTATCCTCCTTCCTTTGATATTGATAGGGTTGCGAAATGGAGCCAGGAAAATAAACTTTATTTTAATGTAAACAAATGTTCAGTATTGTCGTTCAGCCGTGCACGCACCCCACGCCACCACCGCTAGCACCTAGACGGGACACCACTGCAGCGTGTCAATGAGGTTAAAGATTTAGGAATTCATTTTACGGTCGATTTAAAATTTCGAAAACATGTTACAGAGCTTTGTAAATAGGCAAATCGAAATTTAGGGTATGTTTTACGTCAGGCTAACCAATTTACAAACATTAAGGCTTTGAAAGCGTTATTTGAGGCTCTCGTAAAAAGTCACCTGGAGTGTAACGTAGTCATTTGGTCTTCATACGAAGCCAAATACAAATACATGTTAGAGCGGATACAAAATAAATTTATTAGATATTTATATTTAAAATTGTACGGCGTTTACCCGGGATATCCACTACTGTATCCTTCTCTATTTACCCTTGGAATGGTAGGCTATCATAAACTAGAAGTACGTAGAGAAGCAGCCCTGTTCTGTTATTTATTTAAACTTATAAGAGGTAAAATACATAACCCAGCCATCCTCCAGGAAATTATTTTTTTGTCCCAGATGAATATAGGGGGCGACGGCGGCGGCCGGCGTTGTTAGTGGTGCCGCGCGCGCGCACTAATTTCTTACAGCACGCGCCGTTGGCGCGAGCGCTGCGTGCGCTCAATACAGTATCAGATCGTATCGATCTATTTTCAGGTTCATTGAGCGAATTCACAAAGGCTACATACTGGATATTAAGTTATTGTTAATATAATAGATGTAAGATGTTTATTATATTACCGTTTTAAATGTTACAGTTTAGTTATGTTACTATACTATCGCATTAGGTTAAGAACCTGTAATGATAGATAATAGTTTTTGAAATAAATAAATATGATGCAGGGTTAAATTATGGCATTATACAACATAGTACTGTTTATTTACCTGTATAATGTTTAGTATTTTAAAACATAACTAAGAATACATGAACGAATTTGATGCGTTTGTCAAGTCTTAGAATACCAAAAATAATTAAAAATCTATTTTGTCTGTTCACCGGTGCGTCGCCGCGGTTTAAATATTAAAAAGTAGAACTGTTTATTTTTCAAATTAGGTGCAGTAAAACAATGTTCGCCAACCGCATCTCATACTGGCTAAATGCGAAAGGTCCCTCGATGTCTATCGACCAGGCGTGCTGCAGTTCAACTGCCGCATTGGAACAAGCTTATCTGGCCATCAATCGAGGAGAATGTGAGGCTGCCATAGTCGGCGGGTCTTACTTGTGTTTGCATCCACAGTCTTCTGTTCACTATCGAAGGTACGTCAATTTTGTGATAACCTATGTTTTACGTAAAAGTAAAATAAATTTAAATCTGTCGTTTAATATTTAAAATATATTTACAGAATTATAAAGCTGTGCAGTGATGGTAAAACAAAGTCTTTTGATCAACACGCTAATGGATGCGCTAAGTCTGAAGCCATCAACATACTGTTTCTACAAAAAGCTAAAGATGCTTTGAGGTTAGTTAAGCACAATATTATTCTAGATCTAATCTAACATATGCTATGAATATGTACTTAATGCTCAGCATTAGGTCAGCCTAATTGTGGTTGTGAATAAAATTGTTCTCATGTAAATCCTACTATTTGCACTATAAAAGTGATCTTATTTCGTATATCTCGATGTTAATTGTGAATCAATAGCTGAATACAATATTGTGATGTTGGGTAACTAGCTAACAATAAGCTGTGAAAAGACAACACCTACCGTACTGCGGAACTCTAGAATATGTTATTTTCCTATATGTGTGTCGTGTTTATTTATTTATTTATTCAAAAAGTTACAGATAGCTACACATTATACACAGATACATTTGTACAACTTACAGACTGTGTCTAGTGTAATTACATCACTTACCTGCAGGTATGCGTAAATGTAACTGTGTGCGTGTGGATGTGAGTACTTACATAAAATATATTATGTGGATGCGAGCGTTCAGTTCTATGTGTGCTTATTTGAGTGTGCATGTGTGTATGTGTGTGTGTGTGTGTGTGTTTTTGTTTGTGTGTGAGGGTGTTTGTGCGCGTGTGTGTGTGTGTAAAGGGTAATGATGAACGTGTTTGTGAGGATATATATAGTTGTGTGAATGTGTTGATTTTATGTTAAGCGATGTATGTTAAAAGAGATTCAGTTTTCATATTATAATCTTGTTGAAGGAGCCATTCTGTGACTTGATATTTCAATTTATATTTGTTTAAGCCAACTATATATATCTAGTGGATGGGCCGCTGGCAAAAGTTACTACCTCAGCGACCCACCCAGCAGTCTACAGCTCCTCGGCGACGCCCCGGCACTACATAGGGCGTCGGACCGACTCAATGGCTGGCGGGCGAGAGATCCCCGTTCTCCCGCCCGCGGCCTTCATTATGGCGTCATTAGGCGCGCGAAGGCGCGCCTACACCGCCCGGTTCGCCGGTGTAGGGTTGTAGTGTTTAGCGGAAGATAGAAAGGAAAGATAGTTCATAGTTCAGAGTTTATAGTTTATTACACCACACAATAGTTCACATTCAGATACACACGTAGAAGAAGCAGAGAATGAGATTGAGAAGGAGTACACAGTTCACAGTCTATATACATAGTAAGATGAGCAGAAGAATAAACAAGCGAAAGCGGATAGATTACAAGTTCGAGATTCACTATAATTACGATACTTTTAGCTATAATGCAGAGCTAAGTACGCGTAGGCTCGGTAAGTGAGTAAGGAACCGACTGGCCGGCGGCCGTGCTTTGGTATGCGGTAGGGCGTGTCCCTCATGAAGCGCGTGTGAGTAAGACGGAGCATCATGCGTCGCAGGCGCCGGCCGGTGGATTCACTACTAATATTAAATATTGGTTTGTCAACATGTACAATACTTTTTATTAATTATTTATACAATGTTTATGGTTGAACTAATTCTCGCTGTCGACCATGGCTTTGACCACGGCCGGCAGCGAGAGATCTTCACCCACAACCTCAATGAGTTCACGGCGCCGCACCGCCCAAGCAGGACATTGCTCGAGCGTGTGCGGCGCCGCGTCCTCCTCACAGTCGCAGTGGTGGCAGACGGGACTCGGTTCCCTCCTAGCGACCGTGTGCAGGTATTTGCCAAAGCAACCATGCCCTGACAACACCCGCACTAGCCGGAAAGAAAGGGTCCCATGCTGCCGCCCTGCCCACCGTTCCAGTACCGGCTGGAGGGCCCCAACGGTTCTGAAACCGGCCACGGGCGCCTCCAGCCATGCCTTCCACTTTAAAATCATGCCGTGATGGGCCCGATTGCGCGCGCATTCAATCACTGTCGGGAGGGGACGACAACCCGTCTCCTCCCGCACCGCCTCACTCACTGCAAACACTTCGGCGAGCACTTCAGCCTCCAAATCCCACGGGGGTGTTCCGACACCGTGCGGTATCCACGTATTGCCCTGACCGTTATGACTCTCTGCGGCCTCCGGAAGAGAGTCCTGCACTGCGCGGTCAGGGAGTCCGCCCACACCGGTGCGCCGTAGAGCACCATCGACCGGACAACCCCCGTGTAAAGTTACCGGCAACCAGCACTGGGCCCGCCCAAATGTGGCAATAGCCACCCAAGTGCGGACGCAGCGCCGAGAAGCTTGGGAGCGAGCTGTCTGAAATGCTCGTCGAAGTGCCACCTTCCGTCCAGCACCAAGCCCAGATATTTCATGTGGGCCTAGACGGGAACGCGCGTCAAGCCCACCATTATCGAGGCGCCGCGGGGTGGACTGCGACGGCGCCCATGAAAGACCAGGGCCTCCGTCTTGTTAATAGCCACCCGTAAACCCAGCGCCTCGATACGCCCGACCACCTGGGAAACCCTACGGTGGCCAAACAGGCCGCCTCCTCGAAGGTACCCCCACGGGCTGTAACGAGGGTGTCGTCAGCACCCAGTCATACCCCATGTCCCACAGGAGCGGACCAAGACCCGATCCCTGCGGGACACCGCACGACATGGGCCGCCGCCAAATCTCGCCTCGAACCTCGAGGAGGACACTCCTGCCTCTCAGATAGTCCGCCACCAGCCGCTCCAGGTAAAAAGGTACTCCGTGATATCGAAGCGCCCCCTGGACACAGCTGTATGGCAGACTATTAAACGCGTTGGCGATGTCTAAAGACACTGCCAACAGAACACCGTTGCCGGCGACCGCCTCCTCGGCCGCGGCCTTCAGGCGCTCAATGGCCCCGACCGTCGAACGTCCTTCCCAGAATCCGAACTGAGCGTCCGACAGGTCGGGACCGACCGTGCTCAGGTGCCGGACGATACGGGTGGCGAGAATTTTCTCAAACATTTTCCCCGCCTCGTCCAGCAGCACTATGGGCCTGTACGCCGCGGCCGACTCTGGAGGCCGTCCCGGCTTGGCCAGGTGTACCAACTTCCCCTCCTTCCAGCACTCAGGGAATCGACCCGACACCAGGCTCGGGTCGAAAAGTTCTCTGAGCCGGACATACAGGTGATCGAGAGCCAGCACGAGAGCTCGCGCAGGCACACCGTCAGGTCCAGGGGCGGTCGTCTTGGAGCGGATCCGCAAGACAGCCGCCCCCATCTCAGCATCTGTAACCGGGGGAGCACTGAGGTCCACCTCCCGATGTCGGCCTCCCGATGGGGCCATTATCGGGGGCACGTGCTCTGTCCGGTCAGGAAATAACTCCTCGACCATCTCGGAGAGGAAGTTGGGCTGGAGGGTCTCCGTAAGGGGGGGGCCCCGCGCACGGAGCTTGTTCAGTGGCGCGCGATATGGGCGCCCCCAGGGGTCAAGGTCTAGACCCTCCAGCATCTCACTTTTCGCCCGTTCCTTGGCGCGGCAGATGGCCGACTGCAGAGACGCCCTCGCTTCGCGATACGCGTCATACAGTCGACCCTCTTCTTGCTCATCGCGGTGGCGATGGCCTCGGCTGCGTGTGTATAACGTCCGGGCACGAATGCAAGCCGCACGGAGGTCCGCCAGCTCCTGGGACCACCAGTAGACCCCCTTCGGTGTCCAGTGTCGCACTCGGGGCATGGCCGCATCGCAAACAGCTTGGATGCTGTCGCGAAAGCGGACAGCCCCGTCGTCCACCTCCACAGACGGGGGTGCAGGAGACAGCTAAGCTTGAACTATGGCTGCCTCTTCCAGTAGGTCCCGGTTCAGCCTCTTCACAGCCCACCGCGGAAATCGAGGATTTCTGCCCGCCGACGGGCGATGACCCCTGCTGGGGTCCCGAAGTCGGGAGACATCCAGACGGACATAGTGTACGAGCCAATAACGCTCATACAGCACAATTCGTATTTACCAAACAATTAATTAATTAGTCGTACCTAAACATTCGCCACGCGCTAATGTGTATCATATATCAGTGTTTATAATAATAACTTAGTATTACGTAAAGTGCGACTCAGATACCTAAACTTAGCCGTAGACATATGTTTTTATAGTGAAATAAACTATTTAACGTAAAGTGGTGCCTTGTGAATTATTTACTATACCTACAACTATACAAATAACTACCGGTTACCGTCAACGACGAGATAGCCCTAACATCTTTTTGGTCCTTCGAGCTTGGGCACGACAGATCACCCTCTGAGACGTCGTGTGTCACTTTTTAGCAGGAAACTTAGCGTTGTATTTCCCATTTACGTTAGCAAATCGGTGTTGTTGGCCTCCCACAAGCGGATCTCACCAGCAACATTGAGAAGTTGCACATAACGTAAACGAGGGACGGCAACACTAAGGACAGACAGTGATAAACCAGCAGAGGAAATAACAGTTAGTCAGCGGAGACAACGTCTACTGCGACTAAAACCATGTAGTTATAGCACCTGACTGAGCAGAGATAACGTCGACTGTTACGTCAACTTCAAAAACTGAGTGAAATTGCGTGAGTATACATCAACGACTCACCTAACTCTACCATCAAGGATGTCGAAAGAAAACTACGTCCAGTTTGTAGAGCTCATAAACAAACAACAAGGCAGCTATGAAAAAATCAAAGCTCTGCAATGTAACTACAAAAAGGATTCTATGAGTAGAAAATCTATAGACTACCTTAATAAGCGCATCAAAACTTTACAATCTCTCTGGGATGAATTCCGAACAAACCATGAGATCATTAGGAAGTATGAGCCTACCAATAGGGACCACGAATACTTCAAAGAAAATGTTTTTGAGGTAACCAAAAGCATGTTTAACGAAACAATGCAATCTATGTCTCTATTGAGAAACGAATTATTGAAGGAGTCTGGTTTTTCGGGAATATCGAAACCTAAATCGCCCGAAGTCAGTAAAAAACTGTTTGATACAACCGGAGATGAGTCTGACAAACATTTATCGACCTTGTTACGTAATCAAATGTGCAATTTTAACGCCTTGCAGCGTGCGGTGGCCAAAACAAATATCGAGGATATGAAAGAAAAATGGCAACTTCAAGATCTATCGACAAGATTCACTGGGAGATAAGTTACTTGTTGCAAGGAAACGACGAGGATTACGAAGCGAAATTCGAGCACTGGGAGCAAGTCTACGATAAGCTTAAGGAAGACCTAAATAGAAAAATATTTGAAACATCTCATTACGAAAAAACTACCCCACGTATTGAATTGCCAGAGTTCAATGGAGCTTACAACAATTGGATCTCTTTTAGAGACTTATTCTTTGAAATGATTCATAACAATCCAACGTTGAACAAAACGCAGAAAATGAAATTCCTGAAGTCAAAATTGCGAGGTGAAGCAGAAAAGCTTATCAAACACCTTCCCGTGAGTGCTGAAAACTATGACTCATGCCTAGAAATAATTCAGCATCGCTAAAATAATAAGCGATTGCTGTTTACGTCATACATAGATACATTGCTTAATCAACCATCTATTGAAAAACCGAGCTCAAACAACCTGAAAAAACTGCATGATACTAAGAAAGAGTGTTTGAATGCTCTGGAGAACATCAACATTGATATTCCTGTGTGGGGTCCTCTTATCGTACACCTACTGTCTTCAAAACTCGATGACGTCACTTACGGTGACTACATTCAAACTATGAAACAATTGAGGGAGCTTCCGGACCTAGACGAGTTTATGGAATACCTAGAATTAAAATTCATGACGTTGGAAACATCTCGAACAAAAAAGAGCGGGCTGAAACAAAATGATTCTACAAACAACCAATATAAAAATAATTATAATAATAACAAGCCAATGAACTTTAAAGACGCAGAAAAGTGGACAAAAACCTATCATGCATCGCTACGAAAATGTCCACTGTGTCAAAACGAGCACGTATTGAGACTGTGCCCTACATTCTTGAATATGGATGTCTCATCGCGCAACCAAACAACAAGCAAATTAAATTTATGTAAGAATTGCTTGTTTAATCACGGCGGCAATAAATGTACTTCAACGAAAAGATGTCGCACGTGTAACCTTAAACATCATTCCCTTCTTCATGATGAGAATCTGAAGGAGCAACAAGTCAGGCCATCCACCTCAACGGTGGCTGAACGTACATCGAACCATATAAATGGTGATCAAGAGATATTCTTAACGACCTTACAACTCAAGGTCAAGAACAGAGAAGGTGACTACGTCATCCTTCGGGCGTTGCTGGATCAAGGATCTCAAGTAACCTTGATAACAGAAAATGCTGCGCAACGTTTAAACCTACCGCGTAACAAACTGAACGCTGCGATTACTGGCGTCGGCACTATTATGGGCACAAGAAAAGGGGTAATAAAACTAGAATGTAAATCTATACATTCCGACTACAAATTCCAAACTGAAGCATTAGTAATGCGTAAACTTGTAAATAATCTGCCTAACTCAACAATCAACACAAAGAACTGGACACACCTCGAGAATATCAAACTAGCTGATCCAGACTTTAACATCTCTGGACCAATCGATTTATTGCTGGGAGCAGATATTTACTCTGACGTAATCCTAGAAGGAATACTCAAACCCAGCGATGGTTCCCCCGTAGCACAACAAACCAAGTTGGGTTGGATCCTGTGCGGTGCTACAAAGCAATTCAACTGTCTAGTTACTCTTACAGAGTTAGACAACATAAGCAAATTTTGGGAAATAGAAGAAATTTCGCCTTCCTGTGAGCCGATAAAAGAAGACGAGTACTGTAAAACCTATTACAGAGAAACAACAGAGCGTCTAAGCAATGGGCGATATGTGGTAAAAATGCCGATGAAAGCTGATTATGTACAAAAGCTTGGGAGCTCAAAATCTCAAGCCATCGCACAATATTTGCAGTTAGAAAAGAAAATGACGAAACAAGAACATTTTGCTAAGCTGTACAACAAATTCATTTGAGAATACATCGAATTAGGACACATGAAACACGTGACAGAAAATGAGAGTCAAGTGCAGGCTTATCGACCCCATCATGGTGTGTTAAGGGAGAGTTCAACAACAACGAAACTGCGAGCTGTTTTTAACGCATCGATGAAGACAGACTCCGGCTACAGCCTAAATGACTTAATGGAAAAGGGGCCAAATCTCGAAAAGGATATCTTATCTATTATCATCAAATGGCGAAGCTATAAATACGTCCTGGCGGCGGACATTGAGAAAATGTACCGTCAAATCCTTATCCATCAAGATCAACAGTGTCTTCAAAAAATCATTTGGAGGGACTCTGTGCGATAACCACTCAGGGAAATGCAGCTTTGTACACTTACATATGGCATGAAAGTTGCGCCATTCATAGCAATGCGAACACTCCAACAATTGGCCGAAGACGAAGGCGACGCATTCCCGCTAGCCAAAACGGCGTTACTAAACGAGTTTTATATGGATGACGTTACAACGGGTCACCATACAATCGAATCAACAAAGTTATTACAGAAATAGCTTTACGAGCTACTCAAAAAAGGCGGTTTCATTTTACGAAAATGGGCCACCAATGAACCCTGTATTCTGAAGGGTATGACAGAGAAAGATAAAAAATTTACTACTGATTTCAATTTCAAACAACAAGAGATCAGCAAAACTCTCGGTATCGCATGGAATGACGCAAGCGACTCATTTCATTTCGTCATCGAATTGCCGTGCCTTAATAAAAATACCACAATTTTGCCGAACACTTGGCCTTGTACCGCAATAAAATTTTTATTTATGCTTCGTTTATTAAATATACGAAAACGATGTAAGTCAGTTACTTTATGCATCGATTTGCTGTAAAATGCACGACGCACCAGTTTGAATGCAGTCGTAAGTCTTACTTTTTCAACACTCACTCTTTCTAATTGCCAATATAAGGATCTTACTCTGCGCGAAGAAGTTGCGATTCCCTGGTTGCCGCGCTGTCGACAACAACTTACATACATATATCACACTACACTTATTTTATGGGTTATGTAACTTAAATTAAAATTGATGATTTTTGATTTAAATGTATTTATATCATTAAACACTTTATCCAAAAGTATGTTAGTATTGATACAGATTACATCAGAATCATATAACACAATGAATTTGATTTGAAAAAATAATATAAATTAATATATTTAGAGTTGCATTATTATACACATTTTTTTTCATAATAAAGTCTCCCTTTTTTATGATGTAAGTATAATTGTACCGGTTTTCACAAAGATGAATAGGAGTACTAATAAATGTTTATTAATATACCTAAGTGTAATTATATCAGTTTGTACTAATTTACGTTTAAATATATAGATCGTGTATTAGGAGTTGTTTACATTTGTATTAACTAGCGGTCACCTAGTGCTCGAAATTCGACCAAAGTTTGCCTGTGAGATATTGCTGATATAATAATATATATTGACATTATTATGTCATATATGTAACCATAGTTACGCGCTTCGACTGCGTGTGTCAAATGCATGGTTGTATGCGTGTAGTGGTTTTTCATTAATTTAATGTATTTCTAATGCATATTTTATATAAATATTAGGATTCGTCACTTATTCTCTGTATAAACTATAAGTGTGCGAAATATCATACTCCTCCGTCCGCCCAATTTTCGTAAAAAGGGATCCAAAGTTTTCGCTTCACATATTATTATATAGATATACATTAAAGAAATAAAAATATTTGTTCAGTTCACTTTGATATTACTCGAAATGTATTATAATACACATTGATAAATGTAAAAAAACCTTAGTTAAAGCATTTTACACCAAAATTATCTTGCTCAATTTTCACCTTAGACTACAATTAGATAAAAAATAGCTATTTTTTACTGTTTAACATAGTGTAAAAATATTAAAACTGATATAAGTCAAGTTGTATTACTTTTCACTGAAGGTACAGATTTATGTGTAAAACTTTTAAAGCAGTGTCGGGGATATTTACAGACTCACAACAATCATCCGGACTACAGATCAAGGCATTGCCTATTGTAAGCGAATCAACTTCGCTACTTATATTATTAATTATAGCCATTAGGTACCTACGGGACATGTAATAATAAGCAGCATGAAAGAATTCAATGCAATGCCCTACATTTGAGTGTATTCATTATATGTATTTGACATCAAACCAAATTCGACTGTTTGAATTTAATTTAATTATCCAGAATATTAAGAATTACTTTTACGCAATACGTGAACCAATTTATTTAATTAATTAATATTTGACGTCAATCATTCAGTAATTATTGATTACATTCAAAAATATATGTTTTGTTATAACTATATTTAAACTGACAGGTATGATTCCAAAGTTTAATCGTGACGTTATTTGCATTATGCTGCTAGGATATGTCACAAGTATAATTGTAAATTACATGCACTCATTGTTTCTTTTTGATTAGATAAATCTATGAATAATTACGATAAATAACACTTCATGTTAATTAGGATTATTCACGATATTCTTAAGATTACATCCACTATGTCTGTAAAAACTTATTAATATTAAATGATTAGTGCCGTTGATTTGTTTTAGAATCTACGCCGAAGTATTGAACGTTAAGACCGAGTTCACCTGTTTATTGAATGATGAAACAGGACCAAAGTACGGGTTCTATAGAGACCTCAGCAGTACATCCAACTTCATTAAGAAGTTCTACGAAGACACGAAAGTTCCACCGCAGGCTGTCGAATACGTTGAAGCATTTGGTTCTGGTCAGTATTGATACTAAGATTTTAAGTGACATATTGGTTATTTTATGATAAGGTTTTGTTCTTTAAATCGATACTTGTTGAGTTTTCAAGAAAAATTGTTACAGTGTTTCACTGCTGTGTTTCGTTCGGTGAATGAGAGCGCCGGAGGCCTAAGCATGAGGTGACGATTCTCGCAGCTTATGAGGGACCTGCAGAGCATCCGTAGAGTCATTGTGTGGGTGGCGCGAGTCGACCCGGCGGCCAGGGAGAGCCGTAGAAACGGTGCTCTGCTGGCCGCCCGCGGTATAGTCCAGAGGCCCAACCGAGTCTAACCAACTAGGTTGGCTGCCTTATCATGCCGCGCATAATCTCGAGGTGGCTCGTCGTGCCGGATGGTGACCGGAGGGTGGGTCCCGGCGACCACTTTCGGGAGGGTACGGGGGTCCTTCCGTCCGTCGGATCGGCTATCGCCATACCATACAGTTATATGACAAAACTTGCTCTGCGCCTTGCCCCACTTTGCTGCGAGAATAGCCGCCTCTTTTTTTCACGTTTCCCCTTCCTTTCACTCTATGGCAGTACGAACAAAGCATTGTCGTTCAACAGCAGCCAATCGCCGTAACCCCACTGCTGCTTCCTGTGTCGTGGAGTTTATTAACATCAGAGGACTCCACGCTAACCTTAATGCCGTCCATCACCACCTGGAGACGGCTCGGCCGGCAATGCTTTTTCTAACGGAGACACAAATACGCCGTCCTGCAGACACGAACTACCTGCAATATCCCGGCTACGTGCTAGAGGAGTGTTTCCTCGCGAAAGCCGGGGTATGCTTGTTTGTTAGGGCGGATATTTGCTGTCGCCGTCTACAATGCCTAGAGGACCCTTCCTTCTCTGTCCTTTGGGTACACGTAGATCATGGCTCTTTCAGCCAAATCTACATGTGCCTCTACCGATCCCATTCAGGAGACGCTGAGACAACTCGACTCTTCAATTACCTGAGTCAGGCGGCAGACGACGAGCAGGAGCGGTTTCCGAACGCTGAGTTGGTGTTCTTGGGAGATTTCAATGCCCACCATGAGACCTGGTTGGGTTCTCCCAAAACAGACCACGCGGGGCGAACTGCCCATGCGTTCGCTCTCACGCATGACCTGTCTCAACTGGTACTCCAGCCCACCCGGATACCAGATATTGCAGGTCAGGCGCCCTCTCTGCTCGATCTGCTGCTGACGAGTAACCCGAACCGGTACAGTGTGTCGATTCGTGCTCCTTTGGGTACCTCAGACCACTGTCTGGTTTGTGCCACAGCTGTTGTTGTTACGCCCCCACGTCCCGAGGAGGCAAGACGACGACTGTGGCACTACTCGTCAGCAGACTGGGATGGAATGCGGGAATACTTCGCATCCATCCCTTGGGCTCAACGCTGCTTTGAGAACAGGGATCCATCAGAGAGCGCTTCTGCTGTCGCTGGTGAAATCATCCTGGGTATGGAATATTATATTCCATACAGTGATGTCACGAGCGGCGGCAGGAAAAGGCCCTGGTTTGGGCGTGAATGCGCCGACGCTGTTGAACGCAAACAGACAGCGTATCGCGCTTGGACCAGGGCTCGCACTCTCCACGACCCTAACGTGGATCACCTGAAGGCAGCGTTCAACCAAGCCACAAAGGTCTGCAAGAGGGCATACTTAAGACCGGATGCCCAGCGCGTCGCACGGTTCGGCCAGGAACTAATGGCGCATCCTACGGGCAGTCGTAGCTATTGGCGCCTGGCCAAAGCCGTGCAGTCCAACTTCTGCCAGACCATGCTGCCCCCTCTGAGGTATCCGAATGGATCACTGGCTCATCGGCCGCAGGAGAAAGCAGATCTGCTTGCAAATCTCTTTGCAGCCAACTCCCGAATCGATGACTGCGGTTCGCAGCCGCCTAACATTGCCAACTGCGGCTACACCATGCCTGATATATGTATCAGGCAACGAACCGTTCGTGCGATACTGCAGTCTCTCGATGTTCGGAAAGCCAGTGGACCTGACGGCATCCCAGCTGTCGTTCTTAAAAAATGTGCAGCGGAGTTGTCTCCCACACTTACGCGCCTATACCGGACGTCTTACGTCGCAGGCATTGTGCCTGAGGCTTGGAAGGAAGCGAACGTTCAACCGATTCCCAAAAAGGGGGACCGTTCCGAGCCAAGCAACTATCGACCCATAGCTATCACCTCGGTGCTTTCCAAGGTGTTCGAGCGGATTATAAACATCCAAATTGTCCGCTACCTGGAAGATCAATCGTTGATCAATGATCGCCAATACGGCTTTCGGTCTAAACGATCAACGGGTGATCTTCTAGCGTTCGTCACGCACCTCTGGGGTGAGGCTATGGACAAGCACGGCGAGTCTTTGGCTATCAGCCTTGACATAGCCAAAGCTTTCGACAGAGTCTGGCACCGGTCTCTTCTTTCCAAGCTTCCGGCCTATGGCTTGCCCCCTCAACTGTGCACCTGGATTGCAAGTTTCCTGCAGAAGCGTCGTATTCGGGTCCTTTGCGACGGTCGCGCTTCCAAATTTATGCAGGTCAATGCAGGAGTGCCTCAGGGGTCTGTCTTATCCCCTACGCTCTTTCTTCTGCATATCAATGATATGTTGAATCTCGGCAACATACATTGTTATGCGGACGACAGTACCGTGCATGGGCGATATCTCGGACATCCTGGGGCCAAACAGGCTGAGGTTGAGGGGAAAAGGCAGAATCTTGTCGTTGAACTTGACCGGACCTTGGACCGCATCTATGAATGGGGTGCCAAGAACTTGGTCGAGTTCAACGCCAAGAAGACCCAGGCATGCGCGTTCTCAACAAAAAAGTCTCCGTTCCTTCCCCTCCCTTCTCTGAAGAACACTCCACTGGTGATACGTGACAGTCTCTCCATCTTAGGTATGGATCTTTGCCGCTCCCTTAACCAGAAAACCTATATCGAGAGCGTCATTAAGCAAGCTTCGCGAAAACTCGGAGTTCTGAACAGGGTGAGGCGGTTCTTCACGCCTGGGCAACTGTGCCTATTATATAAGGCACAAGTGCGCCCTTGCGTGGAGTACTGTTCTCATATTTGGGATGGCTCCGCGCAGTACTTGCTGGACGCTCTCGACCGGTTACAGCGGCGGGCTGTCCGTATCATCGGAGATCCAGAGGTCACGAGTTCACTGGAACCTCTGCAACTCCGTAGACACATAGCCTCATTGGCATGTTTCTACAGAATATACCACGGGGAGTGCTCTGAAGAGTTATTCCACCTTATCCCGCCCTCCCCTTTCCTATCCAGAACAACGCGTGCTGGGCTCAGATGCCATCCTTACACGGTAGAGTCGATTAGAGCGCGTACCAAAAAGTTTGGGTCCTCATATCTCTGCCGAACGACCAAGGCATGGAATTCTCTGCCAAGGCACGTGTTTCCTTCTTCCTTCAATCCTGGGATCTTTAAGCGGGGCGTGAAAAAGCATCTTCTCAGGCCGTCAAAGTAGAGACCTCAACATCGCCTCGGCTACTGTGGGGGCGATGTGGAGGCCACTGCTCTTAGACCACACGACTGCTTACCATCAGGTGGAGTGTGGTCATTTTGACGAGCAAAATATAAAAAAAAAAAAAAAAAAAAAAGCTCTGTTGCAATTTGGTGATTAATTATAACAGATAATCAATATAAACTACAAATGCGGACCAAGTTCAGTGCCTTTTGAAACACTTCAGTAAGTACGTCTAATCGTCATGTAGATGTTGCTTAACATTAATTTTAAATGTATGACAAAAATGTAGAGTTTATATTTAAAATGTTTCTCTATCATTTATTTACTCACATATACCTAGTTACACGCGGCCTCCGTGTTATATAATACCTATTGGTCTGATCATTGCCCTGTATCTATACGATGTAATTTTAATTTACTTAAGCCTAAGATTTGTATAACTACTGTTTGTTTAAATGAAGTAGTCTGGGGTGAAAGTGACTCGATTCAGATATTGAAATTTAAAAATGTATGTCACTCTAGACTTCGTGAAATTGATTTTCCTTCAGAATTAAGAAGCTGCTCAGATAATATGTGTTGTAACAAAGGTCATAAAATCTTGTTAAATAACATGTATGACGAGATTATTTGTATATTGTCGGAGGCCGCTACATATAGTTATAATGTTACCGAAAAGCGTAGAGGTAAATACATTGCCGGGTGGAATAGGCATGTCCGCGGCGCTCATGAGAGGGCTCGGCTATGTTTTCAGGCTTGGTTGTATGGGGGTAAGCCCGGGGCTGGCCGTCTTTATAATGATATGTGTGAAACTAGGCGTGCTTTTAAATCAAAATTAAAGTGGTGTCAGAGTAATCAACAGCAAATAAAAATGGATATTATTGCTGAACTTCACTCAAACAAGAATTTCGGTCAGTTCTGGAAAAACACCAATAAAATGAATCATAAGCCGGACTTCCCCGTCAGTGTGGTGGGAGTGTACGAGCCTAATGAGATCGCCACTATGTTCTCCCACCATTTCAGGGTGGACTCGCCACTGGGGCCAGCGCGGCAAGTGCCCGATGCTGAGGAAGGTAGTGAGCGTAGTGTTCAGTTTACTACGAAGGAAGTCCGTGCGGTGATCAAGGGCATGGTGAGGGGTAAATCCCCGGGTCACGACAGCCTTAACATCGAGCACCTGCAGCATGCAGGTGTTCACCTATCCAGAGTGCTTGCTATGTTTTTTACCCTGTGTTTAGGCCACTCCCATCTGCCCGATAATCTAATGCGTACTATAGTTGTACCAATTATCAAAAATAAAACTGGTGATACATCAGATGTAAACAACTACAGACCGATCTCTCTAGCCACAGTGGTCGCCAAAGTGCTGGACAGTCTGCTTGGTCAGCACTTGGATAAACATGTCTCGCTAAACGACGCGCAGTTCGAATTCAGACCCGGGCTTTCCACCGAGAGTGCTATCCTGTGCCTCAAGCAGACTGTACAGTATTACACGAGTAGAAAGACCCCAGTCTATGCATGCTACCTCGATTTATCGAAAGCATTCGATCTTGTATCGTACGATATTCTATGGGGTAAATTAAGGCTTGAAACTGGTCTACCTGGGGAAATTGTACTATTGTTTATGCATTGGTATAACAAACAAAAGAATGTTGTAAGATGGGCAGGCTCTCTATCGGGGGAGTATAGGCTGGAATGCGGGGTGAGGCAGGGGGGGCTGACCTCTCCTACGCTTTTCAGCCTGTACGTCAACCGACTAATCGATGAGCTCGGCAGCACCGGGATAGGGTATCACATAGATGGAGTGTGCGTGAATAACATCAGCTACGCAGACGATATGATGCTGCTGAGCCCGTCGATTGGTGCCTTACGAAAGCTCCTGAAAATTTGTGAGTCTTACGCGGTGGCTCATGGGCTCAAATACAACGTGAAAAAGAGTGAAATAATGATTTTTTCAAAATTTTAACAAAACGAAAACTGACTCCAAAAAAGAATATACTAAAACTTAAAATGAACCAAAAAGTTAATAAATAATTACATATTCTTGTGAATAATTAAATTATTGTTATTTTGGTGTCGGTGTCAGCCGCTCGCGCCGCGTGCTGCGTCTATGTGTGTAATTGTGCATGCCAATGTTATGTTATGATTATAGTGAGACATCTCATGTTTAATTAGTTACAAACCAACCTTGGCTGACACCAACTCCATTAATAACAATAATTTAATTATTCACAAGAATATGCAATTATTTATTAACTTTTTAGTGCATTTTAAGTTATAGAATATTCTTTATCGAAGTTGATTTTCTTTTTGTTAAAATTTTGTTTATAAAGAATATATTTTTATGAATAAGTTCTTACTTAGAATTATTAAAGCAAATCTTACGTGAATCACTTAATTCATATCAGTATTTATTTTTGTAAAGAGTTTACAAGGTCTTGGCTTATGTGCAGATCTATAATATTGTTAATTTGTAAAAGATTTTGCTGAAAGTGCTTCGAAAAGCACGTGAAGCCGTTGATCCTGTGTCTAATCACTCTCTGGTCGTATAGGATTACCATCCATTGCATTATGAGGGTTAGGAAATCAAAAGCGCACTTTTGTTTGCGCACATACTTAATGCAGTATAATATTTTCTGCTCAAACAGCAAGTCTCCGTTTAGATTAGCCCATAACCGACATTCGGACTGGAAGATATTACTTATTAAATTGTTTCTATCCTGCAATGTCATCTACGCATAGAACAAACCGGGCGGCAAAAGATGTCAGGCAATACCACTGATCTTCCTGAGTGTATAATTTTATAAATTAATTTATTTCACCAGCTTTACCCGAAGTGGACGAGGTTGAATTGAAGGCTATCGAAGAGGTCTTCTGTAAGGATAGAGACGATCCTCTATTTATAGGCAGCGTTATGTCTAACATCGGGTACGGAGAGGCTGCCTCGGGTATATCTGCCATAACTAAGGTATCGTCACACTTACAACACTAACACTTTACATTACTTATTCTCTAAATCGTGATTGGATACTTAATACTGTTAATTCAATGTGTGTAGGTGCTGTTAGGATACCATAATGGTAAGTTGGCTGCCAACCTGCACTGTGAGCATCCTCGCCAGGACATCGCGGCACTGCGCGATGGGCACATGCGAGTCATCACTGACCACCAAGGATTCCGGCGGACATACGTGGCAGTCAACGGCATGTCCGTGACTGGAGTTAATTCTCATGTGCTCCTACACGGACATTATAAACCCAAGGTAGCCAAAGATCATTGAACAGCATATTTCAGCGGAGCCTTATATATTATTAAAACGTATTACTTATTATATAAATATCCTTAACAGGATCCCAGTCGCTACACGTCTAGCATAGCCCGCTTGGTTACGGTATCTGGTCGACACGAAGAGGCGGTGAAGGATGTACTAGAATTGTTAAAATCAAATCCTGTGGATCCCGAACAGCTGGCATTGTTGCACAATATTCACAAAACAAGTACATCAGGGCATTTGGGCCGAGGGTATACTATTCTGCGTAAGTTTGATATCTCTCAGTTTATTTCGACTTAAGAGCAACAATTTGTTTATTGCGATATATCTAATCCTAATGAATGTTATACATGTGAGTTTGTTTGTTTGATTATTTGGTTGTTGCGCTTTCACGCCTTAACTACTTGACCGATAATCATGAAATTTTGCTTACACGTTATCAGGGAAACAGAAAAGGAAATGTAGATTAGTTTAGTGACAGTCCTTTTATTCAGAAAAAAGCACTCTTACTAACCTTACCTACATTGACGTGAGCGAAGCCGCGTGTGAAATTTAGTATTTAATAAATATAACATTACTTTAGAGACAAACACAGAACAAGAAACAATTAGTCTAAGTGAGAGGGCGGAGTACTTCGACGACGCGCGGCGCCCGCTGTGGTTCGTGTACAGCGGGATGGGCTCGCAGTGGACCGCCATGGGGACACAACTCATGCGTATACCACTGTTTGCTGCCGCCATAGAACGGTAATAACATAATAAGATATATTTTCTAGTTACTATATTATATGAAACGGCAAAAGTCTCCGCTATTATTACGTTTTTCCAGCCATACATTTAATACGCTCGTATGGAAGGGCTAAATATTCACGGGCTTGTTTATTTTGAATAAAACCAGAAATATACATTTAGAATATATTACGGTCAAATGTTATCGACATAAATAAACTAAAATGAACTAAAATCTGGTATCAATATTTTGATAATAGCCCCTATAGGGACCACAGTGATCTAAAGCACTGCCAAACATAAAAGACTAGAAGATTGAGATGAGATAATATGAGTCAAAGAAAGATAAGAAGTAGCCACCAGTAAACCGACGTGATGTGATAATGATATTTTATTATACGTTAGTATATACAGTAGCATTATCATTAGCATGCTATGCGTTACCGGTCGAAAGCATGTCGTCAATAGAATCAAAACCTTAATTTATTACCAATAATTGTATACAGGTGTCAAAAAGCATTGGAGCCCAAGGGACTTGACATCGTCGCCATAATAACATCACCTGAAGAGAAATTTAGTAATATCCTGCACTCGTTTGTGGGAATAGCTGCCATTCAGATAGGTCTCACTGACATTCTGCGTGAACTTGGACTCAAGCCCGATGGGATCATTGGTAAGCGAGCGTTAAGTCTAATCATTAAGGATAACTGCAACACGTATAATTTGATTGTCACGTAAAAATAACAATGTGCTATTATTATTTACAGGTCACAGTGTGGGTGAACTGGGATGTGCATACGCAGACGGTTGTTTGACCGCCGAGGAGATGATACTGTCTGCGTACTACCGCGGCATGGTGTCCTTGGAGACTAAGTTCATACACGGCTCTATGGCTGCAGTCGGCATGGGATATGAACAAGTAGATATTTATTCACTTCTTTTATGCTCTATATTTAATTATTATTGCCCCCGCATATTCACCCACGTTTACGATTACTGCTGCAGTCCCGTCGCTAGTAAAGTAATGTTATGTAGCATATGTTGCTTCAGTCCCGTCGCGTCGCTAGTAAAGTAATGTTATGTAGCAGATGTTGCTTCAGTCCCGTCGCGTCGCTAGTAAAGTAATGTTATGTAGCATATGTTGCTTCAGTCCCGTCGCGTCGCTAGTAAAGTAATGTTATGTAGCATATGTTGCTTCAGTCCGGTCGCGTCGCTAGTAAGGTAATGTTATGTAGCATATGTTGCCTCAGTCCGGTCGCGTCGCTAGTAAAGTAATGTTATGTAGCATATGTTGCTTCAGTCCCGTCGCGTCGCTAGTAAAGTAATGTTATGTAGCATATGTTGCTTCAGTCCCGTCGCGTCGCTAGTAAAGTAATGTTATGTAGCATATGTTGCTTCAGTCCCGTCGCGTCGCTAGTAAAGTAATGTTATGTAGCATATGTTGCTTCAGTCCCGTCGCGTCGCTAGTAAAGTAATGTTATGTAGCAGATGTTGCTTCAGTCCCGTCGCGTCGCTAGTAAAGTAATGTTATGTAGCATATGTTGCTTCAGTCCCGTCGCGTCGCTAGTAAAGTAATGTTATGTAGCATATGTTGCTTCAGTCCGGTCGCGTCGCTAGTAAAGTAATGTTATGTAGCATATGTTGCCTCAGTCCGGTCGCATCGCTAGTAAAGTAATGTTATGTAGCATATGTTGCTTCAGTCCCGTCGCGTCGCTAGTAAAGTAATGTGATGTAGCATATGTTGCCTCAGTCCGGTCGCGTCGCTAGTAAAGTAATGTTATGTAGCATATGTTGCTTCAGTCCCGTCGCGTCGCTAGTAAAGTAATGTTATGTTGAGAATAAAGCAGATTTCTAATGAGGGAAGAATTTTTGAAACCGGTTCTTTGTTTTTAATTTTATTTATTACAAACAAAACTAGACAGAAATGCTTTGTGTAACGTGCTTAAGTGATTACTCGGTGTTGTTGAAATTCAAGTAGTGCCGATTATATTAATTATAGTATTGTCGGCCTCGATGGCGTACTGGTTAGCGGGTGGTTGGCGGATGTAACCGACTACCACGCCTAAGGTCGCGGACTCGATTCCCGCACAAGTCAAACATTTGTGTGCATGAACATGGATGTTTGTCTTGGTCTGAGTGTTTCTATGTATAATGTGTATGTATTTACAAAAAAAGATATACATATATGTATGTGTATCCATTGTCTAGTACCCATAGTACAAGCTCTGCTTAGTTTGGGCTAGATGGTGTTGTGTGTATGTGATAGAATATTATTATTATATAATTATATATGTATCCATTATATCGTTTGATGTTTTGTTCACTTTTCTTTTTTAGATTTCCAAAATCTGTCCACCGGAGATTGTAGTGGCTTGTCATAACGGACCTGAGTCCAGTACACTGTCTGGACCTTCAGATGTAATGCGTGAGTTTGTCGCTGAACTAACTGAGAAGGGAATCTTCGCTAAGGAAGTACCATGCTCTAACATCGCCTATCACTCACGTTATATTGCTGATGCTGGTAAGTCTGATCGAATAAGAATGCATTTTTTTCCAAATACTGGAAACTAAAATACCCTTTGTATAAATGACATATAGGTATACTCGTACCAGTCATGTAGGATATATTATTCTATTATGCTTTTAAAAACAAGTGCCAAGGTCACCAATTTGACTGTTCATTTGTGTGAATATAATATCGTGTTTCAAATAAATATTCCAAATAACTCAATATACACATTTATGCCGTTAACATCCTATCCACATCCTTATTAATACAGTTTATATATTATACACATTGCACTACTTTCACAGGACCTAGTTTGTTAAAATACTTAAAAGAGGCAATAAATTCTCCAAAAGAACGAAGTGAACGTTGGCTTTCAAGTTCCATCCCGAAGGATAGATGGGATGAGCCCATCGCGAAGTTATGTTCAGCAGAGTACCTCACCAATAACCTCTTGGTAAGAGCGCAACATTTGTTCAATAAATTTTCAAGTACAACTAGCATGTTTAAATGTAACATTTGTACAGAGTCCAGTGTTGTTCGAGGAGACGTCACGACTGATACCAAATAACGCCGTACTGGTGGAGATAGCACCGCACGGACTTCTTCAAGCTATTCTCAAACGTTCGATGCCTCCCACGTGTATTAATATACCACTCACTAGACGGAATCACTCTGATAATACATTTTTACTATTAGATGCTATTGGCCAGTAAGTAATTGTTTAATATTATAATTATATTTTGTAGTTTGAGTGAATCATGTATCACTTGACAGTAATAATGCTAAAGTTAATTAGTTAGTCACTTGATATAAGAACGAAGTTTACAAGGAAGTTGTTTCCAGGTTATATATGCAAGGCTTCAATTCTGATGTACAGGTATTGTATCCGAAAGTTGAGTTGCCAGTTTCTACCGGCACTCCATTTTTATCACATTTCGTCAAATGGGCTCATGGCGAGAAATGGTAAGTAATGAAGTTGTGTTTCTATGTGAATTTAATTTTAAAGTCTTATATTTATGTTTATTAATATTGAAATGTATACTCTTTTCAAGGCCTTTGCCACTTTATCGTTCTGCTACCAGAAGATCTGCCGCAAATTGCGATTTTGTAGTAGCTTTGCAAGATAAAGAATACGCTTATCTGAGAGGACATTCAATTAGAGGTAAATGTGCATCTAACATAGTGCTGTAACTTTATGTAGCTTGTTTTCCATTATCATTTTCGTTGCTTTACTCTTCAACATTATTTTCAGAAACTACGTTGTATCCATTTAGTGCTAGTCTCACATTGGCGTGGGATACTCTCGCTATGATCATGGGCGTTCCAAGAAAACAACTGTCTGTTGAATTTAGAGACGTACACTTGCATGCACAACCTGTGTTACATAATAAACGACAACTTAAACTGAGTGTAGCGATACATAGAGGAAGTGGCAGATTTGAGGTAAATATTATTATAACAGTTTTTATTTATTTTACATGATTCTACTAAAACGCAATAATGAGTTCTTGTCACAAACACATAATTATCATGTGTTGATGCTAATTACTTTGTAATAATGACATTAGCATAAGTAATAGTACATATTTATTCTGTACCTCAAGGTTTTGGAAGGAAACTCTAAAGTAAGCACTGGATTTATAAATCCTATAGAAATTAAGGACACGCCGAAAGATGAAGCAGATAAGGAGGATCAAGAAATGCATTTCAACGCTGAAGATGTTTACCAGTTACTACGTGACAAGGATTATTCATACAGGTAAGGTTTACATGCTTCTAGCATACCAATAATGTAGATTTACAAAGTGTTATGAATCTTATTAATTTTTCTCTGACAGTGGAGAGTTTCAAAGCATCAAAGGTGTTAATGAGTCGTTGAGCGACGCGTTTCTGTTATGGAAGGACAACTGGGTGACATTCCTGGACGGCATGCTGCAGCTGAACGCGCTCCGACAAGCGCACGATGCAGCCTCACTACCCACACGCGTTCGGAGTATACTCATCGACGTCAATGAGCACACGCGAAGTGTTCTTCAGTCAGAGACGGCAGATAATACGGTTTTACTAGCCGCTAAAGTTAGCGAGAAATTGGACAATACTAAGTAAATATCTTCCATTGAACTTTTTTATGAAATATGATCAGGTTTTTATGTTGTATTTGTAACTGTCTCCTATTTTTAGGTGTGGGGGAGTTTTAATTCAGAATATTCAGCACAAAAATTTGCCGCCTGTTAGTAAAAAGAGGCTGGCTCTAAAATCTCTGAAGTTTGTTTCAAACTGCCAAACGAACCTGGACGTGAGTATAACTTATATTATTCAGATTTTGAATACTAATTTACAAATATGTCCACTACAATTTTATCAATAAAACTATGTTATTCATTAACCTGTGAATAACTGGAATGCTAGACATAATTGAAGAATCTCTGATTACTACTACTACTGTGGTTCAATTGTTATTAAATATATCAAATACAAATTTGATATTCAAACTTAAATTGCATTCCTATCTCATCCTTTGAATTGGTTGTACCTTTGAGTTTATTAAACTGATTTTATACATTCACCTCTTTATTTACATCAGTAATATCATTTTATTGTATTATACTAATCCAAAGTTGTTAATTTATTTGAATTTTAAAAATATGCAGGTTGCCTCATCGCTTGCAGTTTATTTCCAAATAGTTGCCGAAAATGTTAACAAAGAGATTATAACTGTTGTCGGAGTATCAAGCCAGATGAAAGAAATGTCTATTTTCAAGGAAATAAATAATGTTATAAATAATCTTTACGGAATAAAAGTTAATTACAAACAGATCAACCAAGAAACAGCTTTACAAAATTACAACTTCAGTGGTATTGACTTGGTACTTGTGCAGAACTTATCGACTGACGAAAACGTATGTTGTTACTTCTAATAATTAATTATTTTCTTTTAGTTTTGACAACCAAATTAATTTTAATAACTTAACACTTCCACTAACAGATGCCTCAGAGGTTGCAACAAGTTTTACAGCGTGACCAATTTGTGGCGACCGAGGACGACCTAACACAGGCTAGACATTCAAAATCATCATCACTTTACCGCGTGCTCTTCGTCAATTCTATGAGCCAGAATTATAACAGTGATCAGCTGGAACTACGTCTAGTCCGTTGGGGACCAACAGAACCACCGACTCCAACTACAACTATTTCAGTTCGCAATCAGACCGATTTCAAGTTCCTTTCTTCAGTTCGCGCCAATTTGGCATCAGACCATCGACTTCTCGTCATTACTCCATATCCTTCACCACCGGGACTTAAAGAGCTCATCACTACCTGGAGGAAAGAAGCTGTTCGGAACAAACTGCATTTGATCATAGTTAATAACGATTCTGTTGATAACTTCAAGCAAAATCTACGTGATATTGAGTTGGCATTCAATGTAGTGGACAATGTAGGCAAACATATTATTGTTACTGATTTGTTGCTTTTATGTTTAAGATATTTATTATCTATTATGTTTAATGTATGTTTCAGGGTATTTTGGGTGGCGAATTTTACTTGCCAACCAAGGAAAACGCAATAGTGAGCAAGAATGTAACGTTACAAAGTGTACAGTTGGGAGATTTTGATTCGTTTAATTGGGTTAATGATCTCGAACTGACAAAACCTGGAGTGACGGTTACGGTATGTCGCTAAATTGTACAAAATACAACTAAATTGCACAATTACGGAAAGCAATACATAAATTATATTATGTGTTTAATTGCCTTAATTTCTTTTAGGTTCACTATGTCGGAATTGAAAGCAACGACATTAACAAAGACAGCGGTAAGCGAAATATAGAAAACAGCTATGGATCAGATTTTAGTGGGATAACAGACAAGTAATGAATTTCGATATTCTTAATATCAATATTTTAAACAATTTTTGTTAGAAAAATGTTAATTTTCAACGTGTATTATGATTTGCAGAGGTGAGCGTGTGATGGGTATAGTGAGTAGCGGCGCAGCGAGTACTCAGGTTCGAGCCCAGCCGGAGCTGTTGTGGCCGGTGCCGGCGCACTGGAGTCTCGAGGACGCCGCCACAGTACCGCACGCTTACGCGCAAGCGTTCTACTGTCTCGTAAGTGCCGTCATTGCACCTATGTGTACTTGATAATTAGAATGAGTGTATGAATTATGGCGGTGTTAGTCACCCCGTGCCTCGTAAAGCACGTAAAGCCTTTAGTCCTGCGCCTGATCTCTCGTCGGTCGTGTCGGATTACCGTCCCATCGGATCATAAGAGTTAGGGAACAGAGAGTGCGCTTGGTTTGCGCCTACACTTGTGCACTAAAATATCTCCTGCGCCGATGGCTATAGTCTCCGTTAGGATGGGCCGCCGTGACCGAAATTCAATCTAGAGGGCATTATTATTCATTTTATCAATTCTGTTAACAATACTTATACATCTATACAAATAAATAAAATTGAAGTGTCTGTTTATAATGTCAAAATAACAGCTTTTTACTTAATGCATATGAGTGTATATAAGGTACTTACATAAAAAAAAACTATTTTTAAATTTTTTACTGTTTGTCGGTCTGTCTGTCTGTTTGTTTTGGGCTAATTTCTGAAATGGCTGGATCGATTTTGCCGTGACTTTTACTGGCAGACAGCTTATAAGGAGTAACAGAGGCTTCTTTTATTTTAGAAAAAGAATAAGGAACCCGCAGGAAAAGAAATTAAAGCCTATGAAATAGTGAACAATTTCTGATTCAAATAGGGAAATGTAAATAAAATAATAATAATTTTAATATATATACATCTAATATAAATCCTTATATAATAAATTAAAATCGACCCACAAAGTAGAAGAATGACATTAATTAGCATAGGTAGGTATATCTAGACGAGGAATACAGAAATATTAATTTTTGTAAACTTTGCGAACTGAACAAATAGTTTTTAGCTAAAATCCACGCGGACGAAGTCACCAGTAACAGCTAGTCTATTAATAAAAGTAAACAAAAACACACAACTTAATCTACAAATTCTACTGATTCATAGAGATTTTCTTCCAACAGGTAATCAAGACTAAACTGTATGCCGGCATGGCGGTGTTAGTGCACGGAGGCGCGGGTGCATTAGGACAAGCTCTAATATCCATTGCGTTGGCACAAGACTGTATAGTATTTACAACTGTCAGTGACATACGTAAAAAACAGTTTTTGCTTAAACTGTTTCCTGCATTGAAAGGTAGTAACATATATTTTAGGTTATTTATTTATACAACATTTTTTTTATATTTTATTATTATAATTAACGATATAATTGATGATTTTAGCTGAACACATCGGAAATTCGCGCGATCATACATTTGGAGACATGGTTCTAATGGCTACAAAGAACGAGGGTTGTGATATTGTTATAAGCTGCGTTAAAGAAAACTTGAAAGATGTAAGATTTGTTAATGTTGTTAAACAAGACTATTTGTAATTAAACAAAATTACTTTGTTTAAACTGATTTTGTATTTTTCAGATTTCATTAAAATGCACCTCCCATTTTGGCACTTGTCTGGATGTTACACAAATTCAAAACCAAGAAAATTATGTTTTTGGAATGTTTAACTTACACGTGTTGAAGAACTATTATACCATTGATTTCTCATCAATATTTAGACCTGAAAATATGACTGAATTAAAGGTAAGTCTAGAATTACTTTTTAATAATCCTTGAGTCACCGAAAGAGTCCGTTAAGAAAGCGTTCCAGACCTAGGAGTTAATTTATTTATTTAATCATTAGCTTTTGTGCCTGTACACAAGACAATGCGTATTAAAAAAAAAGTCACAATGCATATAGAATATTTATTTATTTATTAGAAACCCAACAGCTTGTTTTCTATACACATGATTAAGAGAGTAGATAGCACTTGCAATATTGAGCGACGTCTTAAACACTAGCATTATCGTAAAATTCATTGCTAGTACTAACTATGACAAAATGTTACATGGCATGTTTAGCGGTAAGAGGTGAAACACAGAGACAAACGATCATAATGGTCACACCGAGTGTAGTAATTACTAGAGTCAAGCAATATCACAATGATATGACATGACATGATGTGACATGCTGCGTGCACTTATGCTATACGTTAACAAGCAACAACAGATTGTAGGACACGCTCACGGTAGCCACTTTTAGAAAGGTGGAGTAGGTCAGTATTGGAGGAACTCGTCATAACCACATTTCTTCCATAATTGGTACGACGAAATGGGACATCAAATAATCTGGTGTTACAAGTGCGCTTACCAGGAACGTTGAAGTTCATTTTTGAAACTAAGTCGATACAGTCTATATTACAATGCAAGATGTCATAGAGTAAAAACATATCTAACATTGTACGCCTATTATTTATTAAGTGAAAGCATGTTATAGTGCTTACAATCATCGAAATAAGATTCATGGCGCCTTTTAAATTTATAGTTAAGGAACTTTACAAAACGTTTCTGGATGCTTTCCAGTCCGTCAATGTATGTCGTGAGGGAACCAAGTGGGACAGCAATACTCCAAAATGTGCCGAACATAGGCATAGTAAACCATTTTTATACTGTAACAATTTTTAAAGGGTGCGCAAGTACGCATGTTAAGCCCGATGTTGCGAGAAGCCCTATTAATGACATAATCTGTGTGCTATGGAAAGAGCATTTTGGAATCCAGAGTTAATCCCAGGTTTTTAACCACTTCAGCACTCTCAATTACTTCATTGTCAAACTTATATGAGTATTTGATGGGTTTCATAGAATGACTAAAACTAATGCATTGACATTTCGAAATATTAATTGTGATGTTATTAAGTTTATAGTAAGCATACGGTGCATTAAGATCACGTTGTATAAGTTCAACGTCGATCTTAGAGTTGATACGCAAATATTTTTTATTATCATCTGCATATAAAAGATGATGAGCATATTTAAAGCATGAGTTAACGTCGTATATATAGTACACATGGCACAGTAAAAGAGAGGACCTAGATGGGACCCTTGAGGTACACTAGAGGGAATATTTATAAAATTCGACCTAAGTTAAACCCGCCAACCACTACAGCCTGCGTACGATTGGTTAAATATGAACTGATCCATCTAAGCAGATCACCATGGATTCCGAGGTTTTGAAGTTTATTTAACAGTATGACGTAATCCAGACGATTGAAAGCCATTTCAAAATCAGTGTAGATTACGTAAACCTGCCTGCTAGCCTCCATATTGCAGAGAACATAATCACTAGATATGGCTATATTTATTTATTTATTTATTTAAGGATTTCCAACAAAGGAATATACAATAACATACATTATATAGCAGTAATAAAGTTCTTAGCGTGTATAGTCCCTCAATTATAGGAAACCACAGTTTGCAAATTATAATTACAACTAAACTAACAACTTAATTAAAGAAACAAACAGAAAACATAAAATTTTTAAACATAAAATTCTGCCTCTAGGGTAAACTTTGGAGTAAAACAATATTAGCTTATTAGATATAGAGTTATATAAAAAATTTACAAAGAAAAAAAAAATAAGTGGAGGTTTATAGAACTAAGTTAACAATCTACGAAGACACTTTTTAAATTGTATTAAATTGTTACTTATGTCTAGGTCGGTGTTAACAGAAAGTGCATTGTATTGTCTACAGAGTCTGGTTACAGCTGCGTAATGTCCAAGATTTGTTCTTGAGCGAGGAATATGGAAAAGCTTGTATGTATTAGGTCTTGGAATACGAGTCGGAATATTAATTTTGAATCTATTTAAGAGAGGTTTGCAGTCAGTAGTTCCATTTATTATTTTATGTAGGAAGACAACGTCAGACATTTTACGGCGGTTAGATAGGGTGTTCATGCGGAAGTGTTTCAGGCGCCCTTCGTAATTATTTACGTTTTGCAGTGAGTGGTTCCGGTAAACGAGATGGTAGAGAAACCGCTTCTGGACCCGTTCCAGATGCTTGATGTAAATGTCATAATGAGGGTTCCACACGACAGAGTTGTATTCTAGGATTGGGCGAACTAGTGTGCTGTAGAGCAATATTTTGGTTGATGGTTTTTTAAATTCTTTACAGTTACGCAGAACGAATCCTAGTATTTTAAATCCCCTAGTGGCAACGTCAAGAATATGTGCATCAAATTTTAGTTGGCTGTCTAAAAGAACGCCCAGGTCACGTAGTTTGTTAACGTTTGTGAGAGGAACATCGTCAATGTGGTAGGTGTTTGGGACTGCGGTTTTATTTCGAGTGAATTGTATGTACTGACATTTATTGTTTGACCATGTTATTTTCTTGACACCAGTGCGTTAATCTATTCAAGTCTTCTTGTAGCAAAGCTTGGTCTCGTATATTTTCGATGGGCTTCATAAATTTTAAATCATCGGCGAAAAGGGAGAAACTTGAATTTTGAAAACATTTTGCAATATCGTTAATGAATACATTAAATAAGACTGGACCTAGGTGTGATCCTTGTGGTACTCCTGAGGTAGGAGTGTAGTTTGTAGAAGAGTAGCCATTAATCACAACCGAAGAGCGTCTATTGGTTAAGTACGATTCAAACCATTTGATAAGATTACCGTCTATTCCAACCTCAGCAAGCTTCCTGATAAGAAGGAGATGATCGACTTTATCAAATGCTTTGCTGAAGTCGGTGTATATGGCGTCAACGGCAATGCGGTTTTCCAGGTGATCTGTTAAAGAAGCCACAAGGCTCAGAAGGTTTGTTGCAGTTGACCGAGATTTCATAAAGCCGTGTTGGTAATCAGTAATATGCTGACTAAGATGCCATGTTAAGTGTTTAGTAACTAATTTTTCTAACAATTTGCTGAAGACAGTTAGTATTGATATAGGTCTGTAGTTGGTTATCATTTCTTTTGAACCGGATTTATGAATGGGCATGACTAATGCTTCCTTCCAGAGATCAGGAAAGATGCCTTCCTTTATGGATTTGTTGAAGATTTGTGATAGAGGCGATACTAAAGCTTTAGCGCAACGTTTAATGAATAGAGGTGGCATATTGTCACTGCCAGCGCTTTTGTTCTCGTCGAGCTCTTTAAGGACTTGGTAGATTTCATTTTGTGAGAAGGATAATGAGTAGAGTGCAAGTGGAGTGGATGAGGGTGTAAGAGAGTTACGATTTGTTGATGAGCTTGCGCTGAAATCTTGTGCAAATTTTTCAGCAAAGAGGTTGCATATATCATTTCCATTTGTGGCAGTTTTACCGTTAAGTTCCATCTGTGAGGGGTAAGTGCTATTACCTTTTCTTTTGACTTTGATAAATGAGAAAAAGGCCTTAGAGTTTTTCGTGATTGTGCATTCGATAGTGTCAATGTATTGTTTATAGCATGATAATCTTAAAGAACTGCACTTTTCACGGAGCAATTCAAAGTGAACACGATCCAAAGGGTTATTGTATTTTTTAATTTTAACATGATATTTGTGTTTTTTCTTGAAAAGACTAATAAGTTCACGAGAGTACCAATTTGGGTATTTTTGACGCGTTGCTTTACTTAGGGGAACATATTTCTTTATAGTTTCTCTTAAAATTCTGTAAAATACTTCTACCCTGTCATTAACAGAGGAGGACTGTTTAAATTCTAAATCCCATGTAACTGACATAAATGAATTTGAAATATTCTCATAATCTGCTTTATAAAAGTTGGGTTTAGAGTGATTTTTATCTTGTAAGTAAGGGGTAGCAGACACAGGTACGTTAAATGTAATTGGTGGATGAATAGGATCTTCCACTGAAAGCGAATAGTCACACCTACTTACATTCGTAACAGCGATATTGGTTAGAAGTAAGTCAAGCATTTTAGAACTATTATTGAGAGAATTGTTGTATTGGTCTAAATTATTTACAGTGATAAATTCTAGGAATTTTAAGTTAATTTCGGAACTTTTGATTTCTGGGCACATGCGCAGCGAGTCAAGACTTGGCTTCCAAGATATATTAGTAAGATTAAAGTCACCGATAATAATAGAGTGTTCATCCGTTCCGATGACTCTTTGAGCCGCGGTTGTGAATGTATCAAGGGTGTCTGTGTGTAATGGAGGTGGTAAATAGACTCCGCAGAGGTTAACATACTTACTGCAGTTATTTGAGGAGCTAACGTCTATACTTATCCAAATATCTTCAAGATCGCTTTCATATTGGGCTAATCGACGCGATTTTAATGATTTCAAAACAGCCACTAGAACGCCGCCTCCAACTTTACGTGTGTTATATCTGGTAGTCTCTCTGTCTCGTCTATAAATAATGTATCTGTCGTCAAATAATTCTGCATCAAATATGCTACTGTTTAGCCAGGTCTCTGTAAGCACTACAATATCATAATTGTAGGTCGACAAATTATGGTAAAATTGAGATGTTTTAGTCCTTAGTCCTCGTACATTTTGATAATATATTAGAAGTGAACGATTGAATGTGAATGAGTTAAGCCAAATAATCTCTCAATATATTGTGTGTAAGGTTTAATTTTGGTACTGAATTCAGTTTAAGGACTTCAACATCTCCAAATTGTTAACTATAAAACTTTCAGTTGTATCATTTTTCCGCATGAAGATTCTGCCATTGCGAACCCAGACAGACTTATAACCTAATTCCTTTGCACGAATGCGAGAAGCGGCATGTAAGGCCTTATTATCTGGTGAAAGATGTTCCACAACATATACAGGGCCGGGTGTATCTGTAGTTATACCAAGATGGCTGGTATTTAATTTGTTCTTGGGAATAAGACCAACTTATTATATTTAAATGCAGCCGCAAGGAAGCTATCACGTGTTCGTGGACCGTTGAATATGACCAGTATCGACCTAGGTCTTTTGCTTTGCGTGTCCTTTTTCGCGATCCTTGTGCAGTGTAGGATCTCTGCGTCTCGAAGTTTGCAATTGATAGTCTGACTGAGTTGCGTTACGATTGTGACTAGATTTTCTGCTCTACTTTCAGGTACACACTGTAATTCAACATTACTAGATCTAGCGTGTTGTTCTATAAGTTCATACGTTTGGATAATTGCTTGACGGACTCTTGCAAAGTGTGGTTTTCCTTTTCCAGGTGAATAAGTTTTGCAGATTTTTCATCCAGGCTCGTTTTCATTATTTCATATTGCTCGTTAAAAAAGGATAGTGACTGTTGAAAATCTGTGATAAGTTCCTGGGTCTGTTTGAACTGCTCTTCTACTACTTTCTTTATTGCACATTCAATTTTAGATCTGATTATATTTCGTAGCTCGCTCTGTGACAATACTAACTTAATCTCATCTTGAGTTTTGTTAATTTCTTGACTTAAGGTGTTTTTCTTACGAAAGGTAACATTTGGTTCGGTGAAAGAAGGTGAGCGCTGAGATATGTTTGTGGGGCTATCTAAATTAGCTGAACATACATGAGTGTTTGTGATGTCTCCCTTAGGCTGTTTATTTCGACATCCAGGACATTTCCAGTTATTCTTATTTTATAAACTCATTGATTTAAAGCGCTTGTCAGGCAACTTAGAGCAAAGCAAATCATAATAAAGATGACATAAGCAGCATTGCAGATATTCTTTTAATTTTCCGGTGTTCATACAACCAGCGCATTGTTTAGCTGACATTATTGGTTATTAAATGCGCTCCGCTCCTTCCAGGTAACAAAATGCAGTAATATTGCGATGTCGTTGGCGCAGGACACAGTGAACCTCAGTTAGTAATGCCGTTATTACCAAAAAGCGTTAGAGTGCTTCAAGCAGCAAGTGGCGTCTAACATGCAATTAGTAGTAAAGCGCTTTATACTTATCGCGTTGTGTTGTTGTCCGTTGAGGCGTTGGGCTCCGTTGGCGTGAGTAAGCGGGAACGTCGCGACCAAAAGGTCGTAAGCGCCGTGCAATATGCGGCGCTTACGCGTTTTGCCACGCACTGCGGTCGATCGACAGAATTCAAATTGCACTTCGTTTAATTATGTTTGTTTGAAATTATAATGTTGAATTATTCCCTTTAAATAATATGTCACTTGTGATATTGTTATAAATGCTTAACACAACTTTACGGATACTTAAATTCACTTTGGAAGCAGATATTTTTATTTAAAGCGGGAGTAAACAAAAACGTGTGTTGTTTAGTTGCGTTGTGGCTAATGATCCTAAAAGGTATCGACCACCTTTAATTTAGCCATATTTAGTGATTGTCTTCTCTTCACGAAGGAATCAAAGTTAAGTTTGACTTATACCGTTGGATATGACGGTATATATCTTATTGTGGACAATTTTCTCAAATATCTTGCTAAGCATGTTAAGTATTGATATTGGACGGTAATTCTTTATCTCTGACTTAGGCCCTTTTTTATGTATGGGGACTACATGTGCTTTCTTCCATATTAAAGCAACCACACATTGCTCCAATGATTTTGTGAAAAGTAGAGTGATTGGGTAGGATAGACTCGCTGCACAATTATATAGAAATATTGCAGGGATACCGTCGCACCCGGGCCTTTTGTCCTACTCTGAGCCTGCAACATATGACGCACAGCATCCTCACAGATTACCACTCTAGACAAACCATGTACATTATTCTCAAGACAGCACTCAGTTCTCTTTGTTGCGTTATATTATAAGTATTGTAATTTGTAAAAGTACTTTGAAAGTACTGATTGAACGCTGTGCAAATACTAGGACCATCAATTAAGGTCGTAGCGCCCGAAGTAAATCGTTTGGGATACTGAGTACCGCCCTTTTTAGATTTTACACATGTCCAGAATGACTTAGGATACCGACCGTTCGTATCTTCGATACAGAGGATGTGATCACGAAAACATTGATCCTGAATACTTTGTTGTCTAGAACAAAGTAGCGAGAATTTATAGTACCTAGTCCCGTGGATTCTTGGATTTTTTTAGAATTTTATGTTTAGAAATCAATTTATAACTGGACACTTGAACTAGTAAATGAAATTTGGACATGTGAGCACTTGTAAACAGTTTAAAATGTATTAACATTGAATATGCATTAATAAACATATTAAAAAGCTAGTTCGATTAGGATAATATAAATGTAATAAAATTAACATAATTACGCTAACTGGCTACAATAACACACATATTATGTACTAGCTGTTACCTGCGACTTCGTCCGCGTAGATTTTAACTAAAAAGAGTTGGTCTCCGCGGAACCCCATTTTTTTTTCTAAAATCAAAGTAGCCTATGTTACTCCTTATAACATCAGCTATCTGCCAATGAAAGTCCCGTCAAAATCGGTTCAACCGTTTCGGAGATTATCCGGAACAAACAGACAGACAGACAGACAAACATTTAAAAAATAGATGTTTTCTTATAGGTACCTTATATACTTTCATATGCATTAGATGAAAAGCTGTTATTTTGACATTCAAACAGACACTTCAATTTTATTTATTTGTATAGATGTTCGAAATGGCGAAGAGTGTAATAATTTACAAAAACAAGTATCTATGGTACATTAGCACTTGTTTATAACTAACACTTACTATCAGGATTGAAATAATTTCTGTTATTTGAATGGCATACATAATTAAAAACAATACCTTGTTCCTATCACGCGGCTGTAGGTATCTCAAAAAAATTAATTCATCTTGTTTTAATATATTTCGAACCTGTAATTTATTAAGGATGTATTATGGTCATGTTATAAGATCTACGTAAACAGTGAGTTCATTAGTATAGACACGTTATATGGTATTATTTCGGGTTAAAGATTCATTTATTCTCAAAAAGAACAGCTACAGTTCACTTATATTGAGATTCTATATAATGTTAGTGTGTTCTATAAAATACAGTCTGAGTTACGTTAAGGTAAGAGATGATAGATTAATAATGTTTTGTGACAAAATCCAGTAAAAGTTTTTTATACAACGCTAGGGTTTTAGTGTTTCTTATTTCGTCTGGTAATTTGTTATACAGTTGTGCTCCTTCGTATAATATGTTCTTTTTCCATAGTCAGTTCTGGGTGTTGGTAGTTGTAGTTTGGTATGGTATTATTTATTTTGATTAAATGAATTATTTATATAAACAAAAACAACAATCATGATTTACAACTTCACTAATATCAACAAACCTAACCACTTACTTATAAATAAAACAAAACATAAGACTAAAAAAATGGCTGATTTAGCTTCGTAAAATTCTTCAGCATCGCTGTCGACTGGGCAAGTACCCAGAAGACTGACAGCATTGCCAAGTTGAATGGCAATGCTAAATCTTTGAGTCAAGAAAAGTCCAGCCTTCCGGTCACGAGAAGCGTCGATTAGCCGTTTAGAAATATCTCTAAAAAGCACACGAGCGCCCGGACCCCATGAACCTAGCGTCTCCACCCCGAACAGGTCAAAAACGTAACTACCAATTAAATGACTGTATTTGCTCCGTTTGAGGTCTTCCGCAGCCGCAGCAGCAGCACCGGCACAGCTCACCATGCTCGGATGTTCATTGACAAAAATCTAAGTTTCAGATACATTTTAATTCATTCTTAGTTAATATTGTATACACCGTGTAACAATAAGACGTGGCCATATATATTAGAATGCAAAATATTTATATACACGATGTTTCAATAATGTAAATATAACACCGCCAGCTTCCTAACTCGGAGCTGCTGTAGGGGTAACAGAAGTGTTCTGTATAGGTGTCCAAATAATATAAGTCTTGATAGATATGGTTATACATATATTCACTGGCACCAATTACAATATAAATACACATTGGACTACGAGCCAAGTGAGTGGTTGCGGGCAGTGGGTGCCGCGCGGCGCTACTGCATACTTGCGCCTGACCATACAACACTAAAGAGTTAGCAGTGTCGCTACACTGCAACGGCGAATTTCTAGACAGAAAATCATTTATTTATTTAGGTCACAAAGTAACACTTATGAACGTCAAAATATATAGGTTAGTGAGTTTACTAAGTTACTGAAGCTACATTTAGGTTAGTTGCTAGGTTCAGGCAAAGGGTAGAGCCTATGAGAAGAAACCTGCAAGAAACTCATGGCCACTCTTTTAAATCGCCAATTAAATATAATTTCAGTATTTTACAACTCATATCAAGAAGGTGTCGCAGCCAGTATTCCATATATTACTGACTACATAAATCTAAAGCTTTTAACAATAATTTTAAATAAATAATTAATAGTATGCATTTTGTTGGCCTGACCCGGGATTCGACCTGGAGACATCATGCACAGCAGTCGTTGAGAACACACGTAGGAAGTAGGCAGTACTCTCGTCCGCATTCTGCACACACACGATGTAACACATTAGTTAGCGACAGTGACACGCTGCCGACACTTCATTGTTGTTCTCACCTGATACATGTCACATGTTGCAATCAATTATTATGTCATTGCGTAGGAAAACATGTCAATCCTTATTTACTATATCTTCGGCGAATTTACATACAATAAATGCTATTTTAATTTACATAAATAATGTGTATCATTTAAATTATTTATAGTTGTTGACTTAAATTATTCTTGGTTGCACAATGAATGTGTTTGCTGTTCGTAAAGTCTTGTGTTCAGTTCTCTGGTCGAGCAAGGAGTTCTTGGCTATTTTGTCCTGTAATTCTTAGTAGCAGCACTGAGTCTGAAAACGAAATTAGAGCCAGTAGATAAAAACAGACTCCCTAAACCTTAGTCGTTAAGATGTGGGTGCAGTACATTCTACGACTTCTACATAGGCGTGAGACATGTATTTATGTAACAAAACACAATTTGACATTATGTATATTCAAACGAAACTTTGTTCTACAGATTATCCACCAAATGCTGAGCGACGGTATTGCTGAAGGCTACGTGCGTCCTCTCTCACGAGTAACTTACGCCCCGCACGAGGTGCCGCGCGCCTTCCGTCTGTTAGCGACGAGCCAACATCGCGGCCGAGTGCTACTGCGCATGAAAGACAATATTCTCCAAACACAACACAGGTATCACTATCTTCCTCTTCTTCATATTTAAGAGCTTTGCTCTTGTCGGTGGAGTATAAACCATCTTTCTCCATTTACGGCCAATTCCTTGACCTCATTATTGGATTCGCCTTTTCTTTTATTTGGTCAGTGAATGTCCTTCTGGATCTGCCCCTTCCTCTCTTTCCTTACACTTTTCCTTCTATGATATTTTTTATGAAGTCATCATGTCTTATAAGGTAGCTAAACATCTTTCCTATTCTATTTTTAATTGTCGTCAAAATGTGGCGTTCTTCTAGGACAAGGTTCAGTACTTCCACGTTGAGCCCCCAGCACCACATTTCGAATGCTTCCAGTCTTTACCGGTCTTGTTGGGTCATAGTCCATGTTGACTATGAAACATCATATTAATTGTTAATGTAAGCCATGGCTAACGGCTACCTATTTAACTCCTTTGCCAGATTATGCAGCAGCGCAGAATACAGTCACTTCGTGTTTTGTGATAGAGCAACATTTGGACTTCAGTTTGCAGATCGACTTGTGGCTAGAGGAGTCAAAAAACTATGTTTGCATGTGCCAACACAGTCAGCTTACGTAGAACATAAAATAAGGTAATTCATTATACATATATTCGAAGATAAATACTTACGCAACTATGTAAAGGTAAACTAGCGTTGGAATTTGAACTGTATCAGTTTTTACATGCATATGGTTTAACTGTTATAGTCAATAGTAAACACGTTATAAATAATGTAATCATCTGTTATACGCAATACATAATATGTGACAGGCCAGAATGTTCGTACTGCTTTGGAGATTTTTTAATGTATAGTTTCGAACACGCACATTTGCCACGGGTGTTTACTAAGGCCCCATGTCACAAAAGAGCCCATGACGATAATTTTAGAGGTCTTGGCCTTTATATGATAATAGCATATTTTAGAGGTCTTGGCCTTTATATGATAATAGCATATTTTAGAGGTCTTGGCCTTTATATGATAATAGCATATTTTCTTTAAGATCGTGGCGGCAATCAGATGTCCACGTGGTGGTGTTCTCGGCAGAATTGAATGAACAGAACATTTGTACTATGTTGTCTGAGGCATCGCGAGTAGGTCTTCTGGAAGGTGTTTACGTCACAACCGGGAGCTGTAAAGACAACAGTGTCAATGAAATATTTATTGAGCAATTGGACTCAGTTACAAGAAAATTGTGTTCCCAATTAAGGTACGTTGTTATATTAATAATCATTTTTATTGTTAGTTGATTCTTATTACACTACATAAATAAGTTAGCGCTTAAACAGTTAGAGAAGCTAAATCCAAATATTAAAGAAAGAATTGTTCGATACGACATTCATTTAATTATATGTTCATTTATATTGTTAGGCGTTTGAGTACCTAGTAAATTATTCATGTTGTTTTCAACCACTATCAGACTTCTCTGCTAGTCCATGCTAACAAAGAGTCTGATGAGAAGTGCTCGCCAACTAAGAGCTCGATCCCACTTACGTTGCGCGTTCGCCTGACACAGACTCACACGTAAAGTATAGCCGTCAGTGGGATCGGACCCTAAGTATAAACGTATTGAAGTCTTTATTGAATAACTTTATAATTATACACATTCTACACCAGGTCAGTGCAAGTAATGTCAGTTAGTAAAGTAATGCTAATCACACCGTGTCGTAACTTTCAGATATTTTACTGTGTTGAATACTGGCGATCACTCGGCTGGCAAAAACGTGTGTCTTCGTCGAATATGCGACCAGCTACCCGCAACATTGCTAACGCTGCCGGAGTTTAATAATGTAAGTAATCCTTAATACTGGGACGTTTTGATATATTATGTCGTATCTGGCAAATGGATGCCAGGTTACTTTCTTTCAAATTTATTTGGAGACAAACGAGCTGACGTATCGCCTGATGGTAAGCGATTTGCGCCGCCCATGGACACCCGCAACACCAGCGAAGTCAGAATTGTATTGCCGGTCTTTTAAAAAGGAGTACGCTCTTTTCTTGAAGGTTTGAAGGTCGTATTGGTTCGGAAATACTGCAGGTGACAGTTCATTCCACAGTTTTGTTGAGCGAGGCAAAAAATTTCTGGAGAAACGTTGCACAGTTGGGGACTGCCAATCATCTAAATTATGGGGATGGAAATGCTGTCGCGTCGGACGATGACGAAAAGAGGCGGCAGGTATCAGTCTGAACAATTCCTCTGAACACTCCTCATAGTAAAAGCGATAGAAGATGCATTGCGAGGCCACATCTCTACGCAGTGCCAAGGGGTCTAGCCGATTTGAAACATCCTGGCAGACGATTCGAGTCGCTCTCCGTTGAATGCGGCACAGAGGGAAAAGCTGGTACTGGGGTGCCCCTGCCCAAAGATGAGAACATTCCCCTTTTCTCTACGACTAGTCTAGTTTATGATATAGCGTTCCCCTACACTAACCTTCATGGTTATATTAGGGGAGCCGCTGTACCTTCCAGTGCCCGAGAGCACCTTCCGGGACCAGATATAGACAGGTCTTGTCCCCAAATCTCGACTCTCCATCCTAACCTCAGAAATCCGGTTCTCGTAAGCGAGCTACCTCGTGCCCAAGTGACACTACCTATTCTCCAGATAGGTACCGGAGCAATAAAGCCGCTCACCACCCGCAACTCTAGGAGTTACTAACGAAAACTTCGCTGAACTATCTCCAGTATAGTACTAGAGCTGTATAAGGCACGCTCACTTCCCGACGTACATCCATACGCCTACCCAATAGGCCTACAAGGCGGGTATGGCCGAGTTATCCAGCTATGATTCTTATTTGCTGAGCAGGCAAGCGCCCGAGATGGGTTGTGGCAGTGAACCCACACTGCCACTTCGTTAAAGACAACTCCGTGCCTCGCGCGACCGGCTAGTTCGCACTAGCCGCGCCTGAGTCCGACGCTCAAACGCCACGAGCTTGCCGAGCAACAAACATGTCGTCCTCAGTGGCTAACCTACTGCACATACCCCACATACCCCTGCGAGTCCAACACCAATGTCAGGCACCGCGCACTCTAATCAGCGGTCGATAGAACACGCCTTTCGAGGTGCACTGGGCTTCCTGAACCCGCAGTGCCCTGGTCCAAAGGGGGAGACCCGTAGTACTCCCCCCGAAACCCTATCTACTCGGGTCCAGTAGATAAGGACACTCATTGCAGAACAATTTAACCTATTTAATTTCGACACCAAGTATTCCAATACTGGCTAAGGCAGTTAAGGGGATGTTCTCAAAACGAGGAGTTACGACCAACGGCAGATTTTTTGCGGTGAACGCGCAGAGTTGTGTCTTTGTGGGGTTAAATCGGGTTAAATTAAGTCTGCCCCAATCAGCGACTTTCTTCAAAGAAGTCCCAATTTCAGGCACAAGTTTGTTTCGGCTCTCAATGACGTTATCCCGAGAGATGTTAGCGGAACCGGTATAGAGAGCATCGCTCGTGCTGTCGTTCACACAACAATGAATGCTGCTAATTTGCAACATGTCATTGATGTGGAGGAGTAACAGAGTAGGCGATAGCACACAGCCTTGAGGTAGAGCATTTACTGTCGACTACGACCCCAATGCATCTGTCTGCTAAAAAGCTAGTGACCCATTCGCACAATCTCTCGGGAACCGCATAGGAAGGGAAGTTCAAAAGAAGCGCTATGTACTAGACACGATCGAAAGCCTTCGCTATGTCCAAACTAACCGCCAAGGCTTCCCCCTTTGTCTCAATCGCCTGTGCCCAACGATGTGTCAGGTATACTAGAAGATCACCAGCCGACCGACCCTTATGGAAGCCGTACTGCTGGTCAATAAGCAGCCAATGATCCTCTAGGTACAGTAAGAGCTGACAGTTGATAATGGATCCCATTATCTTCGAGAAAAGGGGGGTTATGGCTATCGGTCTGTAGTTGGACGGATTTGAACGGTCGCTTTTTTGGGATCGGGTGGACCAATGTTGTCTTCCATGATGTCAGGACTACGCCAGAAGAATAGGAGAGCCGAAATAGTCGCGTTAAGACCGGCGCCAAATCTGGAGCGCACATCTGCAATACAATAGGAAGGATTCCATCAGGCCCAATCGATTTATGTAATGTATATCAAGGGATAAAAGTGCTAAGCGCACTGAGCGTTGGTAGAACCGGATGTCCGGCATACAACCCTCAAACCGTGCTATGGTAGGCGGTTCTTGTCCCCCGTCATCCAAAGTCGAGTTGGACGTAAAGAGTTTGCCCAGAAGATTGGCTTTCTCTTTTGCGTCGTGGGTCAACGAATCATTTCTTATGTGTAGGGGTGGAAAGAATGGCTTGCAGAAATTTCCTTTGATAGCTTTGGCAAGAGCTTTTTTTACTTAAAAAGCAGCGGTGCTTTCATCTATGTTTCGGTTCTGACCTTACTATCGTCTACCCTGGGTATAGAGAAAACACTTCCGAAAATGAAAACAGGTTCTAAGGCTAGGAATTACTGACACGGTTCTATAAAACCACGAAATTTAATTTTCATTTTTCATGTACTATCAAGTTTGTGAAGTTTATTTTTTCTGCTTAGAAAAACTTTTTATTTCTTTTGTACTCAAAAATCGCAATATAACACAACTAAAATCTGTTGTGTTCTGGCGAGAATAGTATACGCATAGCTATTGTTTTAGAATGTTCACAGAACAAGTTCCTAACATTATTGATAACTCACATGTCGGCGAAAGATTCTAAATGTTTGCTATAATGTTTGTTTGCTACAGGAATCGGACACTGGTTGTACGGACTGGCGGAGTGCTGTGGACGCAACCGAGCAAGCGCTGCAAACTTCTGACAGCGTACTGCTCGCACATACAGAACATACGCCGCAACCGTCCCTACTGCAGCAGCTAGCTAAATTAGCCGGTAAGTTAAAGTTCACATTATCTTAAACTAGCGATCTAACCCGGCTTCGCACGGATAGTATAAAACCTTAACATATCATACACCTAAATCTTCTTCATGAATCATTCTCTCCATTGGTAAAAACTGCATGAAAATCCGTGCAGTAGTTTTTGAGTTTATCGCGAATAGACAGATAGACGCGTCGGAGGACTTTGTTTTATAATATGAAGTGACTACAAATGTACATAATTAATCAGAAAATATTATAATATTTAAACAAAAAGGCTTAATGATATAAAAATTTTAATATACGCATTTCTGCAAGCATAATCGTTTGCAGTTTCGTTTACCTTGTTTCGTAATCGCTTACTTGCTTGAGAGAGTCAGCAAACGATTCTTCTTAATGATCTTGGACTTCCGTTATTAATTTATGTTTTAAAAACTTGATGTCTAATAATAATTAATTTATATACAGGCATTAGTATACCAGCTGTCATTGAGAAGAATGTGACTTTACAAGAATTGGGCGTTCAAAACGACAAGCTGCGGTTGATCTGTAATTTCCTACAAGTTCAATACAATCTCGCGCTCAGTGAGGAGCAGGTGGCGTTGTTCACAGTTCACACGTGAGTTCAGTTTTGATTAGCTTTATTTTTACATTTTGAACTGTTTTTTTTTTTAAGTTAATTATTAATTCTCTTGTCCTAAACTTGTTTTCTTATTCATACCAGGTAAAATATACATAATTATGTATACTTTAATATACGCTAATATTTTAATTTCAGAATATTAGAATTAGAGAAGACAATAATAGAATTTCCTTATGAAATAGTCGAAGGTCTGCAGTCTTACTTGAGCTACGTAGACTCTGATGAGCTACTCGCGACTACAGAGATGGTATTTTTGCCGACTCTCGTTAACAGTGCATCTATGGTATGTATTTATATTATTCTTTAGATTTCTGATACTATTTTTATTAAAAGTTATTTAAAATAATAAACAATTTTATATATTACAGAGGGACGATGAATTTGACCCAGATCAAAAGAACTTGTGCATAATCCCGGGTATGGAGGGTCACCACGAGCGGTTCCGCGTGCTGTGCGAGCGGCTCAAGGTGCCCGCGCTAGTGCTGCAATCCGGACTCGACCACCCTCACGAGACTCTTAAAGAAACTGCGGAAAGATTTGCTAAGGTATTGTAGCTTTCGATGGCAGAGTAAACTTACTTCTTTAACTTGTATAGTAATATAATTAGAATAATATTACGCCCGATTTTGTCTAGAAGCGATTACATCACTTCTATAACTTAAACTTTGGTTTAATGATTAAATTCTAATTGATATAAATAAAATATCTATTTGGGATAACGTAAATATAATAATATAAAAAAAAATTCACTACTTTTATGACGCGCGATAATGCATTAAATGTAATAATGGTTTGTTTAAACAGGTTTTGCTGGAAAAAACTGGAATGAAAGATACATTTTATCTAATGGGCTATGAAAGCGGAGTTGCCATTGCATTAGAAATCGCTGCCATTCTAGAAGACCACGGTGAGTACTGTAATCAATATTTGTTTAAAGGCAACTACTAATATTTTGTTTAATATTACTAATGTTGCCTGTAGAGGGGAATTCTTGAAATATTCAGACAAAGTTCACATATACTTGGTGCACCTATTTATTGATCACACAAACTGTTGTCTAACATTGAGTTCACCGCACTCGCAGTACCATTATACTCGCTCTGTGTGTATTAAGCGTTACAATCCCGCGGTGAATGTAATGAATATTATTTTAGAAGTACACACACGTACTTTGAAATTGTAATAAACATGATAATCTAGCTGGTTGAATTTCAACAAATGGTGATTTTTTATCATATCGGTGAACTTCTTCATTTATATTTTTTTGTATTTTGTTTTGCTTTTATGTATGCTTTACGATATTATCTATTCCCACATTTATCAACATCAACGTATCATTCAAGACTGAGGAGAAAATTAAGATTGAATTTTAGTTCCCAGCGATATGATACGCCGTCGACCAATAAACTTTTCTGTGCACCAATATGACAAGGCTGATCACCGAGATGATAAGTCTATCCCCCGAAATGATATGTCTATCCATCGATATGATCCACCTTTTAACACTAAAGGCAATAGGTGGTACTTAGATGTATTTACTGAAGGTAAGGTAGGCTTATGTCAGAAGATCACACCCAAACCGAGTGCAGGGCACGCCGCAATAGCGGCGGTAAATCCAATTCTGGAGGATTAGCTGGAACGGCGCCATGGCGCCCTGACCTTCCGGCTGACGCATGTCCTCACCGGGCATGGATGCTTCGGGAGGTACTTGTGTCGTATAGGCCGGGAGGAGACGTCCTGTTGTCACCACTGTGGTGACGGCCCCGAAGATACAGCGCTGCACACACTCGTGGAGTGGCCAGCTTGGGAGGAGCAGCGCCGGTCGTTAACCGGGGCACTGGGTGTCCAGGTCCTCTCGCTGCCGGAAATGGTTCTGTCCATGGTCCGGAACGAGGGTGCATAGGAGGCCGCCGTCGCCTTCTGCGAGGCAGTGATGTCCGCGAAGGAGGCGGCGAAACGGGAGAGGGAGCTGGTCCACCCAAACCGCAGGAGACGTCCAGGGCGCCGCCGTAGGGCGCTCGCGGACCTCCAGCCACCCTAGGGAGCGGCCTGCGGGCGGTGGTCTTGGGCAGTCTGCCGCCCGAGCAGCACAGGCCCGAGGGAGGGGCGAAGCGCCCCGCACGCTCCCCTCAGTGGATGGGAGGACTATACCATCTGGTCCTCCCCCAAACAGCTGGGGCCCGCCTAGTGTGGCGGGCCAAGACCTGTCGGTGTCGCGGTAAATGCTAGCGCGAATCCCGTGGCACCGACACTAGGTACTGGGTAACGTCGTCAGGGGCTTAGTGGGTATGGGGCCAGCCTCTCTGGCTCGAGTCCTACACACCCGCGCCAAGCCCGGGCGCGGACGGTGCGTAAACGCATTCCCCTGATGTAAAAAAATAAAAGAAGATCACATCCAACGAAAACTGAGCTCTTAGTAATCCAATTAAAATGCTTTATATTTTAAAGAATAAAAAAGATGATAATAATAATCTTTTTAGTATGATTTCCTTTATTCAAATTAAATAAAAAAGTAAACAAAGATCTCTTAGAGGTCTACTTAGCTTATTTATGTCAGCTAGAGTGAACAATATTATTCTAAGCCTTTAGGTTAAAATCAGGTTTTAAATTTTTAATTGACATAATATTTGTACTTATTACACTTAAAATTGCAATATTAGAAATTATAGTACATTTTTCGTTCCTTTTTTCTTAAAAAACGTATAAAAAAGGAATGTCTGTCTATAACATTCGTTGCAGCGCTCGAAGAAAAATTAGCATGATAATATGCGCGGGCACAGATTCACTTATGTAACCCGACGTGCATATGTGTAGTCATTTGACTTCGTGATAGGATAAGTCCAACTGCCTTTCGTCTAGCTAAACTTTCTCTGTCTTTTCTAAGGTTCTCTCAATAAAGGATCATTTTTAATTCTGGCTTTTCTTCTTCTTTCGCATAATCTCTTCCTCTGTTTCTTTTCGTCCTCATTAAGTTTTTGCCTCGGCATCCTTAAAAAAATTTGGTTATTAAGATATTTTCCTTAAATATCTCAGTACTAGAAAATATATTTCTAAATAAACCTTTAAATTTCATTTAATTGCCGTCATCATCTCAGCCTGTAGACGTCCATTAATGAACACAGACCTCCCCTAATGATACTCTTGTACTTACATCTACAACCCCAAGGAACCCCATGTTATACCGACATATTAATGTGTATGAACATTACTGGTTAAAGATGATGTCAATGAAATGTTCTAGAACAGGATTTCTTAAACTCTTTGCAGTCACGTACCACTTTTATATTGCAAAGGGTCCACGGATCCCTTGTCAGAGATGAGGACCCCAATTTAAGAAACCCTGTTCTAGAAGCAAATGAAATGACTAGGGAATCACCGACATGATAAAAAGGCTCACTGACATGATAAAATTATGCACCGATATGATTTAGTAATCCACCGATGTGATAAAACTGTGCGTTGAATCATGAATTAAAACACCGATATGAGAAATTAGCCACCGATTAAATTTTTCTTATCATATCAGTGAAAATTATCACGTCAGTGAAAAAAAGACCACCGATTTCACTGAAAAAAATAATGCAATTAAATATTCTTGTTTTAAAATACGAATTTCACCGAAGACAAAAAAAATCATTTCGGAAATTCGCTCAGCTTTTACTTTCGAATAGTAGTCTAGTATTCAATATGAACAACAGATTTAAACAGGACAAAAAGTGTGTATTAATATTCACGGCAATCCAATCCTCTGTTACTCTGTAAAAGATGGAAAACCAACAAACAAACTTGCTTATTATATTATAAAGACTAGATGTACCCGCGGTTTCACCCACGTGTATCGTTACTGCGCCGCCCCCGTGGGTCGTAGCGTGATGTTATATAGCCTGTAGCCTTCCTCGATAAATAGGCTATCCAACATTAAAATATTTTTTTAAATCGAACCAGTAGTTCCTTAGATTAGCGTGTTCAAACAAACAAACAAACTTTTCAGCTTTATAATATTAGTAAAAATAATTTATAAAATTCTACTTTCAGGCCTAACCGGTATCGTATTCTGCGTTGGATTCGCGCCCGAAGAGTTTAAGAAAGAGCTGGAAGATCAATTATCTGCTTTTGAGACTGACGAACAACTGCAAGACGGTGTGTTACGTCACATGTACACGCTGATGGCGCGCGGTGACACTACGGGGTTAGAACAAGCATTACAGAACGTAAGCACGTGGTCTCAGAAAGTAGATACATGTGTGCGCATCCTGCTGGGTCGGGTGTCGCACTCGGCGCAGTATGCGCGAACTCTAATAGAGTGTACGTTGGCACGTATTCAACAAACTAGAAAGAGCAGCGCCACAGTGCGCTCGCTTCGCTCTCAGCTCGTGCTGCTGCGTGCTGAACGAGGCCAGTCAGAGTACACGGCGCTGCAGCAGCATTCACGTCAGCCCGTCGTAGTGCACCAGCTGAACACACCGCTCGCGCACATTACCCAGGACCTGAACTGTGCCGCTATCATCAACCAACATTTAGACCCAACAATACTTGAAGCTTTCTCAACAAGGAACATTTGCGACACTTATCTTTTAAATGCAAATGCGTTTATGGCAAAATATGTTGATGAGTAACACTTTCATTAGTTAGTTATTAATTATAAAACACAGTTAAACAGTTATAAATGCAATTATTTTAGTAAGAGTGAGTTGTGTAGCTGACACAAAACAAGAATTAAATAGAGTGCTCGGTTTACTGCGTTTCCAAGTTTTAACTGATGTGCAAAATACTGTTAAGAATACTTTAAAAGCGAAGATACCAGAAATTTTAATTCAGTTGGAGGACAAGTTTTGTACAAAAACAGATATAAACAATTATTATCCGTGTTGTTCCAATAATGTATCCGTGTTAGCTAAAAAGTACTGCGATGGAAAAACTAATTTAAATTGTAATAATCATTTAAAACATTGTGCTCTTAAAAATGTATTGTGTATAAAAAAGTTTTTAGAGTGGTAATTTTATAATTATGTAACTTACCTATTTATAATGGTTTTAAAAATAAAAAAATGTTTATACAGTAAACATGCTTTTATTTTCTTTAAACTTACCTAATACCTATACAAATAACAATAAAATACAAAAACACTGAGTACTTTTAAAGTATAAGAACATTATAGTCAAATGGGTTTCGAGAAGGTGAGTTGGGAGAATCTGTGGACGGTAATGTATCGGAGCATGATAAAAAACTGTCTCCTAATTTAACTATAATACTAAGTACAAATAAAATATTTACACAATGTTGTTAAAAATCACTATCTATTAATGATTTCGATATTTTCTTGGCTAACGAATGCGTTTCATCCATAATAAAGTCAACCGCGTCTTTGACAATGTATTGCGCTTGGATAATCACATTCTTACTGTCACTCACTGTTTTGAGAATTGTTGTTACACAGATCTATGACTGAAATTTTTATAAGTTTACTGCCTCGCTGGTGGAGTCTACTCATGACGAAAGATTGAATCGAATTTTGTTTCTTAGACTTTTCCCTGCGTCGCGGCGTAGACTTCTTTTCTTTCGTAACCCGATTACTGGCCTCGCGTTCACACCGAAGCATCTCATTGAATGCTTCGTAAGGATCCTGAGCGTATTGGCTAAATGCAATGTCTGATCCCGTCAACTGAAACAAAGATTAAACAGAACATTAGATAGGTAGGTAGTACCTTGAAATCGAACACCTAAATTATGTTTTTACACTGTCATAATTTTATTCTCCTTTTTGAAAAAAGACAACTACGCACTAGGATTAACTCCTGTGTCGCGATCAAACAACGCACACAAAGAACACACAGACTCAGAACAACAATGTGTGGATCACACAACTCTTGTCCCACGTGGGATCGAACCCACAACACCCGGCGCAGTAATAAGCGGCGGGGCGACCACTTAAACCACTGCGCCATACGTGCAGTCAGAATATTTAATAAAGATTAAGCCATAAGTATTTATTATTATTGTTTACCGAAGTCATGGTAACGAAGAGATGTGACACGTACAAGTACTCGGAGCGGATAATATTTACCAATAACAAAATTATTATGAGTTTCGTTAACAAAAACTACGATCAATATGTAAATAATTCAGTAATCAGTAATCACTAATCATTGAGCAATAAAATGTAGGTTGCTACATCAAGTAGGGTGCGAACAAATTCATAATTACGACACTCGTATAAGTTTAAAATACATAATATATTGCTAACTAGTGAGTCAGCGTGCAGCGCGCCAGCCCTACGCGCTTTCGCTACGTCGACACTTCGACAGCCGATGCAACTTAAATAATGCGTCTGTCATTATTTTTGCAGCCGTATAATACGTCGAGAAAAAGTGTATTTTTTGCATTGTTATCCGGTGGGTTGCATTAATTTTTAATATAGCGAATTATTGTACGTTTTTGACTTATAAACGGTATGTTTTGGAGAGGTAGATACAAATGAATCAAAGACAGCAAGTAGTGATCTTCAAGACTCAAGTAGTAATCTTCAAGTCTCAAGCACTCATCGATATCCAGTAACTGTTCGCTGTTACCGTGCCTGCCGACCGACTTAACAAATTAATTATTAGGTAAATAAATTAATCGGTCTTTGGAAAAATGTAGGTTCATTGTTTTTGTTTCTTCAATCTTTTCCCCCGTCTGTTTTACCAAACATCTTTAACTAATTTCATGGTTTTATTCAAGGTCAGACTCTGAGTTTGAAACATATCAGCCAGCTACTGTCAACAAGCACAAGACTACCAACCGCGAACCGACTGTCCGGTTTGGAAAACGCAAACCACGCTCAACGGCAACGAACTCAACTCGTACAAGGTAAGACGCATAAACTTATTTTAATTCTAACGTTATTGGTGAAAAACTTACTAATTATAACTTACCTCATGACAACGTTAAATTTTAATGCTCATTGATCGAACCATACTTTTAATTTGCACACTGTGTAAAAACTCAATGATTTGTTGCATGAATTACTATAAAACCGACACAGTATTAGTAACGTATCTTGTAATTGTATTAGTGCAGTATTTGTGTTTACGATAAGTAGAAAAATGATTGTGTTAGACTGCAAATTAACAAGAACTTTTGTTTGTTTCAGTAAAAAATCAATTACTGAAGTCGACGTATTCGGCATCAGTTGCAAATACAGCCACGAGAGTGATGCAAGGCACAACGAAACCATGTGTCTATCATCGTTCTTCGTAAACCGAATAGCCAATGGTAGCGAACGACGAACGACCAATACCAACGGGGAGTACTACATTGACTGTAAGGTGTATAGAAGCGACGACGTGCACCTCACCGACAGTTATCTTCATAAGGTTCCCACTGTTTAGGAATGGGGTGACATGTGTACGAGTACAATCGTATGCCGTTCGGCTTGGCAAATGGTCCAGCCGTTTTCCAGAGGATAATGAACCATGTCTTGGGACAGGCTCGGTTCAATAAAACCACGGTATACCTTGATGACCTGCTCATTTTCGGTAAGACTCCATCCGAGTGTATGGATCTATTGGAAGAGATCGTCAGGCTGTTGGAAAATGTACAACTTAAACTGAACCTAGCGAAGTGTAGTTTTCTGCAAAATAGAATTGACTACTTGGGTTACGATATCAGTGCAGCTGGTATGCGCCCAGGCACAGTAAAAAATTTTTTTTCACACAACGTGCGTCAATTCTTAGGACTCTTGAGTTACTTCAGGCAGTTTATTCGGTCATTTGCATAGTTGGCTCATCCACTCACTAAGTTACTGAAAAACAATGTTATGAATACATGGGAGTGGACGGTTGAACAGGAAGAGTAATTCAGTACCCTTAAATCTAAGCTGATAGAAAGGCCGGTACTAGCTTTGTTTGACCCTGGAGCTGAAACAGAGCTCCACACAGACGGTAGTAACTGCTTTGCCCGAATTTTATTTGCCCTAATATCATTTGCCATAATAGTCAACAGCCATAATATTGTATGACGTAATATTCATTTGCCCTACTCTTATTTGCTATATTAGTCACGTGATAGAAGCTTTGTTTCCCATAAAGTCACTTACCATAACATCATTTGTCATAATCATTGTAAGCCCTAATTATCACATGCCCTAATTATCACATGCCCTAATTATCACATGCCCTAATTATCACATGCCATAACATAATTTGCCATCGACATTGGGTGTGTAACGGTTGTTATATCAGGAGAAACTGGATGCAATCGGGACTTTAGGGCACCCCGACTCGGATAGGTTAGGTTAGAAGGGGATGGCGGGGTTGTTTGAGCGAGTGAAGTGAGCGAATAGACCCCGCCATCCCCTTCGTGGTTATTTTTTTATAAACCACCCATAAGTAGTTTGGTTAGGTTAGGTTAAGTTAGGTTAGAACTGTGACCATTAAACTTAAAAGAGAAGAATAAATAAATTTATTCTTATTCTTATATACCAAACATTACACACTCATCGACATCGACAGCCAGAAAGCTAATAAGTAGGTAGGTATTAGAATTAAAAACACACACGCAGTTACGGTATTGTCAATAAAATATCGCTTACAAATGTTGCGTCTACCCACCAACGTATTTATAACAGGTTTGTAAATCATTTTAGAGCGCCTGTAGAAATATCATGAGCAAATGCCTAGCTTGGAAAAAGATTCGAAAATAATTTATTATAGCATTTAAATATTATGTCTAATAATCATTATGGCGTTTAAATATTATGTCTAATAATTATTATGGCAATTAAAAATATGAAAAACAATACGTATGGCACTCGTATCTTTTGGTATCTAAGTTTCGGGCAATTAAAAGTATGTCATATGTCTTTTAGGGCAAACAAAACATTCGGGCAAATGAAATTCGGGTAAATGAAATTCGGGAATATGATGATTATGGTATATAATTTTCGGGTAAACAATAGACAACCATCTATAGTAATATTATAAAGCTGAAGAGTTTGTTTGTTTGTTTGTTGGTTTGAATGGGCTAATCTCAGGAACTACTGGTTCGATTTGAAAAAATCTTTTAGTGTTGGATATCCTATTTATAGAGGAAGGCTATAGGCTGTACAACATCACGCTACGACCCACGGGGGCGGCGCAGCAACGATAAACGCGGGTGAAACCGCGGGAACATCTAGTAACTAATATAATTAAACATGTGGTTTCGTGTTGTTTCAGGTCAGGTGCGAGCTGCTGACTTGTTCAAATCTTGACCTACTTCCACACAAAACGCGGTCGTAGGGACTAAATTAATCAGTGTTATGTATCGTAGAAACATTTATCGTACGTTTACAATGAACTATATGAATATAATTATGTTGTATATCACTTGTCTGTTAATTCTGTTAATATTTGCTCGGATAAATATAAAAATGAATAATTTTAATATAAAGTTTTGACTTTAAAATTACCAGGTGTTAGGAACAGATATAAATTGGTGACAAGATTACAAAGATAGACTTAGGTTGGATACAAGGATAGATATAAATTGGTTACAATATTACAAGGATAGATACGTAAATGTTTGTAAATAACGACGCTTTCCAAAAGCTTCCTATTGTTCCAAGTCAGACGTGAGACTTCGTGAGCGAGCGAGTTCGCAACTTGGCCTGGGATAACCCAGCGGTAGGCGGGCGCGATATTCCGTGAGCGTGCGGATTCATGACCTGTCTACGTTGGTTATTGGTTACAAGGTTACAAGGATAGATATGAGTTATGTAGTGACAAGGATATATTGAAACAGTGAGTTATAAGTTATAACTGTTACATTGTAAATTAATTTCATGTTTATCAAAGGTTGTTGTTAATCGTTGATGTATGTTGATTCTTGTTGATTGATAATAATGTAAGTAACTTGTAGCTACAAAATTATATATATATTTTTTTTTATTTTTATAACTAAATTATTGTTATTGTTATGATTATCATTATTATGTTATTGTTGATTGATTGTTGTCCATGGTTGGTCATCATGACCATTGTTGGGTATCATGTCCATTGTTGGGCATCATGCCCACTGTTGGGCAAAACGCAGCACAAGACAAAACTCGACAGCAAACAGCAGCAACCAACTCGAATCAGCACACCACCACTCTGCATATAAATGAAGCCATTTAGCCATTTAAAATACATATGACCTTGTGACCCCTATATCTCCGGCGTCTTTTGACCCACAGGGCTCATATTCAAACTCGACCGAGGTATGACCCTAAGGTGTCTGCATATCAAGTAACAAGTTAATATTTTCCATTTAAAATATGTCACCCCTATATCTCGGGAGTCTTTTGACCCACAGGGCCCATATTCAAATTCGGCCGAGAGATGACCCTAAGGTGTCTGCACACTAAGTTTCAAGTTAATCGGTTTAGTGGTTCCGGAGCTATGCCTGTCACTGACACACAGACCCAAAAAGTGTTTTCATTGACCTCTTCGAAGAAGACTCAGGTTACTAAAACTATTTAACAAATGTTTTGTGTGATTCGTGTTCATCTACTGTGACAACCCTACCAGAATAGGTTACAATTGTGCACGTTCTTAACAAGCTTAGTCTCTGTTCCGTTTATCTACTCATGTGGTATTGCGGTAATCTAATTTTAGAAGATGTCATTTTACCCTTCATTTGCAATGATAGCTATTTTTTTAATAAATATCTAATATTTTGTTGAGGTAATAATATATTTTTGTGCTGCTATTATGAAACTGTCTATTAGCGAAAGAAGTTCTATGTGACACAACAGGGAACACCTTGTACTTAAGTCTACCGGTGGGCAATGTGGGCGGTCGGCTTATATGTTTCCGAAGCACAGCATGAAGGACATACAGCTGTCGCGCTGTTAGTAGCTTAGGTTCTACATAAAGTTGCATTGTGGAATACCTTCGGGGTCGAAAGAACATAACTTCAACGACCGCTCTCTGTGCCCGCTCTAACCGGATAAACACATTTTCCGTGGCACCTCCCCAGACTGGTACGCAATACGATAGAAGTGATTGGCACAGAGCAAAGTGTACCATTATGAGAGTATCTTTGTCTGCAGAACAGCGTAGCTTTTTAAAGATGTAAATTTATTTTCGTAGTCTACTCGAGAGCGTCTCAATATGTTTATGCCAGTTAATGAATTGGTCTATATGTACTCCCAGATATTTCACGCTGGATGCTTTAGTGATTGTTACAGTTACAGTGAGCCAAAGAAGTGCACGTATGAGCTTTTAGGGTAAAACAACAAGGTGGAAGCAAATGTGATCTGATAGCAAATGGTACAAGCGTTGTTTTATTAATGTTTAAAGTTAGTAAATTATTTTAACTGTCTCTAAATATTTGGAAAAAGTTGTTACTCTTGAACGAATAGCAGCGCGTTGCTGAATATGTTGTTTCAATCGGGCGTCCATAATTATTCAATATTTCTTTTAAACAAAATACGATCTCAGTGAAAAACTGAACAGACTGATCAATAAAATTAAATAAGCATTGATATAAATAAACCAACCATGCGCGTCGCTCTAGGTACGGCCGAGTCAGGCAGCGCAGCGATCTGCGAGCAACGTGGGCGCCGCGTAATGGTCGGCTTCTCGACCTTTCGAACGACCGGCGACCGCAGGCGTTCTACACGCTTCGGCGGGAGTCACAATACGGCGAACCTGGAATTGTTAGGAAATCCCGTAAGCAATGCACAAAGCGCAATTAAATTTTAGGTTGTAAGCGCTGGAATACCTACGAGCAGTAATTTACAGCTAGCTTGTTAAGTACAGATACATTATGATGGTTGTACAATGACATAATAAGGGACACAGCGATTCCTAAACTGAGACTTGCTCGTATTTTAGAAACCGATGGCACTCCATTTAGTAGATGATATGTATATTATGTATATTTTAATTAAACATATGTACAGAAGGCAACAGACAAAGTAGTAATACGTATCATGTAGATGCCGTAGATAGGCAACATAGGGCTCGAACAGAACCTAGAATTAATTAACTTTTAGGTTAGAGCATGCCACTCCACGAGTGCATGTAAGTTGCTAGATATATTTATAGATATATTTATCAAGACATAACGCAAAGTGCGTAGAAGCGGGCTGTGTAAATTTATAAATGCATATTTTGCTAAACGTGACGTAAACACGTTATGATTCTCACAATCACTATTACTTAGGTACCGAACACATATACTAAAACTGGATACACTTCCCTGTGAGTAAAACCTCAACTAAACCACAGATTGGCACCGTCACCTCGGCAATCAATCCGGTGATAGGTAGCTTTATGTCCTTTAGATGTATGTATAGGTTATCCAAAGCACAGCGCAGAGCCAGCCCACAGCCAGCAATCGAAAGGTTGATCAGGAATCACGATCACGTCGGGTTCACCAATGTTTAAATGATAGCCTTCTTCTGATCCTTGATAAGTATTTATTTCGATGTAGAATTGGTACAATTGGAACTGCTATTTAAACAAGAATGATATATATTACGTAAACAAAATAGGAACGCGCGAGAGGCGTGTTCGCATCATATTAATGGTGGGGACGTGGGGCCGTGGGCCACGAGCGCATTCCTCCCGCGCACCACCTCAGGCGCCGCTGCTAGTAGGGCGCGTAACAAACATAACGATACTAATCTTATAAAATATTCCATTTATAATACTGTCAAATGACAAATAGTGAGGAACTTTCTGATATAAGTACAAGATAACATTTAACGACACCGTTCATTAAAATTTTATAAATTGTAAATATCATAAAGGAATATAACATCATCATCATCATCATCAGGCTATAATAGTCCACTGCTGGACATAGCCCTCCCCCAAAGAGCGCCATAGCGCCCTGTCTTCAGCTTGCCGCATCCAGCATCTGCCTGCAGTCTTTCGCAAATCGTCATACCACCTGGTCGGAGGGCGTCCTACACTACGTTTGCCGAGTCGCGGTCTCCACTCAAGAACACGCTTACCCCAGCGGTTGTCTGTTCTTCGCGCGATATGGCCAGCCCACTGTCACTTCAGCTTGCTAATTCTCTGGGCTATGTCGATGACTTTGGTTCTCTGTCGGATGTATTCGTTACGAATCCTATCCTTCAGAGAAACTCCGAGCATAGCTCTCTCCATAGCTCGCTGAGCGACTTTGAACTGGTGGACCAACCCTACCGTGAGTGTCCATGTCTCGGCTCCGTAGGTCATGACGGGTAGCACGCACTGGTTGAAAACTTTCGTTTTCAAGCATTGCGCTATGGATGACGAGAAGACTCGGCGTAGTTTCCCAAACGCTGCCCAGCCCAGCTGGATCCTTCTCCTGGCCTCCCTCTCGAAATTGTTTTTACCTAACTGCAGAATCTGCCCGAGGTATGTGTATTCGGAAACGATTTCGAGAGGGTGACCATGTACGACGATCGGTCGTGGATCAATGTGGCCATTGATCATGACTTTGGTTTTATCCAAATTCATGCCAAGACCGATACACCGCGAGGCTGCAGCTAGGCCGTCCAGCATCCGGTTCAGCTCCTCTAGCGACTCCGCCATTAAGACTATGTCATCTGCGAATCGCAGGTGTGAGATGTAGTCGCCGTTTATGTTAATGCCCTTTCCTTTCCAGTCCAGAGTTTTAAACATATCTTCCAACGCACTTGTGAACACTTTCGGGGATATAACATCCCCTTGTCTCACTCCTCTGCGCAATTGGATGGGTTTAGACTGCTGGCCCTGTACTTGGACACTCATGGTGGCGGCTTCGTACAGACATCTCAGCACCTCGATATAACGATAGTCTACTTGGCATCGCTGTAGGGATCCCAGAACAGCCCAGGTTTCAACAGAGTCAAAGGCCTTCTCATAGTCCACAAAGGCCAGACACAGGGGCTGATTATACTCCTCGGACTTCTGTATAATCTACCTCACTGTGTGAATGTGGTCTATGGTGCCATATCCTCCGCGAAACCCGGCCTGTTCCGGCGGCTGAAACTCGTCGAGTCTTCTGGCGAGACGGTTCGTGACCACTCGTGAGAACAGCTTATAGACATGGCTCAGGAGCGAGATGGGTCTATAATTTTTAAGAAGGGTTTTGTCACCCTTCTTAAAAAAGAGCACCACCAAACTCCTGCTTCACGCCTTTCGAGTTCTCCCACAGTGAAGGACGGGGTTGAAGAGGTTCTGTAATTCCTGTATAACAGGGGCTCCTCCAGCTTTTAGAAGCTCTGATGTTACTCCGTCCTCACCGGGGGCTTTTCCATTTTTAAGCTGCCTCAGAGCTAACACGATCTCGTCTTGACTGATGTCTGGCAGTTCGTCGGTGTAGTGGCGTATCAGGGTGGCTCTGGAATCGTGGTCGTCTCGTCTGGAATGAGGGGCATGTGCAGCGTATAATCGGCCATAGAAATCCTCTATCTCGGCGGAGATCTCCGGTTTTGACAATACGGTCCTCCCGTCGTGCGTTTTAAGCTTCGTCAGGTGGCTCCTGCCAAGCTGCTGAGTGAATACTTTAGACCCTCGGTTTCGTTCTATCGCCTCTTCAATGAGGCGTGTGTTGGAACTCCGAAGGTCGCGCCGTACCATCTTCGCAATTTGCTTGTTCAGGTCTGACCTCTCAGACGAAGTCGCTTGGGTGGTTTCCCGTCTTTTTGTCATCAACCCGAGAGTCTCAGCCGAGAGTTTTGATTTCTTGCCAGTCCGCTGCGTTCTGCAGAATTTGATGCCTTCTTCCCTCAGAGTTTCGACCAGATTGTGTAGGGTCTCATCAGCGTTATCAGTGGGTTCCAAGGCAACAAATCTATCCCCGAGAAGCTGCTGGAACTTCTCGGTACCCGCCATGATTTGGATTGGGTTAGGTCGGAGCGTGGACTTCATCAGACTGTTTCTTTCAAGCTTTTAGTTAATATTCAGAGAGCCTCGGAAGAGTCGGTGATCAGATCCGGTATTGAACCTGTTGATCACTGAGACATCTCTGAATATGTGCTTGCTATCCGTCATGATGAAGTCGATCTCACTTTTAGTCACAGTGTCAGGACTTTGCCATGTCCACTTCCTTTGAGGCTGTTTCTTAAAGAAGGAGTTCATTAAGAACAGTCCCTCTTTCTCAAGGAAGTTGACAAGCATTTGCCCCCTATGATTCCTAACTCCATATCCGGGATTCGTTGCCAGTCTGGATTCCCACTTTGCCGTTAAAGGAATATAACAATACACTCTTAAAAGCATAAAATTGGACAACAATAAATATTAATTAAGTATGCGTCATAAATTTCACCTCTTGCCAGCAGTATGCCTTCTTTATGTCTTTTCGAATTAGTCGTCTTTTGGCCAAGTCCCATTCGGAAATATCAACATTAAAATAGTTTTCATTTGAGATTATTGAAATAATTAAATATGGGACCGAAGCTTTCACTTTATTGTTTAGCGAAAGTCACCAAAGAGACCTTGTTATATCATGTTTTAGTCGGAGCGGCGGCGGCGCCCGCAGCCGACGTGTCGCGGAAGTGACCCCGCACCTGAAACGTGAACACAACATCTTGAAGTAAAAAAGGTAACGTTTGTTGGTGTCGTCATTACACTGTTTAACTAGCCATCCGCAAATAATTATTCACACTAGCTTCGGCATGGCTTTGCAGAATTACATATTTACTTATTTATGTGGTTCAAATTAAATGACACAATTAAAATGCTCAGTCACAAGTAAATGTTTGGAAAACCTTTCAAGCAGATACGTCGTCTCATTAATGCATTAATGCCGTAGAAGACATGTCGTAATATAAGGCTCACCTATTTATGAGAATATTACCTGCAAATGGGCAGCTAAATCCATGACGATGTGGGTTAGCGCCGGATGTTCGAGCAGATCGTCAGGAATGGGTGGTGACGATCGTGACAGCTGTGTGCGAGTCCTGAACGCGCGGTGCATTCGTAGGACCACCACGCAGAATATGAACCGTAGGATCAACAGACGGAGGAAGTCGTCACCCATGTAGCTACGGAACATCGTATCTGGAACATTTATTATGATTGCTGTTCAGAAATTAATATCACTTGTTACTTAATCATAACTGATTACAATATGTATAATCTTACTTACCAATTCTACTCCTCGTCACTATTTGCGATGCTTCTACCAGAAACGTGTCGACAAATGTTTGAGCTCTGTCCCAATGGTTCAGAGATATGGTGTGGATGTCGCAGCAATGACAGAATGCTGTCAGTGATGAGTGCAGGAACAATGTGAACAGGCTACCTTGCTGCCTGCGATCCGATGTTTGCACTGGAATATGACGTGGAATCCAATTAGTCACCTAACATGCAGTCGAACCTAATCAATTAATCCAATGATTTGTTGGTTAATTAACCAATGTAAAAGAAATAATGATATTGTAGTAGGCATCTTGTTTTTTCTGACAGACTGAGCCTTGTTTGTTGCTTTTCCAGACTTAAATTAAGGCGAGATTAAGTCATTATGAATCACGAGTTGAGTAAAATCTCGATCTGTCATTCGCGTTCAATCCAATTAAATCATCGTTCAATCCATTTAAAGGCCTTTACATCTAGTATGCTGTATTTTTAAGCGGATTGCCAAAATTTTTAATTCTGTAAAAAACCACTAGATATACTGATTACTTACGATTGAAATAAATCTTTTTTCCATAAGACAGCAAAATTTAATTGGCTTATGAAATTGAATAAACCATAATTTCTATTACAGTTTTATGCATATCCTTATTATAAACTAAAACCAACACAAATGCCAGTAAAACATTAACGATGTACTAAGTGTACGTACCATGCAGTGAAGTTGGTATTTCCAAAGGTGACATTAGGATGACGAGTGGCTGGCCAAAGTGACGCGGGATGCTTTGGAACACGTAGGAATTATCAGAATCGATAATAACGAACATCGGTCGCCTGGTGAAAGCGTACAGATCTCCTGGATGGAAACACTGCAGCTCCTTGTGTTTAGACTGGCTACCTTTTTGATCCTTACTTCCTTCGCGATAGATGTCATTCTTCGACGTCGTTATGAGGCCGCCAATGTCGTATCCTACTACGGGAAAATATAATTGTTATCCGTTCCAACCATGATTTAAAAGCAATGACTTTATATGTACGGCTAAAAATAAGATAAATTATTTACCATCTTTGGAATGTTTTGACGGAGTGACGATTTGTCCGTCAGCGGAGATGTAAAACAGCAGAGCCCCATTTGGCGGGAGATCGTTACAGCCCGACGCGAGGTACACCAGTATCTGACTCGGCGAAGGTTTGAACAGTAAGTATTTGTGCGGATTTTCGCACCGTGGCTTCCAAGTCTCCTACAACAAGGAGAAAAATCTTTGTGTTGTACCTATGTGCTAAGTGATTATCATTGTATACACATCGCACAACGGATAATTGCATAGCCTGTATCGTCTACTTAATAAAACTTATATTAACAAGAGGGTTAGAGGGTTTTAGTTTTCTTTTTCTTTGTTTTATAATATTTTAGGAATAAGTCATTTTTAAAGAATTGTGATTATATGTACATATTAAAACTTATAGTATAATGATATAATAAAAATGTCCAAATCCTATTAACAACACAAATAATTTTTTTTTGTTTGTCGTACGTAATTTTATTTATTTATTTATCTTTGGAAGACCAACAGCACATACAACTTTCGAAATAAACACAATAAGACACAAAACGCCAATTACAGGTCTTCACGAATAAGTAATAAAATACTTAATCAGACATGTGAACATAAAGGTTACATATTATAACATTACATAATATTAAAACTAAACATCAATTAAAAGCTATGCTTAGAGAAAAAGTGAAGACTAAGCACCCGTCTCAGTGGTTCCAGTTTACAGTTCAATATATCAACGTTACATTCTTTACTAAGTGAACTGCTCGCTCGCCACATAAACACATTTTGCCGGTAATTGGTTGACACTAGAGGTAGATGAATCGGATTGTAGTGTCTTGTAACTTTACCAGGCACATTGAAAGCAATTTTGGACAAAAGATTCGGGCAGTCAACCCTGCCATTCATTATGTTTAAAATATAAGTGATATCGGCTCTCTACGTGTAACTAGAGGAAGCATGTGAAACTTAGCACATAGTTTTGGATAGTTGTCCCAACTAGAATCGAGTCTTAATCGGTAGCACAAATATTTTCAATGCGGGATATGTAGGTGACATACCTAGGATTCCATACTTGACTAGCATATTCTAATATGCTGCGTACAAAAGTGCAGTATAAGATCTTGAAGGTTTTAACCTGAGTGAAGCTATATGACGTCCGCATGACAAATTCCAATGCTTGAAAAGCCTTACTTGTAATCTGTTCTATATGGTCCTGAAAAAGCAATTTGGAGTCATGAATAACTCCCAAGGTCTCGTATTGAAGAACATCTTTGAAGTTTCATTCCATTTAAAAAATATTCAGATGGAGTTGTATTAATTTTTCTGCTGAAAGTAACAACTGAGCATTTAGATGAAATGAAATGAATGATGTAATCTGAATGCCGATTCAAATCAGTTTGGAGTGCATGAACATCAGCAATGTTTGCGATGGCTGAGAAAATCTTTATGTCATCCGCAAAGCACAATAATTATGAGTACAGGAAGCATTGACCTACGTCATTCACAAATATTAGACACTAGTTTTCACCGGCGGCTTCGCTCGTGTAAATGTAGGTTAGGTTAGGTTTGCAACAGTTATTTTTTCTGGATGAAAGGTACCTTATATCCTATTCTGTACCCCTGGCAACGTGTATGCAAAATTTCATGTTGATCAGTTAAGTAGTTAAGGCGTGAAAGCGTAACAAACAAACAAACAAACTCATTATCGCATTTATAATATTAGTTAGGATAACAAAGGTCCTAGCATTCCTAGCAACTAACCCTGAGGAACCCCACTAGGCACCATAACCCAACTAGAAATGTAATTAAAACCACCAGCTTAGGATCCAGTAATTCAAATAGTCAAACCCAAGAAGAAACAAACCACAGCTAGACTTCATGATACTTTGAGCTTATTCTGCGTAAATAGAAACACCAATGATTAAATTATGTTCGGGTACTTTGAAATAACTACGCTGGAACATTGAGACAACTACCATCTTAGTCCCCCCGTGACCATGGCTGCTGAAAAGCAACCGAAACGTCGGGGAAAGTGTAAACATAAATATAAATAGTATAATAATAGTATAAATAGTTTTAATAGTTTCAATAATTTAATTAGCTTAAATATTAGTAAAGTTTAATAGTAATAGTAGTGTAACAGTTTTCAAAATTTTGTAATAAAGTGTTAAATAAACAACGCGATAAAATCCGTATATAGTAGTTTAATTTCAATAACCACAACTGCTTGAGAGCGTTTAAATATGTAAAAAGAGAACCAACTTAGTAAGTCTCCTTGTCTGCCAATGTGTTCTTTTTGTTTTTTTATTGATTAAAATTTACAATAATAATACCATGGCTTAGACCACTCGCTAAACCACGAGGGTTTTTATGCGAGTGGGAGTTCATGTTATATAATTGAAATTTTCAATTTCTACTCTAATAATAATTTCACAATGGCAGTACGAATCTGTCAATGTTATACAACAAATATCTTTTTAGCGTGGTTTTATACGGCAGCTTTTTAACATATTTATTTACTATATCGTCAGGTAAACTATTCAAGATCTTAGGAAGTATGTATCGACATATTTTAGTTCCATACAAGTTATTAAACCTTAGCAAAACATATTTCTTCGAATTTGGCAACTGTCTTAAATTATTGTTACGGCTACGCAAACGAAGTTGGTCCGTGTTTACCAGTTCTTCTTTCATTACGGCCATTTTGATTTTACATTTTATTGGTAATACCTTACAGTATTTAAATAGTTCGTTGTAATTTTCTTTATATTTAATTTTTACATTACGAGGAACAATCGTTTTTAATAACCTAATCTGGATATTATATATTTTTTCTATATAAGTTTTGTAAGTACGGCCGTAGCTACACAGACCATAACCGATAACAGAATCCACCAGTGCCACATACAATAAGCGCAGAGTTCTATATGTCATCTTGTACTTTAATGTGTACATTTTACTAAGTAAGGCTCTTAACTTCTTACATACATGTTCTATATGGGCACCCCAGTTGAATCTATTATCTATTATAAGACCAACATACATATGCTCATTAACTTTGTCCAGATTGAAACACATGCTATTATGCTTACACATAAGGTTGTTATGCAGACATTCGTGATCGTATGCTATTATGTTAGGTGTGGAGCTGGTCTTATTATGCGATGATTCTATCTAACTCTAAAAAAAAGCTCTAACTTGTAAATTAGCATGTTGTGATCAATTCTATCAAAGCATTTAGAATAGTCGGTGTAGATGACATCGACCTGGCTCCCCCTACTCATGGCTTCGGATATGTATTCATTCACAAGTACAAGGTTAGATGTCGTTGAGCGTCCCTTTAAAAATCCATGTTGGAAAATACTAAAACTATTTTTCAATGCTGCATATAATTGGTTATATACTATTTTTTCAAATACCTTTGCTAATGTACAAAGCTTGGAAATTAGTCTATAGTTGGTAACTTCTGTTTTACTACCTTTCTTAAGAATTGGGGTGATATAGGCAGACTTCCAAATGTCTGGGACAGTGCACTCAGAGAGTGACTTGTCGAAGAGTATAGCTACAGGTACTGAAATACCTCCCATTTTATTAGCGAGATGCTAATAAAATGGGAGGTATTTCATCAGTGCCCGCTGACTTGTTAAGATCTAGGGTTTTTAGAATTTTGACTAGTTCCGTAACATTTATACGTAGACGGAGAAAACTATAGACAAATTGATAGCATCTGTTTCATTCACACAAGAGTAAGGAGTTATGAATTTGACGTGTATAGAAACGAGACAGCATGAGAATATTTTTTGTCTCGTGTTGCGTGCCGGTTTTTTCAAGGTCAGCACAGTACTATGCTAAACAAATTTGACAGTTGAGAGTCGCTTGCTTACGTTTTAGCGTTAATTTTTGTTTAATTTCAATAAAAGTGCACAATTATTGTGAAAATTACATAAGGAAACACTCAGTGAACTGGTTATTCATATATATTAAAAGACAATATGGTTCCTTGTAGTGTATTAGGATGTAAAAGTGATAGTGAATCGAAAACACCAAAATTGTCCTTCCACTCGTAAGTATAACAAGTTTATGCCAATTTTAGCTTATTAATGTTTTAATTGATTGTGTCTTACACACATAGATTCACGTCAAGTACAAAATATAATCGATTTAGTAGCCAAAATATGATATCAAATCATTCATAACCTCAAATTTCAGTGTTGCCGCATTCTAGTTGTTTATTCTCCCACAATTGTTGTGGGAGTTATATTTGATTATGATGTCTAGTATTGCGTGAGCCATCAATTTCAAATCACATTTAGATAATGTTATGAATTAATTATAATTACACAAAGCGATTAATTAAACTAATATATATATTAAATTGCAGTATTCCATATGATGACTAAGTTTTAATTTTTTTAAATACAATGTTTAAATGTTTTCAAATAATAATAAACAAAGTTTTTACATAGTTTGTGTATTACTTATTGACCGTAATCCTACAAACTAACATAGTAAATTAAGTAGGGAGTAACGTACATGGGTGGCAACACTTCTTTATGAATCGTTCTATCTCATGTGGCCACGCGCACTATTCGTCTATAGTTTTCTCCGTCTACGCATTTATATGTATGTTACAAATATTCGAAACCGAATTACTATAACATGGGCTGGGTCTTATTGTATGAAAAGATGAAGGTTGCAAAAATGTTGAATAAAAATAGTTGGAGAAAACATTACATATGCCTGCACCGTTTGTCGCTATTAGATTACCCTATTTTACCGAGCTTGGTATCCTAGATGACTTTCGCCTTGATTTAATAAAGGTCCAAAAGTATTTAGGGTTGGTTTTGATGGAATCTTCAACAGAAGATATATAACTTGTGTAGTAGTCAATCTCAAGACGTTTTACTCTTTCTCTTAATAACTTATATGTTTCAAAATCTGACCTATTACCGTACTTTTTATGCTTATGCACGAAAGAATTAATTTTTTCTTTTATGGATTTATTAACGCTGATGTGTACCATAACCGTGTACGTTGAATTAACTGACGGTACATGTTTACGACTAATTTGCTTAAGGAATACACAAAAACACTTGACCGCCTCATCGATACACTTACCCCGTCAATGCCAGCGAGTGACTGCAGTCTACAGTCCCTTTTTTATTTTTCCCTAGATGCCGAAAAGTGACTACACTCCCTTTTTTCTCGCAGTGAGATATTCATTGAAGTAAACAATATTATCTTTTGTTTCTTTTTATCCGTATGTCTAGTTATTATTCTATCTCATTCTATATGAATTGACCATGCTTAAGATGCAACTACTTTACCGTACACGAAACAAAAACATTTTTATTTTTAATATTGAAAGTCATATCGTATTGTTACCTCAGTCTGACGCACAGAAATAAATACTAATATATACTAGTCTATGATGATCAATGTCACGTCTTCGCGTACATTTCGCGCGTGCCATATTTCGGCAAGCCCCGCCCACAGTGACGTATAGATAGTGAGGAGACACTATGCAATTATTATCGACGTGTTGAGAGCGGTGGAAGATGAAATTATTGTTTATGTAAAATGTTTTATTATGAATAGTGATGATAACATATTAGGTACTATGTAAACTTTGATTAAAGTATAATGTTATAAAATAAAACGTATTTATTTCGTTAAAAATCTGTATTGAAACCTTACAAAACTAATAATAATAATAACTTTATTTATACAAAAAATTATTGTAGGGTTTTTACAATAGTAGGTTACATCGATAGAATAATTCTGATCTACAATTTCGTGGGAGGAGTATTGTTCTCCTAGATAGGTTACAGGATAGCCTGTCTTTAGGAGACACAGTTTCGATAATATAATAATAATAATAATAATGTTTATTGACATAGAAATGTAGTACATTGCGTGAACCTTAATCTAGGACTGAGAGTTAGCACAATACTTACTAGCACTGATTCCCAAACTAGACTATAGCCTGTATTTTGGGAGGCAGCGCTCAGCCAAAACAATGTAACAATAGACACAAGAGAGTTATTACATAGGTACCCCTAGTGATAGATATTATATTGAAATATAACGTGTACATATATTTATGCTAAGTGCGTTAGTTTGTGTAAATAGGTACAAATTAGAACATACAATAAAATTCGAAAGAAAATAAACATTTTTGAGCATGTAGTGTTTTATGGTACTGTGTTCGTTCGTGCGGGTGTGTGGATCTGTTTGTGTGAGGGTGTGTGCGTGTGTGTATGTGAGTGAGTGTGGGTGTGTGAGTGTGAGTGTGCGTGTGGCTGTGTGCGCGCGCGTGTGTGTGTGTGTGTGTGTGAGTGTATGTGTATGTGTGTGTGTGTGTGTGTGCCGTAGATATGATATAAGTGTGCAGAATGTGATTATATTGTGTGGAATTTCTCGGTGTCATCGTAACTTAATTGCAGGAGAAAATTTCGAACAGTATCTTTGCAGATGAAGTACGAAAGGCCAAAGAATTTGACCTTACAAAACTTTTGACTATATTATAGAATATACTTTATATAATGTATATTATTATACTTACATAAATTACTCTCTCTGAAATAAAATATATTTATTAAATATATGTCTTTTGCTGATAGTAGATTTAATGTTCCTGGTTAAATAACGTAATCGGACATTGGTATAGGCTTCAGTAAAGGAGCGACTTGTGCACCCCAGTGCCGGGCACGCCACGATCGTGGCGGTAAGTCCCGTGTTTGAGGAGTGGCTGGAGAGGCGGCATGGCGCCCTCACCTTCCGGCTGACACAGGTTTTGACCGGCCATGGTTGTTTTGGCCGGTTCCTGTGTCGCATAGGCCGGCAAGAGACGCCCGGTTGTCACCACTGCGGCGACTGCCGCGACGTTGTTGAGGACACGGCGCTGCACACATTGGCGGTTTGCCCCGCCTGGGCATCGCAGCGCCGTGAATTGATCGCGGCAGTCGGAACGGTTGCCCTCTCGCTCCCGGCCGTAGTTCTGTCTATGGTCCGGAGTGAGAGGTCGTGGAACGCCGTCGCCTCCTTCTGTGAGGAAGTAATTTCGAACAAGGAGGCGGCGGAGCGGGAGAGGGAGCGTGTAAACCCTCTCCCCAACCGCAGAGCCGGGCGCCGGAGGGCGCGAGATGACCTCCAGCCACCCTGAGGTTTGACCTGGGGGTGGCGGGCTTTGTGGGCCTGCCCGCCATCCGTTCAGCACCAGGTCCGAGAGGCGGCGTGCGTGTTCCCACGCGCGCCTCTGTGTCGAGTCCGTCTCCCCTCTAGGGGGGGGACAGTAGGGAATATTTGGAAGGTACCAGCGGGTAGATCTTTCGTGTAGTGGCCTACCGTTTCATACGGCGGGCCGTAACCTCGGCGGGGTCGCGACTGCATGTGAAAGTGATTCGCGCGGCCCCGCCGATAGTGGTTTGTCGAGGAACACCGTGGTAGGTTTAGTCGGTATTCCGGGAGGTCCATTTTATTGTTAACATCTTTCTTTTACCCCGGCGAGTCCGACATAACCCCTCCGCCTGCCCCCGCGGAGGAGTATGCGTCATAGCATTCCCCAACGTTAAAAAATAAAAAAAAGGTTTCAGTAACTGCTCGAATAAGGTGGATCAAATGATTCTCTGTTGGTGATTGGTGAAATTGTTGAAAACTTATGGTATCAAATAGATCAGTACCGACAAAATGTCGAAGCACTTTAGTTATTATTTTAGGTGTTGACTGCTTGGGTTTGATATTAAAATTATGAGAGCTGCGTGCTATATTTTTTTAGAGCTCGAGTGTGTTCATCAATATAAGTGCACACTGCATACTATACCCTCACTCTCATTCCGTTGGGATAGCAATTCGACTCAACCGTTTAGATATTTATGTCGCAAGACCCATGGTCTAACGAGTTTTCCGACGCTTAATGAAGCTCCACAAACTTTCTAAGTCCTGGCTAATTATTAACAAAAATTCGTTTGAATAAATTGTTAATTATGGAAAAAATTCGTAACAACATTATTCTGCCTGACTTATAATCAGCAATCGTATATACACTACCATTAGACTAAACCTACAGATCAACGAAACAGTTGATTAATATTAACAAATGTATTGATATCGACGATCGAATAATTAATTCAAGAGTGTCCTTCGAATTAATATTCATTTTATTCATCGATAAATGTTAGACGTCACCATAAACCGAATGTCAATCACTAGCGCAATCGCTGACCCATCACACTTCACAGCTATTTATTTGACCCGTGGCCCCTGATTTGTTATTGTTTTTGGCATCTTGTAAATATCGCTATTCTCGACGTACATTGCGTGTGGGTTTCATATTTATGTGAACAAGTATCGTATAATTCAAGCAATGGATATTTAACATATCGAAGAAATGAACTTAGATGTTCTTATTAGACAAACATGGTAAAAGTAGAACACTTATTTCGAATCTCAATAATCTTAACTTTTACTCAATTTAAATACTTACTGCTGATATGAAATGCCTCCTTTTTCCATATTTACAATTGGAAATATTATATTCGTAACGAATTTAATGATTGTTTACCTCCTGAGCGCGCAACCGGGAGACGCGTTGCGTAATGCGAATGCGTTTAGAAGCACATGCACTATAGTGCAATAGCTTGGCACGCGCGCCACGCCCGCCTCACCATTCTACTATTACTAGGTAGTATTTATTTCTGTGGTCTGACGTATTGCTGACATTTACAGTCAAGTAAATTATTTCAAACAAGACGGATGAATTAAATTCTGACACTATTTGCAAGCTTGACACTTTAACTCATACAAAAACACCACTTGAGCCTCGGACCAAGTATCACACTTGGTCCGAGACTTCAGCTGTAGCAGACCGCAACCATAGATAAGAATAAGTACTAAAATAACCGCAACACGAGTCGTAAATAATGTTTTTTGTAAGCGCGGCACTTCGCGCGGCTGGTGACGTAATCAGTCTGGCTCTGGCATCCAGGGCTCCAGGCCCAGTCACCTGTCATACAGCAAAGTTAAGCGTACTGGGGGTACGAAAGAGCGAGCGAGAGAGATAATAATGTTGCTATTAAAATACATTTTTATAATAAATTATTTTTCCTTCGTCGTGAAATGTCAATATGCAGTCAAATCTGACAAAGAACTACAAGAAAAACGTTTGCTGCCCGTAGACAGAGTTGCCGCCATATTTGTCTTGTTTACGAAGTTTATTTGTTAAAAATAAAATAATTTTAATTTTGCCTTCACATTAGATACGTTAAGTAGAGCTTTCTGTTCCTCCATTTTAGTATTTTGGTGTAATTAAGTGTTGCGTGTTTTTTGAGATAGAGACTCGATTGTGAAGTTATAGTCAAATGTACTCTGTGGTTATAGTCACCATGAAAGAAAACGAAAGTAAGTGTATCAAGTGTGGATGCTCCCCTGCTACAGATCCGAAAATTATGTATAGTACCTTATAAGATCATTATTTGAAATGAAGACTTTTTGGAAATGATTTCTTTTTGCTACGAAAATACGAAGATGATATACCTACCTACATATATATAATTATATAGAACACTGAATTATACATATTACAGGTATATCTACGTACGTATAACGCTCAATAGTTCGAGTAGGTACGACATAGATGGCGTGGCGTGTCTTGTTTGTGTATCGTTGTTTTGTATGAAGTTGTTATTCTTCCCGTTAGAGTATATATATATGTTATTCTGTACTGGCATCTACTCTCGTTTACCGCGCGCCCGTTTGGCACTGAGTATTAGACTTAATCTCGACATGCCAATCGATGTTTACAATTTCTTGACTTATGGCATCAAAATCACCGAATTCGAACTTATATGTTGCACGCGGAGCATATTTAAAACATAGTAATTCATCACATTTTAACTTTATATTCAGCGCTTTATGGTGAAGGTCGATGGGCATTAAAGGATCCTCACATTCAGAAACAAAAGGAAAATCATTACACAGAACGAGATCTAATATTTTGTTATACACGTTACTTACATGATTATATTGCTTTAAGTTGTGGGTATTCAACGAATCTATTAGAGAGTACTCGTCAATTGAATTTGCACTACTAGGTAATAATACGCGATTATAATCAATGCGCTGCCATGATATTCCACTCGGGTTAAACTCGCCAATGATTGAATATCTGTCATCTGGGTTACTGATTATGTCAACCAACTTATTTAAAAAATTCCTAAGTTAGGTAGGAAATGTTAAGCCTAGGTTTTGCTTAGACAAGTACAGTACACACATGTATATATAATAATAATAATAATTTATTGTGTCAAATAATTCGTTTTACAGAGAGTTATGTTCGGAATCTTCCTTTAAGCAAATAATGCTTGTAGTAGTAAACTCCGCTCCTCCATATTTTACATAGCGTGATAATTAACACAATAATTTTAAATTATGAAATTAACTCTAGGATACATTAAATTAAATACAAACTTATACTTTAAAATGTGTGTGGTGTATGTGTCTATGTATTCGTGTGTGTGTGTGTGTGTGTGTGTGTGTGTGAGAGAGAGAGAGGGTGTGTGTGTGTGTCTGTTTATATATAGATCATTCCGCGTGATGTAACAATGCTTCTGTGTCCTCATACCTAAGTGTTTATCCACTTAATTAATGTTTCTTTGCAGTCATAATATTTTTTTGCGCGTATGTATATATTTTTATTTATTCTATTACATAATTGAGCTGATCGTTTATTATATTGTATACATCCAAATTTGGTCTTTGTTGAAGGTATATTCGCTATATTATACTTCCTTCTTTTTGAGTTAATACTCACATTAAAAGGCAAGGACTTATGCTTTTTTAAGACCATTGGAACTATATACCTACAACTTCCTGACAGAGAGTACATCACTAATGTGATAAAGGCTCACAGTAGAAAATCTAAGTTTTTTAAAGTGCACGATCTTGAGAAGTGCGCGTTGTGCTCGTTCAAGATTGATGAATTTAGTCTTTGCTGTATCTCCCCAAACCGGAATACAGTACATGAGCACAGATTGTACAAGAGCAAGGTATATTTGTGTAAGTAAATTTCTCTATATATTATTATCTATCTTATAATTATTGGGATGTTTTAAAGGTAACTCAAGCCACAGATCTTCCGGACGTTTTGTTAGTAAATATTCAAACCGATACTAGCATATTCACTTAATCCAGTTACAGACATTTTGCGGATAAGTCACTAAAAAACATTAAACACATTTTGATGGTTAGCATGTAGAAGTAAAGATAATTAGCGGATATGAAAATAAAGTTGGATGGGTACATTCTACATTGTTATGTTAGAAGACCGATCGCCGGCCATGAGCGCTTGAGTGGGGCAGTATGGGCAACCGTACGAAAGGGGTGCTAAACTTTTTATTCAATCTAGTTTGTATTAGGTATGAACTATAAGTAAATTTAAACAATTCAGAGAATACATAAATATTATTGTAAATCAAAACATTATAGCAAATTACTAGAGAATCTTATTTAAATCTTCTAATCTCTTAACAATGAATGTGCATCTCGCACATTCATTGTTAATAATGTAATTTTTACGAACATAAATTTTGCCAAATTGAAGCCAAACATATTTGTAATTATTCGTTTTAGCATTTGTTTTAGTTTTGTTTAATAATAACCTACATTCAGCAATTAAATGGTTATTTACGTAAATTCGTTGAGATGAATCTTGAAACCCTAAATCTCCAGCTTTTAATGGTTTTAAGGCTCGCGCTGCTGCTATAAAGTCTTCTTTCGCGTAGCGGCTTATAAAGCTGACTAAGATGGATTTCTCCTTAGAATTATACGACGGATTCCTTGATATATAATTAATTTGCTGTTTTGGTATCTGACATCCGACTATTACACCAATTTTCTCCATTAAGTTGAAAAGATTTTCGTCCTTTTTAAGGGGTATACCTTTAATTTCCACATTATTGAATCGTGACTTATATTCGTTATTAGACACTAGCGACCCGCCACAGCTTCGCACGGGTGCAATGCTGATGCTAAATATACTACAGAATGTATTTATATATTTTTATTTTATTTTATTTTATTTATTTGGGAAAATAAACAGTAACATAATATTGTGTTTTACAAATAAATATAACTATAGATCTAATAAATATGTTACCAACTACATTCTCCACATATAAACAGAAGACAAAGACAGTTAATTTAGTTTTACAATAAAAAGAAAAGAAAAGATAATAAAATAATAATAATAACATCATATACGTCCACAGCCACACTTACAAAAGTAATATATATTTTGAGTAGTTACATAGGTATAGATATAGAGATAGATAACACTTAGTTTAGTTTAGTTTAGTTGGACGTATGTTATCCGCACTTAGCCCCACAATTGGGCCATTGTGCGTAAGTAACCGACGCGGAATACCGTTCGGCTACTCATACCACCCCAGCTCCATCCAGAAAGACAATAGGGGACCGATGTTGCGCAGTACCTCCTTCATCGTTTCTGGACTGTTTAGGAATTTCGCCCGTTGGTTGCTCACGCTTTTACAATGTATAAGCACGTGAGCCGGTGTCTCCTCGGTCTCCATGCAACCTCTACATAAGGGACTGTCAGTGATGCCGATGTTGAATAGGTGCCTGTTGAGTGAGCAGTGGCCTGTTATTATACCCACTAGGTGACGTAAGTTTTTCCTTGTGGAACGTAGCAGTTTGCGTGACAAATGTCTGTCTAAGCATGGAAGGGCTTCCTTCGTCTGTCTACATTCCTTTGTTTCTATCCACTGTTTTTCGTGTAGTTCCGTGGTTCTATCCCATAACCATGTTTTGAGTTGGCAGAAGGGTATCGGGACAATTGGTTCGGGTCCTACCATTTTGGTGTTCGATCCTCTCTTTGCCAGTTGATCTGCAGCATCATTGCCAGAAGAGTTGCTGTGGCCGCGTATCCACTGCAACGTTACCCGATTTTTTGTTGCAATACTTTGCAGCTCACGGTGACACTCCAAAATGAGTCCACTGTTGAAGCAGTTACTCTTAAGGGCTTGTAGTACCGCGGCACTATCTGAGATAATGCGTATTGAATTATCGCTTAAACCCCTTGATGTAACCGCTGTTGCAGCCCGGGTGATTCCAACACATTCTGCCTGGAAGATAGTGTTGAGGTTTCCCAGGGTCGTTGAGTAATTGATGTTTAGGTCGTGGGAGAAGACTCCGACTCCTGTTCCTGATTTTGTTTTAGATCCATCCGTGTATATTCTCACTTCATGTATGCCAGAGCTATCTTTAGATTCCTCATGAAGTTGGATGTGGTATTTTTTGTCAAAGACAAAGGTTTTTGGGATGATATCACATGTCGCCTCTATCATTGGAATTTCATTGTATACTAACTCCTTTAGGCGCGCATGAGTTATTCTATTGTCTCGTTTCCAGAGCCCTACCTTTTCAAGCCGTATGGCAGCTGCGACAGCTTCCTGCTGTATGATAAGGTGTAGGGGTCTGAGATTTAGTATGGCCTCCAGCGCTGCCGTGGGGGTTGTTCTCATACAGCCTGTCGTCGCCAGGCAGGCGAGTCGTTGTAGGCTTTGTAGTTTGTGCATGACTGTGCTTAGAAGAGTGCGGGGCCACCAAACTATGGCGCCATATGTTATCATAGGGCGTATTATGGCCGTGTAGAGCCATATGGTTATAGATGGTTTGAGGCCCCATTTTCTGCCTATTAATCTTCTGCATTGCCAGAATGTTGTGCATGCTTTGGTTATTTTCGTGTTAAGGTGCTTACTCCAGTTCAACTTATGGTCGAGTACTACGCCCAGATACTTGACTTCTTGCGATAGGGTAAGTTCCGTTCCAAATAATTTTGGCATGTTTGTTAACTGAGTTTTCCTTTTATGTGTGAAAAGGACCAGTTCTGTCTTAGTTGGGTTCACCGTCAGTTCATGATGTTTACACCCTTGTTCCATGATCCTGAGGGCCGATTGCATGCGATTACAGATTATGTTTTCTGAGTCGCCTTTGATCAGAATGGTTATGTCGTCCGCATAGCCGACCGTGTAGTAGCATCTGCTATTAAGGCGTTCTAACAGGTCATCTACCACGATGTTCCATAGCAGCGGCGAGAGTACTCCTCCTTGGGGACAGCCCTTCGCTACTATGCCTCTCGTGGTAGAGTTCACCGTGAATTGTATGGCCCGCATCTTTAGAAGTTGATCGATCCAGCCACTAGTGGTTCTATCAACTCCAAATGTGCTGAGTGACTGGCTGATACTATTGAATTTTGTCTTATCAAAAGCTCCTTCTATATCAATGAAAGCCCCTAGTGTCATTAATTTGTCAGATAGTGCTGTTTCTATTGTTCCTACAACAGAGTGTAGCGCTGATTCCGTTGATCTGCCTTGCCTATAGGCGTGTTGCTGGCGGTGTAGTGGCTTGAGTCTTAGAGCAACTTTCCTTAAATACCGATCAGCTAGTCTCTCTAAAGTCTTCAGCAGAAAAGAGGTTAGGCTGATCGGTCTGTATGATTTCGCCTGTGTGTAGTCTGACTTACCCGGTTTGGGTAGAAAGATTACTTTGACTTCTCTCCACTGGCGAGGTATGTAGTTATGCGCTATCGATGCTCTGTATATGTTAAGCAGGTGTGGCACAACTGTTGCTTGTCCCCATTTCAAGAGAGCTGGGAATATCTCGTCCAGGCCCGCAGATTTGAAGGGCTGGAAGCTATCTATCGCCCACGATATTCGGTCAGCAGTGACCATGGATTTGGCCACTGTCCAGTCAATCTGGGTTGGTTGATTGTACGGCGTGTCTTCCCAGTTTGGGTTTACCGTCACTTCGCACCCAGGGAAGTGTGTTTCGAGAAGTACCTGACTTATTTCATTGTCTGAAATCGCGTAGGTACCGTCTTGTTTTCTAATGGTGCCTAGGGTTCTGTTGTTATCTTGCGATAGGACCTTTTTCACCCTGGCTGCTTCATTAGTGGTGTTAATGTTGTTACAGAAACGCCGCCAAGATTCCCCTCTGCGGTATCTTATGCGTTTCTTATAGTGGTATTGAGCTTGTTTGTATCGCTCCCAGTCTTCATCGATCCTGGTGTTTTTAGCTCGGTTAAACAGTTTCCTCAGATTGAGTCTAAGTTTCTCCAGCTCTGGTCCCCACCATTGGGACTTACCTGCCACTGGTGGTTGTGTGGGGGGACAGGCTTGTTGGTAATTCTGTTGGATGCATTTGGTAAGTATGTTAGTGTTGTGGTCTATGTTGTCAGTGCTGGTAGACATATCTTTAAAACAGATTTTATCTACCTCATATTGGAGAAGGGTCCTGTACCTTGCTACGTCCGTCTTGCGGGGGTTGCGTTTAGGCAGTTGGTCCGTCTCTGGCACTTGTATGGTATAGCAGATACGCCTGTGGTCTGCAAACGAAGGTTCGGCTGAAACGTGCCAGTTTGACACTAGTTCTGCCGCACCATCCGATGCAAGGGTGATATCTACTATAGTTTGGTATCTAGAACTGACAAAAGTGGGCTCGCAGCCATTGTTCATTATAGATAGGTTAGTCGAGAAAATGTATTCTGTTAAAGACTCACCTCTTTTGTTCGGTGTGTGGCTTCCCCACAGTGGGTGGTGAGCGTTTGCGTCGGCTGAGATGATAATGTGCCAGCCGTGGTCTTCACAGTGTTGTACCAGTTCAACCAGCCCCTTAGATGGGATTTCCTCATCGCTGGGCATGTAGACTGAAGCTAGTACTAACGTTTGGTTGTTGAGCCCTGTTTGGAGTCCTACCGCAGTAAGGTCTCTAGAACAGAAGTTTGTTAATAGCAGAGCTGATATTGATCTAGGGATATAGATGCAAGTTCTTGGCTTTTGAACCGAAGTATTGTACATCAACTTACCCCCGATGCTTTTCAGACCGCATATGCTGTCGCCTCTGATCCACGGCTCCTGGATCAGGGCTATGGTCCTTTGGTTAACCTCCAGCAGTCTGCGTAGGGTAGCCGTCGCAATTTGTTTGTGCTGGAGGTTGGTTTGTACCACACTAATCTGACGAGGATCCGAGAACATCGCTGTTCACGGACTCCCCGTCTGAAGACGTGTGGTGGTCGCTGGTGTCCATGGTAGGTATGGGAGTAGCGTTATCTACCATGGATACCTGTTTGGAGCAGGCTGTGCCTGACGTACTTGGGCCAGTAAGTGGCAGTGCCCGTTTTGATGCCTCCTCATTGCCGGTGTTAGGCTCCTCCCGGGGCCCTGTGGTCATCGAGTCGTCTCCGTCCCCGGCAGTGTGAAACTTAACGTAAACACTACCTGAGACAAAGGAGACCCGACGACCTCTCTCCAAAATCTTGGCCACTTCAGATTTTGGGATGCCCAGGGTCAGGAAGATGCCCTTCTCCTGCATAGCCGCACCGTACAGCTGCCAGGTTTTGACGCTGTACCATGGGTTCTGCGCAATTAGGAGGCGATGGGTCCTCGTCAGGTCCAAACCGATTGACTTCGGCAACCATAGCGAAGCGCGAACTCTCTTCACTATGTCTGACTGCCGAATGACGGTCAGCTTGGTCCCTGGAATAGGAGATTGCAGCGTGGCTACTGTGTTCTTGAGCCAGGTTACAGTGCTGTCGTTCTCGCACCACATCTTCAGTACTCCCTCTGTAGACAGAGGTTTCCCTCGGAATGCTGGTGCGAGCGCTGGCTCGTTGTCTGGCGGTGGGGCAAGTGCTGCCTCGATAATCCTCTCCTCTAAGGAGAGTTCGAGCTGCTGTGCCTGTTCCACCGTTAGGTCTGTGGGAGGCGTGGCAGCGACAGCTATCAGCAGGTGCGATTGAGTCGCATCTGCATAGCTTATCGTTGCCCTCCTTGGCGTCTGGTCCAGCTTCGCGCGCTTCAGCCCATCTCTCGGCGACAACGTGTCATTTGGGCGCTCTCTCTTTGCCTTTGCAGGTAAGGTAGGCGCACTCGCTGTGTCCGGATGTGATGGGCGATGCGCATCGATGCGTGGTCCGCGTTTTCGAGGCCCGCGTTTGCGACGCGAGCCTGTTTTTGTAACGGCTGAGTGAGTCGGCTCTGCTTCGACACCAGCCGTGACCGGATCTACACGTTGGGCTGCCTCCGACGTTGTTCCAACTTTCGCGTCGCGTTGTTCTGTCAGGGGTGCGGTATCCGTTATCATAGGGTCGCTGCTCCCTGACTGAATGGCTCCCGCGTGCCTGTTTTGGCATCTGCGTTCACCTTGCGTGTCGCGTTCGGTTGGAAGTTCCATCCGAGTCAAACCCACAGTGTCACCGGTCCTGGTCGGGTCGACTGGCTGAGCATTCCCCTCAGCTGTGTTTGTCCTACTCGTTAACTGCGCATCCAGCGGTGCGGACACCGACGTAGTCGGTTCGCTTCCTACTGATTGCGCAACAGTGGATTTGGCACGCCGATTGCGTCGGTTGCGCCGGTTACCACTTTGTTTCTTTACTCCTGTGCTTGCGTGCTTCGCGGAGGCGGCGTTCGCATTAGCGCGTACGTCGCCTCGACGCGGTGCAATGCTCCAGGAGGCGTTTGATATGATTTCTGCGCTGGGCATGGCGTTGGCCAGCTCGCGCAGATGAATTGGCTTTGGTGATCCATTGTTCCCCCCAGAATACGTGGAGCGGCCTGATCCCGTAGGGTCAGGGAGGGATTCTCCAGCGTCGCGGACGCTGGTACCCTCCTGGGGTAGTTTAAATGTGTGGGTCACTTTGTCCATTTTGTATTAGATTTCTTTTTATTTTTTTATTTTAAATTTTGCTGTGTCGTATGTGTATATATTTGTGTGTATGTGTGTGTGTGTGTGTGTGTATTTGTGTGTATGTGTGTGGGAGGGTGTGTCTGTGTGTGGGTGTGTGTCTGTGCGTGGGTGCGCGCGCGCGCGCGCGCTTTGAGTGTGTTTATGTGTGTGGGTGCGTATGAGGGTGTTTGTGTGTGTGTGTGTGTGTATGTGTGGGTGTGTGTGTATAACGGCTGGAGGTTTTGGTTACGTCTGTTTCTTATGGAACCAGACCAATAACAGGCGGCAACCTCGGGAAGGATAGTCCACCAGCCTTGCCTTAGGGATCTAAACGACTTGCGCTCTCCCCTAAAGCCATTTGCCAGACTCTGCTCCTGACTCAGGTGCAGAGAATGGAAGTATGCCTAAGTCACTTAATAATTAATACAGAATAAGGTGGTGAGTTGGACCTACTTCCGCCCCGATATAGAGATAGATAACACTTAATCAAACACATTAGCACATAGGGTGCCGAGTAGGGTTTTAAATTTGCCAACAGATAAGAAAAATATGTCCAGACTACTGAATTTCTTATTAAAGTTATTTGTCATGCGACGAAGTGGGGCTCTCATTCCAGCATTTGTTCGAGCTTTAGTGACAGCAAACAGTGGACGCCCTCGAACCTCTCGTCTCTGTACAGTTCTAGGTATTATATAGCATAGCTTGTTACAAATATCCAAACAATCATAAGAGTGGTTACATAATTTATATAAAAACATTGTTTCGAGAAAAGTACGTCTTGACGTCAAAGGTAGGAGGTTATATTTAGTAAGTAAATCATTATAAGACATAGAATAATTTCTACAGCAGCGATAGTGCATTGATCTTAAAAATTTACGTTGTACACTTTCTATAAAATGCGTGTATTTATTATAGTAGGGATTCCACACTGGAACTGCATATTCCAATTGACATCTGATTAAAGAACGATAGAGATGGAGTGATGGGTGTTTAAATTCGGTAGTCGCTCTCATAACAAAACCATACATTCGATAAGAATTACTAACTATTTTATTTATATGTTCATCTAAGTGTAATTTATCATCTAGTAGAATTCCCAGGTCACGAATCAAGCATGACCTTGCCAATGTTACATTATTCAATGTGTATGAGTATTGAAAGACGTTTTTATTTTTAGTGAAACTGATACAGTAACATTTAGATATGCTCAGCTTCAGTTTATTTCTAGCACAGTATTCTGTCAGGCGATTTAAATCTTCTTGAAGCAAATTACAGTCCAGAAGAGTTTTAATTGGTCTAAATATTTTCAGGTCGTCTGCGTATAGTAAAAATTTTGAATTTTGGAAACAAGTGTGAATATCATTAATAAATATTAGAAACAGGAGAGGTCCAAGGATAGATCCTTGTGGCACTCCTGATGTGACAGTTATAGCTTCCGATTTAAAACCATTTATAACAACCTTTTGAGTTCTGTTATGAACATAAGACGAGAACCAGCGCAGCAGGTTACCACGTACCATTATAGGCAATTTTGTCTAATAACAGCTTATGGTCTACCTTGTCAAATGCCTTCATGAAATCAGTATAGACTGAATCCACCTGTACGCGAGAGTCTATACTGTTAAATAGATAATCAACGTATTCAATTAAATTAGTTGTGGTAGATCTCCCTTTGACAAATCCATGCTGCTGTTGTAGTATGTTGTTGTGCAATGCAGGATATAATTTATCGTGTACGAGTCGTTCAAAGACCTTTGACAGGGCTGACAGTATCGATATAGGACGGTAATTCTCTACATCATGTTTAGATCCGTTTTTATGAACTGGTGTGATGTTGGCATGCTTCCAGATCTCAGGAAAAGTTCCTTCCCGAATACACAAGTTAAAAATAATATTCAATGGTATCGATAGAATATTTGCAGTGTATCTAAGAAAATAAGCAGGAATACCGTCAGGCCCCGACCCTTTACTGCAGTCGACAGTTTTTAGGATGTGGAGTACATCGTGGACACTAAACTCGATATTATTAATCAAAGAGCAATTCTGAGTATAGTAAGAATGGTCGTTATTATATTGAGTGAGAGTTAAGGAAGATGGCTCGTAAACAGAGTAAAAGAAGTTCGAAAAAAGATTACAGATGACATCTGGCAAATTTGTGGAGCAATTTTTATAGTGCATAGCGGCCGGCATAGTTGACACAGATTTGCGATAAAAGTCCAAAAACACTTGATATTATCCTTCAGGCTAGTTTCAACAGACTGTATGTATTTTTTATAGCAAATTTTACATTCATTTTTAAATCTAGTCCTATATAGTGCAAATTGTTCATAATCACTTATGTTCTGATACGTTTTCCATTTGTTCCAAGCTCTTGCTTTATTTTTAAAAATATATATTAATCCTTTTGAAAACCATACAGGATATTTAGATGATTTAATTCGAGTTAGAGGAACTAGTGATTTGATAACCTTATATAATATATCATAAAACCTTTGTACTGATTCTTCCGCAGTAAGATTATGCAATTCATACGTCCAGTTTATTTCTGATAGTTCACGATTAATGTCTTCATAGTTGGCTTTGCGATAATTATATCTTTGTACTAATTTCCGTGCCATTACGTTAATATGAGATGGGAATGGTATGATAATGCACAATGGGGGATGATACTGATCAGGTTGAATTAAAATATCAATCGGCGACTGAACAGAGCAGTCACTATTACTAATGACTAAGTCCAGAGCTTTGTCACTCGAATTTGTAGTTGTGTTGTACTGGTAGGCATTTTGTAAAGACATAAAAACATTTAAACTGTTACATATCGGTGAATTACCAGTACATATTTGTCTGGTTACTGAGCTACTATTTATGTCATTGATCCACTTAATGTCTGGGAGGTTAAATATACTCGTACAATGTGCACAGCTTTTTTGTCATTAGACAAAACAAACATGTTTTCTTCGGCACGCGCCGGCCCCGCGGCCGGTGCCGCCGTCGCCGCAACCGCTATGTCCCTGCATTTTAAATCTGTAATATCTTCGAAAATATTCATTTAAATTACATACTGTAAAGGGCTATATTGATCTATATTAAATTCACAATGTATTTAAGTTACTTAATTGGATAAGGATTAATGCTGTATTGCTTAAATCGCTTCGTAAATAAGCTATTATTTCTCGTAAAAAGTAAAGGATAAAAAATGGTTATTGTGGGTTATCCCTAGGAGATAGACATATACCATTCCAGACTTTTTTGTAGACCTTTTTAAGATGTACAATACTGTAGTTCATTATTTTGATCTATCTCGTAGGGTTCAGGCAGCGTTTGCAATGTAAGCGGAAAAAATGTGTTTATTTACGACATCACATTAGAAACCTCTAAAATTATCAGTGTTTCTCTACTATATTATGCATGTATTATACATATAAACCTTCCTCTTGAATCACTCTATCTGTTAAAAAAACCGCATCAATATCCGTTGCGTAGTTTTAAAGATGTAAGCATACATAGGCACAGACAGACAGCGGGAAGCGACTTTGTTTTATACTATGTAGTGATTTGTAACTTAATATTTCTCATGCTCGACTCCAATGCAGTATAACTGTGTTCAAGGTCATCCACTCTCTTCTCAGTGCTAGATAATCTGGTAGACAATACCTCGAGTTTGTCACTGGCGAATTGACACGATGACTTTAACAGCAAGTTCACCTCGCATGCTTTTTGGAGCTTTATCTCTCGTATTTCCTTCATAACTGCTTCGAGCGTAACATGCTCTTTAATAGGGGTGGGTGCTGGAGATGCTGATTTACACGATGCGGTGGTGTTTAAGATGCTTTTGGAAGGTTCATTTCAAGTGCCGAGACTTGGACGCCACCTTCGTTACAATCTCGGAACCGTCAAGAGCCCTTTGCACCGCCTCTGCTACCAACTTCGGGGTGGGACTGCTCCCCGGCAGACGGACTTTTTGCGCGAGCAGCGCCACCTCCTCCTCCGTGCACACCCCTGCCGCCGCGCTTAGCTGCAGCCACCTCGGCCGCCTCTATCCCTCCCGTCTCAAATCCACGTGACCTCTGCTATTCAGAAGAACATGTGGAAAGACCCCCAAATGCGGCCCTTGCGGGCCGATAGCCCCGAGACAAAATGCCTTGGGTTCCCTATGCGTGTCAGAGTATTAGCCACGAATAATAATGCCCCCGAAAGGGCATTATTACCCGAGTTGCCCGGGGTGTACAGGCCCAACGTCTGCTGTTCCATTCCACGAAAAGTGTAGAAGGGACCAGCAGCCGTCAGGCACACTGGGAGGTTCCCTGGCCACACACCCGAACGTAAACTAACTCCTAGCACAAGTATTCTACCTTAGCTAAGTATAGGGTTGTCATCCGTCCGGGTTTCCCCGGATTTGTCCTAGTTTAGAGAGCATCCGGGGAGCGTTCGGGCGGGGCTTCATTTGTAGTCCGGGTTTAAAAATGTTAAGTCTTGGGCCGCCCGCGACTCACGCACTGTGCGCGTGTGCCCGCGCGCCGCGATCAACCGACGACCGACTCGCTAAAGTCACCGTCCCGTAACTGTTTTATTACTCTGACTGTTTAAAAAAACCTGTAGACATGTCCGGGTCCTGGGCTTTACAATCCGGGATTTTCACGCGTCTTGTCCAGGTTGCCAAATTTTAGAGATGGCAACCCTAGCTAAGTATTAAGAATATGAGTAATTAGTTATCTTGATACATTTTTATATTTTATGGGTATTTTTTTACAGTAGACTAAACAAATTATAATGAATTTGAACCACTTTAGCTGTAATCACTAATAATTTAATTTCTAAGTAGGTACTTATTTACAAACTTTTGCCGTAATCAAACTGAGCAGTTACTTCCAATCCGTAAATAAAATTAGCAATCTTATTTCATAGTGGCTTTTGCCTACGTTCACTTTTCACTGATACTTGAGTTTATAATTAAAAGTTATGGGCAACTAGCGGAACCGTCAGACGTCGTACTGCCAGAACGACCGATGGCTTGAAACAAAAAAATCAAGAACCTGGTCGTAGCGCCACCTACCTACTGGGTCCAGTTAGGAATCTAAACCATCCAGAGAACACAACACACAAAAAAAGTATCAAAACTGATCCAACCGATTAATTCAGTAGCATACTCATGAAAAAAATCATTACACATCACTACATATTATATAACAAAGTCCTCCACCACGTCTGTCTGTCGGTCTGTCTGTTTGCGATAAACTCAAATACTACAGCACCGATTTTCATGCTGTTGTCACCAATAGATAGAGTGGTTCTCGAGGAAGGTTTTAGTATATAATTTGTTAAGTTTTTGTATACATTAGCTAAAATATAACGATATTTGTTGACGGTGTCGGAAAAATTAGCCGTCTGGGAGCTTTCGACGAAAACGCTGCCTAAACCCTTTGAGATATAACAAAATAATGTACGGTGGAATTGTGTATCTTATATAGGTCTACAGAAAAGTCCGCGATGGCATATGTCTATCTCTTAAGGATAACATTCATTTTAATACTTTCAAAAATGGGCAATTATAAAGCGGTAATTGGAAAGCTATTATTATATATTACACAAATACAGTATTAATCCTTATCATTTTAAATACATTAGTTGGCCTGAACATTTCATGAAGATTAATTTTTCCCTTTACACCATGCAAATTAAATGAATACCTTAGGAGATATAGCAAAATCAAAAAGATTTTGATCAAACTATTTTTGATCAAGCTTTATTTGAATTGAATAAAGAAGTGAATCTCTGTCAGGAAAATCTATGAAAGATTTTGATTCATCTTACCATTAAATTTTAATTTAAATGCAACAATCAATACAGAGTATTTACGAGAAACTAACTATAACCATTCGAGACTTTTACAAGTCATTCAAGATAAATATCGCTTGAAAGCTGAACAAAAAAATGTTTATGACCTAATATTGTCCTCAATTAATAATAGTAATGAAGGTAAAATGTTTGTTTAGATACCCCTGGATTCACAGGTAAAACATTTTTAATAAATTTATTATTAGCACAAGTACGATCCGACAGAAAAATTTCCCTAGCTGTGACATCGTCCGGCATAGCAGCCACACTTTTGGAAGGTGGGCGAACCGCCCATTCCACATTTAAACTGCCATTAAAAATATGTAGTGATGATAATAATGTTTATTTCATCTCCACAAATTACATCATGGTATACAGCATATAGTTGACACGAACAATTGCCAGTAATTCGTAATTTGTGGGAGGTCTGGAGTCTAAACTAAGCCGAAGCCTGTACTATAGATCTCCAGGCCCCCATTTCATAACATTGTATGGATTGTCAACATGTGGAAAGCGTACGTAAGAGTTGTGAATGAGTAAACAGGAACAAGTTTTAGTGTATAATAATAACATATTTGTGAGTGTGTATGTAGATATGTGTGCGTGTGTAAGGGTGTGTTTGTGTGTGTGTGTGTGTGTTTATGTGTTTGTGTGTGTATGTATGTGTTTGTGTGTGTATGTATGTATGTATGTGCGTGATGTGTGTGTGTCGTATGTAAGCGATAAATATTTTTTTCAAGTAACAATTTTGCATGTTTTAACATATTTAGTTAGTAATAGGATGCTTAATAATTGTGGGTAATATGTAGATAGTGTATGATAATAATAATTGTAAATGAATGTGATATATAATAAAGTACCTAATGTGATATATAAAATTTAAGAGTATAGATATAATATATCTATATGTATATATTGTACAAGTTATATACATACCTCTAGGATTTTTTCTGTTTTCGCGTAACTAAGTTTCTGTAACCATTTATAAATTCTATTTTTGCATTCAGTTTTACAATAGTTCGACAAGGGAAATATTTTATTTATTTTATTGAACAACATACCTCCTCGGTATGAAAAAAAATCTTTGTGCAAATGAGGTGTTTACCGCAGTCGGCTCACAAACCGCGTAGTTTCTTCTAGTCTGAGCTATGTGCTTTCTTCTAGTCTCTGGTAAGTCACTCAGTTTGTGAAGTATAGTTAGCATTATGTAAAGCTGGCGCACAGTGAGGACTCGCGCTTCTTCGTAAAGACGTCACTAGCATTTTCAATATTTCTAATCAGAGTAATGCCGGAAAATTAATGAGAGATTGCAGTTTGATTATTTGGGATGAGGCTTCTATGTCTCATAAAGCATCAGTTGAGGCATTAGACAGGACAATGCGAGATCTGCACAACAGTAACTGCCCAATGGGTGGTTGTACTGTTTTATTCTCTGGAGATTTCCGTCAAATTTTGCCAGTTATAACTAGGGGAACGAGAGCAGATGAAGTCAATGCATCGCTCAAAAGATCGCATCTTTGGCCACATATAACGAAATGTGAACTTAAAACCAACATGAGGATTTTATCGTCTAGCGAAGATAATAGGCAATTTTCTAACGACTTGCTCCAAATATGAAATGGTGAATTTCAAGCAGGAAATATATGTATAAATCTTAACAATATTTGTGTTTTGATACAAAATGTGGAAGAAATTATTGAAAAAGTTTATCCCGGTATTAGTAACATATCCACTAAGACACTAAATTGGTTTCAAGAAAGAGCTGTACTATCACCCACTAATGAGCAAGTGGATAAAATAAATGAATTTATTATTTCCAAGTTCGAAGCATCATCCCAAACCTACTACTCAGTTAACATAGTTGTGGATAGAGAAGAGGCAGTACATTATGCAACAGAAGTTTTGAATTCTTTGACTCCTCCTGGAATCCCGTCACACAAATGAATATTAGAAGTATGTGCCCCAATAGGGGCAATAATATTACTAAGAAATTTGAGTCCACCGAAACTGTACAACTGTACAAGACTCAAAGTAGTCAATGAAAAATTTTTTTTGATCGATTATATCATATTAACTGGCAACGCAACTAGTGAAACTGATTTTATACCAAGAATTCCCATGATACCCTCAGAATTGCCTTTCCAATTTAAACGGCTACAATTTCCCGTAAGAATAGCGTTTGGAATGACAATAAATAAAGCGCAGGGTCAAACATTAAAAGTTGCGGGAGTAGACTTAAGCACACGGTGCTTTTCGCACGGGCAATTGTTGTTGTGGCATGTCCTAACACGTGTTACTTCAAAACAAAATTTGTTTGTTTTTACACATGATCAGGTTATTAATGTCGTATACAAAGAAATATTTTCATTTTTAAAATAATATACTTAAACTAATCTAAATGTTTTCTGTTTCGTTTGCCTCATAATAAATAATTGCCACTCAAAAAATTATCTAAATTAATATTATGTATAACGAGGAAATGTGATTGATTTTTTGTTTGTTAGGACTTAACTCAAAAACTACTCAACCAATTTCACCGAAAGCTACATCTCCTCCGAGTAACATAGGCCTATTTATATTTTCTGTAAAGAACCCGTGCGAAGCCGGAGTGGGTTGCTAGTACAATTATAAATGTGTAGATACAAAAGAGTAAATATTTTAAACTAAAAAGTTGATAATATAATCAGTTTCCCGTCTGAAGTACAACTGATCTGTATGACATAATACCGGTAAATAAATCGATGACCTACTGACTGATTGGTGGCGCAGCGATAATTAACGCGACTCCTGTGTATGAGGTCTTGAGTTCGATTCCCACGTAGAGCATATACTTTTTGATGTTATTGAATGTTTCTAGAAATATTTTTTTAATAAACTTACGCGGTTTTGACTATTTTCGGCCGACGGCAATAAGTTCGCTCTAATTACGTGGGATAATGTATTTAATTTATACCTAATAATAAACTTGAAAATATAAATAATTATTGCTTATTAATATAATATAAATAATTAATTTAAATAGAATAGCAATCATCGTAATCACTCCTATGAAGTCTTCTGCTGAATATCTAATAAGGCTGGCGTGATGTTATTATTACAGTGAAGCAGACGCGAGCCTACGAGCGATCAGCGCCACCTAGTTCAATAAAATGTCAACAACCGAGTTCGTTAACTCATAATAAGGCAGGCACCTACGTACACACGTACTTCTCCACAATTGACAATAGAAGGCAGCCTACTCGTATTGTAGTCAGGGACTTGGACTGTATTTTATTTACGGTTATTCTTATGTATTTTCTTTTTGTTATGAATAAGTATAAATAAACCAAATCAAACTTTAAATCCACACTTAAAAGAAATTAGGTATCTCGGCTGGCGACAAGTGTCGAGCGAGTGTGAAGTGTTTCTACAACGAGGGCAAAACCGGTTAAATACCGAAAAAACAAAATGTATAAAATTTTGTATGCGTAGAAACCAACTCATTTAAGTCACATTAAGTTATACTTATGCACATTACTGTAATAACATTACCGCTTGCACTTGTCCTGTTATCTCTAACACTACTAACATTAAATATTTAGGTGTTATATTAGACGACACACTCTCCTTTAAAGAACACATAACTGTTTTAACTAACAGAGTACGCAAATTACAATTTGTTTTCAAAAAATTGCGCCTCATTGCAGATCACAAACTCATCATACAGATCTATAAGGCATTGTGTCAGTCTTTAATTCAATATTGCATCACTTCATGGGGCGGTAGCGCAAAATCCTTCATGTTAAATATTGAGCGAGCACAAAGAGTGCTTCTAAAAGTAGTCTACCGCTTTTCCACACATTTTTTGTATGAAAATTGTAACGTGTTAACTGTCCGACAGCTTTTTATAATGTACACAGTAGTTAAACAGCACGCAACGCTTACGTATAACGTCACCCTTACTAACACTAACAGACGGAAAGATATTGTCTGTACCACACTTTCTGAATCAAAGTTTGTTTTTACAAATAGATTTTCACATTCCTAGGGCCTTTTCTTTATAACAAGATAAATAAACAAACGGCGATATTATGACCTAAGTTATGTAAGCTATATCTAAGCGGATAGTCTGTCGGTACTTACAAACTTTAAATTATCAGGATACTGAAGATTTGTTGATTGTTGTTAAATAAGTTCCATGATAATAATTATAATATTGGCCTATTTTTGCATATATTTATATAAAGTATGGCTAATTGTATGTAGCTTAGTTCCTAGTAGTATATTGTAAGTGCCCTTAGCGCCCGTGGCACAGGTGTACCTGGTACAGGCGCGCATATTACATTACCTATAAGAAGTACTTTATGGACTGTATTCATGTTTTACCACTGTAATCAATAAATAAATAATAATAATTATTATTAATATCGTTTTTTGTTCCTCTGACAACGTGTATGCAAAATTTTATGACGATCGATCAAGTAATGGAAACGTAACAATTAAATTTTAAATAAATAAACTCATTTGTGGCAGACGAGCAAGTGGCCCTCCTGATGGCAAGTGGTAACCGCTGCTCATGGACTTCAGCAATGTCAGGACACAGCAAAGCCGCTGCCTACCGTGAAAGAAGAACTCTCTTTAAACCTCGATTGAAGAAGGACATATCATAGCGCTCGGGAAACACCGAAGCAGGCAGTCTATAATATTAGGTAGGATGACACGTCATATCAATTTGTTTTAATATTTATCATGATTGCTTTTAGGTCCGATGTATTATGGGGTCTATATAGCTGTCGCACTCGTTTTTTATAGCTGTCTACCATCACGGCTTCAGAGAATTTTAAGCAAAAATATTTCCGTGAAACGTAAATCAAATGCCGGCTTCACGGTCGGTCGCTTGGAAATATTTCACTGTAATTTATAATTGAAAAGTAGCGGTCCATGGACGCAAGTCAATAAGTGCAATTGTATTCTTCCCATCAGTAAATAGAATATTCATAGAATTGCACTAGACAGAGGTTATACATTGAAATTTAAACTAGCTAGTGCTATTGTGTTTATAAGTTTGGTGTCACGTGTGTTTATGTCAAGTGCATTAGTTCAATAACGTTGCGGTACGGCTTGTCGCGGTGAATGCTAGCGCGGATCCCGTGGCACCGACATTAGGTACTTGAGGAACGTCGTCAGGGGTTTAGTGGGTATGGAGCCGACCTCTCTGGCTCGAGTCCCACACACCTGCGCTTACTGGATATATAAAGAAAACGCAACATATATTATAGTCAATACATGGTAGAAATTAAAATAGGCAAGTCAATATTTTATGTAAGAACTTAATGTATCCATGTTTCTGCAAATAAATAAACCAACATCATATGTATGACGATTGACGGAACATCACTTGAGAACGGCTCCACTGATTTGATTGCTTTTTTTGTTGTGTTTGTAATTGTCAGGACAAGGTTTGTATGAACGAAATTTTACGATAAATCCGCGGGAAATGTCGAAAATGTAAATGGTATTTTTATATGAAAAAAAAAAATGATTGACGTTTTGATATTGAATTTAATTACTAGAAAAGTATTTTTGTATAAATTGACACGACAAAGATTGTCGCGACAGCTAGTTTAAATATAATTGTTTCTATTAAAATGAGTTTATAATCGGGTTTGAGCCATAAAGCATTATAGTAACATTTTCTTTTATAATTCAGTTGCATGCATATATTTTAATAAAATCACTGATTTCCATATATCGATACTTACGTACAGTCAGCATCAAATAGATTTGAACTTTCTAAATAGTCAAAATTATGTAAAGAACATCAATTCAATTTTATGTTCGCAGACATGGTATTCAAATTGTAAGCATTCAGAGAGGTCAAAATAGCTTAGCTAACAGTTGTACATATTGTGTTAGCTGTCAGAGTGTCCGTATTAATATTTTCTAATAGGTCGTTGAATGGTATCTATGCATTTATACTAATAGAAAGTCATTGTCATTAAGGCTGGCTTCAATCTTGGTTTAAGTAACATTCCTAAAAACTGAGGGTACAAATGTAAATGTAGTAGTTCTGTTGTACTACTCATACCTACTATTTATAAATATATCAGATAAGAAATATTTTCTTGTTTTCTACTTTTTAGAAAGCTATTCTATCCGTAGTCGGGTTTTAGGATATTTTAAACTTATTTTTATATAAATTATTTTAGGGTTTTATAATTTGTTACAAAAATGTAGGGCTCAGTCAAATCGGAGATAAGGGGAGGCAGTCAATTTTATTATTTATTTTAAAATTATAAAGAAGGTATATGTTCGGTAAAACGTATGATAGATCTATCATATTCAGTGTGGGCCAAATTAATTGAATAATGTTATTAAAAATATCGCATAAATAAATTATATGTATTTTATGATATTAGACTTAATTATTGGTATAATTCAAAAAAGCATGCTAATTATGAAGATTGTTTTAATTATATATCGTCACTATTATAGATATTGGTAATTTGTATTTAAAAACTTCCCACAGGACAGGCTTAGCCTAGTGTGGGAGGTTTTTGGAAACATATAAGCAAGTTCTAGTATTGTATAGTATTATTTAATCCAAAATTATGTTATTGTGTTATGAACTGTAATCTGTTATTGATAAATAAATATATAAAAAAAAATTAAAAAAAACCCTATACTATTTTCAACTAAGCGTTTTACTTCACTTTATAATTTTATAGTCATTAACCAATTCAGTACTCGATTAGCGGTTATCGCGCGTGCTCCCTCGCTCCTCTGTATTTTACCTTTGGTCCGGTTAATAAATTCGTTAATTTTATCTTAAAACAGACTTATCATTAGCTAATCTCGAAACTTCTTCAGTATATTTGAAGTCTACATAATCCATTTTATAATTTGATAATATATGTTCCCGCGGTTTCACCCGCGTTTATCGTTACAGCGCCGCCCCCGTGGGTCGTAGCGTGATGTTATATAGCTTATAGCCTTCCACGATAAATAGGCTATCCAACACTAAAATAATTTTTCAAATCAAACCTGTAGTTCCTGAGATTAGCGCGTTCAAACAAACAAACAAACAAACTCTTTAGCTTTATAATATTAGTATCACTCGGTATAGTTCAGCAAACTTGTTTATATTATACGGTGCTTTGTTTGCTCATCTAAATGATATGGAAGCATAGAGAGACAACAGCGTGACACATCATTCTATGACATTAAATTATAACTTAGAGCATTATGGCGTTTTTCCTCAAAAGAGTTTCTGTTTCAAAGAAAATTCATATTGTTTTATCTCATTAAAATACCTGCATCCATACTCCTTTTTTCATTATTTTAATTACATGATGTTAGAATACTAAACTATATTTTGTTTCCATGAACCATTCGCAACAAAAGACATGTCAGTTACGTCATGTAAGAAATGAAGGAGATAGGTACCTATTCAAGGAAAAAAGGAAGCAAAACGTTTATTATTAAGTTTACTCCAAATTAAACTTAAACTAACTTCCCTTACGGGGGCACTACGCAATATAACAAATTGTCTCCCTCGAAAAGTACGATATTTAATTTATAATTCTCTGGTTAAGCCTCATATCGACTACCTAATTGAAATCTGGGGTACTGCAGCAAAGTCTAATATAGATCCAATTCAACGGGTTCAGAATAGATTAATTAAAATTTTATTTAATTATAATTTTCGGACTCCAACTGAAAAGTTATACGAGGAAACAAAAATAATGAATATAAAACAAACGTACATATACTACACATGTATTCTTATACGTAAAATATTAAATAAGGAAATCCATTCGAATTTAAAGTTTGTAACAAAAAAACAAATACGAAAGATGAATTTAAGACGTTCTAGTTACTTAGTGACCCGCCCACCTAGAACTAATTATGGAAAAAGAAATTTGGAGTTTGAGGGCATTAAAATATACAATAAATTACCATCAGAAATAAAAGAAGAAAAGAGTTATCCCCGATTCAAAAAGCTACTCAAAATTCATACAATTAATACATGCAAATAAGCAGGCAAATAATAGTAAATATATATATATATATATCTATATATTATATCTATACAATAACACATATATAAAATACACATAGAATATATAGATTAAGTATGTACCTCTAACTAAACTAAACGCAAACAAATAATATCCAATATTTAAAATGGTTCATAAACCACATATATACTTAAAACATATAAATAGAATAATGGAATAAAATTAAAATAGTCTTATAATAGTAAAACGCAAATATTACAAAAATTGTTAATGATGACAGACTATGCCATCAATGCCACATCTATAAAAATCAATTCATGTATCCATGTCGTGCTTGGCTAGGACCGAGTGTCATACTGTTAATGTTATTTGTTTGCCCACATCGTTGTTATTATTTTTTCTCGCTTTGTTTTTATTTTATTTACGTACCCATGTGCGCTCTAAAAATATTAATCTTAGTTTTAAACATTGTTTCTCAGTAAGTGAATTATGTATACAATTCTTTATGAGAAATAAAGTTGTTCTTAAACCTTAAATACTCTAACTACGGGTATTAACGTTGAATTTTCAAAATAGTGAAAATATTTTTGATTAGTATGAATGCATAGATACCATTAAACCAACATTAAACGACCTATTCGAAAATATTAATATGACAGCTAACACAATATTGAGAACTGATAGCTAAAATATTTTGACCACTCTAAATACTTACAACAATTTGAATGCTTTATCTGCGAACATGAAATTGAATTGATGTTCTTCACATAATTTTAACTACTTAGAAAGCTCAAATCTATCTGATACTGACTGTACCTGCATACTATATATATGCTGAAGTCTAATTAGTAGTTCATTAATCTATACGAGCTCTACTCACTATAAGTTTGTGAAAGTATCACGATAAATTAAGTTTGTTTGGGTTTTTTAAGGTAAGTAATTTTTATTACCACTTAATCTTTTATATACTTAATGATCATCCTTACTAATTCCTTACTATATTATTTATTATTATTTTTAGTATCCTAATCCTATCCTATCATAATCCTAATCCTATCCTAATCCTTCCTATCCTAATCCTATCCTAACTAATATTATAAAAGCGAAAATGAGTTTGTTTGTTTGTTACGCTTTCACGCCTTAACTACTTTTCTGTTCTATTCTTTTCGATTCTGAAACCGATTGTGCAACGACGCTTCATCGATCGATAAAAACTAATCGCCGGCTTGTTGCGGGGCCTTTTGGTCACCTAACATCGGGACGTTAGGACATTAGAAGTTAAATTAATTAGTAATAAGAACACTTTATTGTAACTTTAACATTTAATTAAATCGTTTTTAAAATAATTTTTTTTGGACTCCACTGCTGCCCATTGTGTAATTGGCGCAGTCGGTAGGATTGTCGAGTCAGTGCGCGTATTCGATTCCACGATCGTGTTGGACACCCGCGCGCGCTGTCCACGTCTCAACGTGCGTCATCGACGATCTGAAGGTGAACCGAGAGCAACCGTTGGAGAGCCCTGAGTATCCAGACATCGATACTACTGGAAGCCACCGATATGTACATGTAAGTTGCACAATTTATGACAATCAGTAGCGAATCCTCTTCCAAAATTTTCCACCCACGATCATCGCGATCACCCAAGGGTATCGAACCCCAAAACCCACGAATTTCCGCCCGCATCCTGCAGAGGGACGATTTTCATGATTTAGGTAAGTTAGGCAAATTAGACATAACAATGCCGGACGAACCGGTAGTCGTCAATCAGGACGAAATCCTAATCCTAACTAATAATTATTATAAAAGCGAAAATAAGTTTGTTTGTTTGTTAACTTTTTACGCCTAAACCACTGAACCGATCATCCTGAAGTTTTGCATATACGTTGTCAGGTATACAGAAACGAACATAGGCTACTTTTTATCCCGAAAAAAGTTACTGTTCCCGAGGAAATCAACAAAAACGTTCTTATGATAATAGATGGCACCAAGTTTCTTTCGAATCATGATTAAATTATATTATTACAAGGAGAGTACAACCGAATTGATTTTCAAATTCTAAATTAACGCGAGCGAAGCCGCTGGCAAAAGCTAGTTATTAATAAAATCGTCAAAGCCTTAAGATTGGTACCTGAGTATGACGGTAACTGTAGTACTTTAATTAGATTTCTAGCAATATGTGACCGCTTGGTTGTTAATTATGTCAACCCAGCGCCCGGATATGAATTGTCTAACTTAGCCTTATTAAATGGCATATTAAATAAAATAACCGGAGCCGCCGCTAGAACTCTGGCAACGAACGGTATTCCAAGAGATTGGAGTGGCATAACAACCACATTAATTCATAATTTTTCAGATCATAGGGATGAGTCTGCATTGTATAGTGACTTGTCATTACTAGCCCAAGGATCAGATACACCTCAAGTATTTTAAGAGCGCGTACAAAATAATAATATGCTAAGTACAATAATGACGTACGTAGAATTACACGATAATGTTGTGACTACAGTGGAAGCTAAGCGCTCGCTATATAAAAAGTTAGCGCTTCAAACGTATTTAAAAGGTTTGATGGAGCCATTAGGGTCTAGAATTAGGTGTATGCGTCCACCTTCATTAGAAAAAGCTTTAGAGTATGCACAGGAGGAAATGAAATCATTTTCACACCCAGCCGCATCCAATTCACAGCAAGTACCTAAAAATACATCTCCAATGCTTCCCTATCAGTTTAAAGGTTATTTTATGCATCAACCTAATATGTAACAGCCTCGACCATTCCAGGGACCGTCCAGAACGCAACAAATGCTTAAAGCTTTACCGCGATCTAATATGTCCACCGGTTCCAAGATTACTCCGCGACAACCAACTTTACCGCCGTCTTTTAATAATCAACCTCGGCCTATGAGTGGTGTCAGTCACCTTGTTGCACGTCCTTTACCTCCGACTAGACACGACTGGAGAACACACGGTCATCCGCCACCAAATAACTATTTTAAGACCCGCGAAATAAATAGTAATGAAATCTACGCAGACGGTTACAAAAATTATGACTACAGTTCAAATAACTATTACTATTGCGACTATGACTATAATCCTAGCTACGATACTTACGGATTAATGTAGGAAACCTCGGAACCTCTACTGAAAGTATGTGTTCTAATGACGATACGATCCACAAAATTTTTCCTAAGTCCGCCTGAAAAATACCCCCGAATAGAGCTAAATATTCAGACGAAGAGGCAGTTACCTTATGTAAAATTATATATAAGGCCTGACCTCCGGCCATTCAATTTTTTAGTAGATACAGGGTCTAATTAATCTTTTATAAACCCTGAAATCTTACAACAGTATTTTCCTAATGTTAATCTTAACACTGACCCATTTGTAGTTACGAACTTTAACTCCTCATCGAGGAACGAATACTCTATTACTATTCCCTGTTTTAAAGAATTTAACGATATTAATCCAATTAAGTTATATGTGTACACGTTTCACGAATACTTCGACGGATTAATAGGGTGCGATCTTCTTACGCGTTGGTTAACAAGAGTAGATTTAGGTTCGTATGAACTCAATACGGAATCCTCGAATAACCCTATACATATGTATGCGTCACCATATCTTAATGAACATGAGAGCATTATTCCAGCCCAATCTTCAAAATTTATATGTGTGCCTACTGATGTCAGCCAAGGCGAAATTCTCATTGATCAGCAAATTATATGCAATTGCCACATAAGCGACTGTTTAACAGTAGCCAAAAGTAATCAAGCTCCTTTAGAGATTAATTAATCCAACAAATAACGATATCATATTTTCCTTGTCCGAACCAATTCGTGTACATATATTTAGCGAACGAACAATACCTGTATCGAAATCTGACACTTTAAATAACAATGCTCGGACCCGAGAAGTCTTATCGCGGTTGCACATAGACCATTTAAATGTAGAGGAGACAGCGCTAACTTAATTAATTTATGTACTGAGTACGCGGATGTATTTTACTTGGAAGATGAGCCTCTGACATTCACTAATAAGATTAAGCATAGTATTAATACCGCAGAAGAGTTGCCAATTCATAGCAAAACTTATAGATACCCTTATGCACATAGAGAGGAGGTACAAACTCCTATTAGGAAAATGTTAGAACAAGGTATAATTAGGCCTTCCACCTCTGCTTGGAGTGCACCAATATGGGTCGTACCAAAGAAAAGTGACGCGTCTGGTAAAATTAAGTGGCACTTAGTCATTGACTACCGTAAGTTAAACGAGAAGACAATTGATGACGAGTACCCCATTCCGAACGTCACCGATATATTAGACAAGTTAGGGAAATGCCAATACTTTGCTACGTTAGATTTAACTAGTGAATTTTATCAAGTAGAACTAGACCCTAAGGATATTCATAAAACAGCGTTTAGTGTAGAGCATGGTCATTATGAGTTTTTAAGAATGCCCATGGGTCTAAAAAATTCGCCATTGACTTTCCAGAGGGTGATAGATAATGTAATTCGAGGCCTATTGAATAAAATATGCGTAGTCTACCTAGACGATTTTCTTATTTTCGGGACTTCATTACATGAGATAATTTGTAACATTCGTAGCGTACTTCAGCGATTAAGAGAATCAAATGTTAAAGTCCAAATGGACAAATCGGCATTATTGAAACGAGAAACACCATATTTAGGTCATATTATTTATACTCCAGACGGCGTAAAACCTAATCCAGATAAAATACCCGCAATATTAAATTATGCGATACCCAAAACTACCAAGCAAATTAAATCCTTTTTAGGACTGTTAGGTTACTATAAGAGATTTATACTTGACTTTGCACGTACGACAAAAATTTTTAACGATATGTCTGAAAAAAGGTGCTGAAATTAATTTAACACCTGATTACATACGATGTTTCGAACACTGTAAAACCCTTTTGACGAATGATCCTATTCTACAATACCCTGACTTCTCGAAGGAATTTATTCTGACCACTGATGCATCCAAATTTGCACTTGGGGCTGTGTTATCCCAGGGCCCTATAGAAAATGACAGACCACTATCTTACGCATCTATAACATTAAATAACAGCGAGTGAAACTACTCTACGATTGAAAAGGAACTCCTGGCCGTTGTATGGGCCGCTAAATATTTTAGGCCATACCTTTTTGGACGCAAATTCAAGGTAGTTACTGACCACAAGCCTTTACAGTGGCTTATTAAAAGAGTCCAACTCGCGTCTTACTAGGTGGAGATTAAAATTAGCTGAATAAGACTTTACAGTTGTATATAAAAAGGGCAGTTGTAACGATGAAACTATTTCAATGGTAGTTAACTCATCTGAATCACCAAGGCGTCGCCATAGTTCATCGTCAACTATAACGGCACCTGAAACTACAGAAATTCGCGAATGCCATAATTCATCATCAACTATAACCTCGCCTGAAACTATAGAAATTCCCGAACGACATAGTTCATCGACGTTAACGGCACCAGATGTAATAGCAACGGAAACCATCCATACTAGCGCAGAAAACCCAATACTCAATACTTATACCCATAAGTGATGACCCTCTAAATAAGTATCGCAAGCTGATTATCATTAATATAGTCAATTATCCTTCTAGATCTGCCCAAAAAGTAACAAATCCCTTTGATACTTACCTTAAAGTTGTAACCGATGCATGCGAAGATAACTTGGACCAAGACGTTGTAAATATTATTAAAAAACACGTCGACCCCAAAGTCTGCACAGCCATCCTAGTTCAACCTATTAACAAAATGTACCAAATAGTTCCTATAATTCAGAGATCATTCAAAAATTCTTTTATGAAATTATTTCTCGTCGAAAAGCAGATTGATAACGTATCCGAATATCTAAATCAACAGGATATTATAAGAAAATACCATGAGGGAAAGACCAATCATCGTGGCATAAATGAAACCTATTCATCCTTATCCCAGCGGTACTTTTGGCCCAAAATGAACCGATATAACTAAGTATATAAATGAGTGTATTATATGCGGTTGCGCTAAATATGACCGTAGCCCAATTCGCCAACAATTTAGAATAGTTCCACCACCGACAAAACCGTTCGAAATTATTCATGCTGATGTCTTAACATTAGAGCAAGAAAAATACCTAACACTTATAGACTTATTCTCTAAATACGCACAGGCTTATCGTATATCTGATTTTACTTCTCCAAATATTGTAAAATGTCTCTTAAATTTTAGTACTCATCATGCCGTAAAATTCGAAGGCATCATGAAAACGTTAAAGAAAGATGAATGACTCATTTCTAACAAGTTGAACGAACATATAACGTTATTTAAAGAATTTACCTCTCAGCAAACTCAGTTACTGAACAATTTGACAGTAAATCAGCTTAAATTAGACAAAACTCTCAAGTACGTCATTAATGTGACTACCTCAGAGAGCGAGCGAACGTTAAGATACGCACATCTTGCGCAACTCTTTGTTTTACTTAGCGATAACATACAGGAGTTAGCAAGCGAGATAAATAGAATAGAAAACATATTAGCTTTTAGTCGTACCAGATCATTGCACCGTTCTATATTATCTGTTAGAGATTTAAGAATTATGATAAGCAAATTACTGCACCTATATAACGCAGATCAAATTATGGACTTAGATATTAGGTAATATTACGATATAATTAGTTTAGGTTCTTATTACATTGATAAAAAGATCGTGGTTGTCCTGAAATTCCCTATAACGCTCCCTACTACATTCAAATTGTATAGACTCTGTCCCGTACCAAACAAAGAAAATAAAGTTATTCTTCCACCCTATCCTTACGTAGCAACCAACTTAAAAGAATATGTGTACACAGAGGCAGAATGCCCGAAGATAGATAGTTGGCACATATGCCAGTGGAAAATCAGTCATCAAATTCGCTCCCGATTAGATTGCATAGATAAACTAATTAAATTTCAGGAAATAGATGAAACGTGTCAAGTCACGCCTATCTCTCTGACTAAGAAGGCACTACTGGACGTCGACAGCAGACATTATATCATTTCGTTCCCGAAACCTACCAAAGTTCAACTAGCCTGTGGACGAGAAAAGCATCAAGTACTACAAGGCAGCTTACACACACAGCCCAACATATGAAACACCAGGCCACTATATAATACTACCTATCCTTATTTGGATATAAATTTCATCTCTACGGCTTAAGACTACACAACTGAGGAGCGCGCAGGCCCATGAAGCCCACCACCCCTAGGTACAACTTTATGATGGCTGGAGTTCGTGTATCGCCCTTCGGCGCCCGCTTATGTGGTTGGGGAGAGGGTTCAAGCGCTCGCTATCCCGTTCCGTCGCCTCCTTGATGGAAATCACTTCCTCACAGAAGGAGGCGATGGCGTTCCACGACCTCTCACTCCGGACCATAAACCGAATTATAGCCAGGAGTGAGAGGGCAACCAATCCGACTGCCGATATTTAATAGAATTTGTAAGAAGCTATACATACCTAGGACAACTAATATCATTTAGAGACCAAACAGACATGGAAATTGAAAGGAGAATTACGTGTGCATGGAAAATATATTGGTCACTGCAGGATATATTTAAGAGCAAACAGTTTTCTATATTTGTTAAAAAAAAGGTGTTCGACTTGTGTGTCTTGCCATGTCTCTCATACGGATATCAAACCTGGGCACTGAATCAAAAACATCTAAAAAAATTGAGAACATGCCAGAAAGGAATGGAAAGAAGTATGATAGGTGTTACAATAAAAGATCGCATGAAAGCAGATGATATACGATCCATAACTAAGGTGAGAGATATTATAAAGATACTAAGACAGATAAAATGGAGGTGGACAGGATACATGACAAGAAACAGTAGAATAAAATGGACAACATTAATGACTGAATGGCATCCACGCGATGACAATAGGAAAAAAGGCAGACCACTAAAAATATGGATAGATGATATCAAGAAAGTCGGTGACGGTACTTGGATGAGGAAAACTAGAGACAGAAAATAATGGAAGCAGCTGGAAAAGGCCTATGTGTCACAGGACACGCTGATCACTAAGCTGGTTAACCAGATGTGTTAGTTTATAAGCAACGCTTTTTATATTATTGTTTATATTGTTTAGTTACCAGCAATAAAGGCTTAATAATAATAAATAAGACGATATTTTATATTAAGTCGCAATTTGTAAATATCCTTTTTACCAACATAATTGTCTTCTGCAAATTGAATCTGAGCATTCAGTCAGACACACGTAGTAAGACGGGTATACATATTGTCTGTATGTAAACTAAACAAACCAATTTATTTTTTAAATATATTTTATTTTGTTAATATTATATTTTCCCTAATCTGTATTTACATAAATTACATTTCATTCCATAATTACAAATAAACAATCACTTTATTGTTGCAGATATTTTACATTATCGTTGTTGTAATTGTATTGTTGAATTAATTGATCGCAACAATGGCACCGACTCCACAAGAGCATCCCTCGATAGAACAGGACATCGGCACGTCGCAGCAGTTAGATGAGAACAGAGTCGTCATCTCCGGCATGTCGGGTCTCTACCCGCAGTCACGGAACGTCAAGGAGTTCTCGGAAGTATTGTACAATAAGGTACGTTAAATTTGGTACTTTATTATTTTATACTAGGTAATGCTGAAAGCTTTTAATAGGAGCATATTGTTCTATTTATTTATTTAATCAAGGTTCACCAACAGTTGTTATAGATATAATACAGATAGGAACATACAAGTATTTGTGTCTTAAATCTAACCGCACAACCAATTATAGGCAAACACCACATGCAACATGTTCTTTGTATCAACATCAGTTATATAATTTTAAAGACTTATTTATATGTACTTAATTGTAGATAACACATTTTCATACGTTTGACGTAAACTCATGTACAACCCAATAAAATAAATAGGCTGTGTTTACATCGACGCACGTATGTTTCAATACACGAAAAGTTGGTTTGTAATCTTTCGATCTCTCGACTCTGATCATCGTTGATCAGTTACGCTTATACTGGGTGTAAGGGAAGGTGTACCGAAAACTGAAATAGAAGATTCAGACCATTATTCTGAGTTAAAAATCGTTGAAATTTTTTAAACAATCACAATTGTTTTACTGCAATTTTTCATTTTTCTGACTTTGAATCATAACATAATAAAATGCCACATTTTCTACAATACAGCAATGTCATTAAATGGTCGTGATTTAAATCATCATCATCATGTCAGCCAAAAGACGTCCACTGCTGGACATAGGCCTCCCCCAAGGTTTCCCACACAGACCGGTCTTGGGCCACCCGCATCCAACCGCTTCCCGCGACCTTTATCAGGTCGTCGGTCCACCTTGTGGGAGGCCTACCCCTGCTGCGTGTTCCGGTGCGTTGTGAGGGAGTCTTTATAGAAATGTATGTTTTAATCTAATATATGCAGTGTTGAATCAGCATTCATCGTATCATTTACTCTCCTAAAACTACACCTATTACCCCAACCTTACATGGCGACCCTGCCAGCGCGAGTTATGTTTACATATCTTTGACCAAAACGGGCTCCGCGATTATTAGAAATGAAGTGCAATAAGTACAATCTTTCGTGGCGATCCATAGCGATCAGTATATTTTTGTGCGAGAATTCAGTTTTTGTAGCATCATGGGTACTTCCTACACAAAAGAAGAAGTAATTGTTCCCCAGAACGCAGCGGGTGGAGCGTCTAACGTGGCAGAAATTAGACAGTTGGCTGTCCACGCCAACTCCATGAATATTATTTTACTGGTTTTGCTGTTAATGGGCTCACTGGTATTTTTGTTTGGCGTCTTCTTCCTGTACAAAAGATGTCATCAAAGTTGGATTTCGGGCGAGATTAGACGAGACAATTTAAGAGCGTCTTTTTGGCGACAGAGAATCGATAGACACAAGGGGGATATGAGTATGAGAAACCAGAGGAAGGAACTAGATATCGTCTAAATCCAGTAACTACATATATGCGTCGATCGGTCAAAATAGCAGTGCGGCAAAATGATATTTATGAGTGCGCAAAAATATAATCTTATAATCGTATACCTTAGTGTAGTGAAAATATAATCATATGAGTGCGGGAAAATCTCGTACGTCAGTGCGCGGAAAAATATAAGTAAAGTGAAGCTTATCCTATAATCGTATCGTAACGTAACTATATTAGTGGACTTTATAGTGGACTTTAAGTGTAGATATGTGCAAATCTCTCATAGAGAATAATACTCAAAATAATGGTATTTCAATTCTATGTTTAATTTGATTAATAAATAATTACTTTATGGCAGAGCAATTGCAGGAATTGTATAATCAATTATTACAAATAAAAGTGTACTTAGTAAAAATCGGTCCAACTAGGCGGCAAGGTACTATTGTTACTACAAAGTTAACAGAAGCCGACGAGTTGGTAAAGGAATATAATATATTTTTAAAGTATTTTTCTACAGTTAAAAGTAATATATGTAGATAAAAAGGAATATTTGATTATTCAAGACTTGTGCTCTAAATTTGATAAGATATGTGAAAAAATTCTATATTTATGCTCTGAACAGTCATCTACAAGTGCAATGATGGCTACTACTACTTCTAAATTTGATCTTAAAATTGCATTAAGTTTACTGCCTGTTTCGTCAGATAGTGAGACTAGTATAAAACAGCTCATAGATGGCGTAGAATATTATAAATCTGAATTAGATCAAGAATCGCAAAGACAACTTATTAACTTTGTATTAAAAAGTAGGCTTTCACAGGCTGCTAAATTAAAATTAGCGATATCCTATGATACAGTTGATGATTTAATTTCTGATATAAAATTGCATTTGTTGCCCAAAAAATCGGCAACTGCAATTCAGCGAAAGCTTCAAAATTTTAAGCAAAATGAATTGACTGTTGATGAGTTTGGTAAACAAATAACAGAAATGTTTGTCGAGTTAACGATTTCTCAGTCAGATGGCAATAGTGACCACTTTAAGGTGTTTAAACCAGTAAACGAAAAGCAAGCTATCAAGTCTTTCGCTGAAGGACTCAGAAATCGTCGACTCAGCATAATTATAACTGCTAGGAATTATACGTCACTAAAAGATGCCGTGCAATCAGCTATTGAGGAAGATGTCACTGCACCTACTAATATTTTAACCATGAATTCTAGAGGCAGATCGTATTATAGCCGTCCAGCGCGAGGAAGCCGCTATTCTTTCTCAGGAAGAGGACGTGGAGTCTCACATCAGTCGGTTCTACGAAATCAGCAGGATACGACTCAGGTTTGGAGAGGTCAGCAGACGAGTTGGCGCCGGCCTGCCCGACCATTTCGTGAAAACAGAGGTAGGTCTAATTTTAAGAATCATCCTAGGAACGGTGCAAGTGGGTCACGCATACATGTTTTGGCAAACTCAGAACCGCAGACTAGTAATAATTCTTTGACCAAACAAAATACACAAAACGAAAATCAGTTTTTTCGTGACTGAAAACATTAATTTATCCTGTAACAATGTTAGTTACGTAATTATGAGATCATCTAATCATTATAAATATAATCTATTAGTTGATACGGGTGCATCCATATCGGTCGTAAAGTATAAACATCTACGCGAACAATATATCCCAATCCATAATCAGCAAACAATTGTAAACGGTATTGGAGGCAAAGTCCAATCCATAGGTTATGTTTATATAAGCTTTGTTATTGGAAATGTTACACTTCGTCATAAGTTCTTTGTTTTTAAATCATTGCCCTGTAAAGGTAGGGGCATACTTGGACAAGACTTTTTGAGCAAGTATAAATCTGTTTTAAATTTCGGTAATCGAACTTTGTTATTATGGAATAACAATATTAAGATATCTTTACCTCTGATTATGGCAAACAATAACATTAATATACCAGCGAGGTCAGAGTCTATTCATTTTATACCTACATGTGAGACAGAGGAATGTATAGTTAATGCAACAGAACTACAAGAGGGAGTCTTTATAGCGAGTGCCTTAGTTAAACCTACCGATGGGAAAATCCCTATTCGTGTTTTAAATACAACTGAAAGTGATTTGTCATTAAATTCGATTAATTCTATCCTTCATAAAGCGAGCGAGTACGACGTATGTTTGTTTCAAGAGACTTCTAGTAAAGCTGATCGTGTTAAAAAAGTGTTTTCTTTGTTAAATTTAAAGCATTTGAATACGGAAGAACAGTTATCCATTGAAAGTATATGTGCAAAATACTCTGATATAGAAACAAATAGATAACTTATTAGATCAGGGAATTATTGAACCATGTTCCAGTATTGCTTGTTCCTAAAAAATCTAATTCTAGTGGGGAAAAGAAATGGAGGTTAGTCGTAGATTACAGAAAACTTAACAATTGCATACAAGATGACAAATTCCCTCTACCGAACATATCTCACATACTAGATTCTCTGTGTGGATGTATTTATTTTACACATTTAGATTTAAATCAAGGTTTTTTTAACGTTGGCTTAGAGAAAAACAGTCGTAAATATACTTCATTTTGCGCAGGCGGTCAGTACCAGATGACTAGAATGCCTATGGGTCTCAAGACTAGTCCCAGCTCATTTTCACGAATGATGACCATGGCTATGGCTGGGTTATCATATGATAAATGCCTTCTTTATATTGATGACCTTATTGTAATGGGTAGAAACCTATCTCATCATAATAAAAATTTAATGGAAGTATTTGAAAAATTACGAGTTTCCAATTTAAAGTTGAACCCTTCTAAGTGTGATTTCCTCAAAAAAGAATTGCTTTATTTAGGGCATGTTGTGTCGGGTGGTGGCATATTGCCCGATCCTGAAAAAGTTAAAATAATTCAAAATTATCCAGTGCCTACATGTTCAGACGAGGTAAAACGCTTCGTTGCTTTTGCCAACTATTACAGAAAATTCATTGAAAATTTTGCAGAAAAGACGTATCATTTAAATCTTTTGTGTCGAAAAAACAGTAAATTTATTTGGGATAGACATTGTCAGTTATCGTTCGAAACTCTAAAAAATAGCATGATGTCACCTCCAATTCTTCAATACCCCGATTTTTCGGAACAGAATACATTTATTGTGCAAACTGACGCATCAGGGTACGCAATTGGCGCAGTTTTAAGTAATAGTGATGGTAGACCAATAGCTTACGCCAGCAGAAGTCTCAATAAAGCGGAAAAGAATTATCCTACAATAGAAAAAGAGCTTCTAGCTGTCGTTTGGGCTGTCAAATATTTCAGGCCATACTTATACGGTTGTCAGTTTAAAATACTCACAGACCACAAACCCTTAGTTTATTTATTTAACTTTAAAGGTCCCTCGAGTAGACTGTTTAAATTTAGGCTGATTCTTGAGGAGTATGATTATGTGATAGAGTATGTGAAAGGAAAAGAGAATGCGGCTGCAGACGCATTGTCTAGAATAAAAGTTTTGTCGAAAGAATTGAAAGAGATGCAAGAATGTTTGAATGTCATGACGCGCGCGCAGAAAATGAAATTAGAAGATGCTCCAACGGATAGTATGTTGCCTACCGACGATTGGCCTGATCAACCAAAAGTCGTGGAAACTCATATTAAGCCGAAGGAAGCAGTTGAATTAAGATTTATTGATAGTATTAACTATCACAAGTTTAGAAGCGACTGCTTAATTACTTTAGAGAGTAAAATATTGTTTTATATAGCTCAGAAGAAATCGATTTTTATAAAACCAGTGTCCCAATCACAAATTACGCGAGCCGAATTTGCGAGGGAACTGAGTAAATTTTGCGATAAATTAAATATAGTAGAAGTATACTTCATAAAAAATCGAAATAATTATATATTTATAGAGAAACTTGTCACGGAAATAAAAAGTCAAAGTGACTGGAAAGGGCCCAGGCTGTGTATAATAAAAGACGTTGAAAGAATTGAGGATAAATATGATAGGAAAGTAATTCTTAACGACTTTCATCTCTTGCCCACAAGTGGCCACGCGGGCATGAGAAGAATGTTGAATAACATTAAAAAATATTACTTTTGGCCAGGAATAGAGTCAGATGTTAAGAACTTAGTTAAAAAATGTCCTAAGTGCCAAAAACACAAATATACGGTACAAGTGAAAGAACCGATGGTAATCACATCAACTGCTCATTCAGCGTTCAATAAAATATTTTTGGATTTAGTAGGTCCACTGGATAGAGACAGCTATAACTATTCGTATGTCCTTACACTCCAATGCGAGTTGTCCAAGTATGTATGCGCCTATCCTCTTGTTACCAAAACGTCAACAGAAGTGGCGCGTACATTTGTAAATAATTTTATTTTACAACATGGTGTACCAAGCGAGATAGCTACCGACAGAGGCGCCGAGTTTATGTCCGACACCATCAAACAGGTATGTGAATTACTTAATATTAATAAGCTAAATTCAACTGCGTATCCTCATCAAAGCATCGGAGCGCTAGAAAACACCCATAAACATCTAGGTGCGTTCCTACGTATTCAAACAGAAGAAAGACCGGAAATATGGAGTACGTGGCTGCCATTCTGGTGCTTTGCTTATAATACGTCAGTTCACTCGTCAACAAAATTTACACCCTTTGAACTTGTTTATGGTAGAAAATGTAATTTGCCAAATAACCTCACAAAATGTTTAGAACCTCTGTATAATCACGACAGCTATCCACTTGAACTTAAATATCGCCTACAAGCTTCTCAAAGTGAGGCGCGTAGAAATTTGATAGCAAGTAAAGTACATAGGAAAAGTAGGTACGACAGGTATATTAATCCTGTTCGCTATACGCCCAGCGATAAGGTTTTAGTTAAAAACGAAACCGGCAACAAACTTAACCAATTATATTCTGGGCCATACCATTGCAATACAATGTATTAAGAGATTTGTCACCAAATGTCGAAATTGATATGGATGGAAAAAGCAATATTGTCCACAAAAATAGGACTAAGTTATATTATATCTAAACTAAGTAGCTATTTAATCATTATTGTAATGAATGAAATCATTGTATGAATGAGTCTGTACGCGGTAACCGGAGACGAATCTAAATATTATTATAGTGGCTTCGGGTTCGGATACCGTGACGCAACATTACTGTTTATCGAATGTAATCAATGTATTATTAAATATTGTATGTAATAATATAATTTACACCCATGTAAACTTTCTTTTACGTTTTATGTTTTACATTACTTAATTGACTAAATAAAATAAATTGTATACTTTATTTTATTTAATATTAAGGGGGAGATGTGAGGGAGTCTTTATATAAATGTATGTTTTAATCTAATATATGCAGTGTTGAATCAGCATTCATCGTATCATTTACTCTCCTAAAACTACACCTATTACCCCAACCTTACAGCGTGGCCGCCACTCTAGAACCTTTTTGCCCCAACGGCCATCGGTTCTGCGTGCTATGTGCCCTGCCCACTGCCACTTCATCTTGGCTATCCGGAGAGCTATGTCGGCAACTTTAGTTTTCCTGCGGATCTCTTCATTTCTGATTCGATCCCGCAGGGAAACCCCGAGCATAGCTCTCTCCATCGCCCTTTGCGTGACCTTGAGCCTTCTGATAAGGCCCATAGTGAGCGACCACGTCTCTGAGCCGTAAGTCTTCACTGGCAACACACACTGGTCAAAGACTTTCGTCTTGAGACACTGCGGTATATTGGACGAGAAGATATGTCGTAGCTTCCCGAACGCTGCCCAGCCGAGTTGGATTCGACGATTGACCTCCTTCTCAAAGTTGGACCTACCTAACTGGATCGTTTGTCCCAGGTATACATACTTGTCGACAACTTCGAGAGTAGAGTTTGATTTAAATAGATCAGCTGTTTTTATGCGCGCGGAACGGAGAGTTCATTCGTCGAGTGCGATGTATCGGTAGCAATCCATTGCGTACCGCGTAATAATTTTAATCTACATAACATTTTAATCTTGCATTTTTTTAATAATTGAAGTTTATTTCATGATAAGTACTTATAGAAAGACGTCTTGCTAAAGTTTTCGGGTCGCCGTCCCTTACACCCAGTATATATATTGTCTATATTTTAAAATAAGTGATATTTATACATAATTTCTACGACATGCACAAATTCAGTAGATCACGAATAAACTTATGAAAACGTAGTTCAACTTATTCTTTTCATTTTATTTACATTGAAAATTCATGAAATTTTTACATAGGTAAACCCAGTGACACAGAAAGATCTTCGCTTCATATACAATCACCCTGAAGTCGTTCAAAACACGGGCAGTGTTCCCGACCTGGGCAGGTTTGATGCTCAATTCTTCAAAGTCCATTATCGTCTCGCATTTACTATGGATCCCATGGGGAAAAAGGTACTCGAGCAATCGTACCAGGCCATCTATGATGCCGGTAAGAGCAGATATTTCATATGCCACTCAATAGCTATTATAGAATATATAATACAATCAAAGAAAATAATCAATTTCTTGGTATTCATTAATAGCAAGAAATTTTATTATTTTCTTTCAATTGAAGTAATTACAATTATGTTATTATTTATAGGAATAAATCCAGACCGACTATCTGGTAAAAAAGTTGGCATTTATATAGGATCATGTTTTTCTGAGACAGAAAAAGCTAGTTTCTATGAAGCTGCTTCGAGATCCGGTTTTGGTATTGCCGGGTAAGAATATTTATATATATTATTTTACATACTTATGTAATTAATGAATATTATGTAAATTAAAATGTAAGTTCTAAAACCTACACTATGAACAGAACTTTACATACAAAGGTCTCACGTCACTTATAATTGAGTCATCAACGGTTAGAATAGATTTTTGAGGGCATGAATATTTTATTGACTTTTATTCGACAAAAGTTAGGAAGACAACTTGTTTGCTACAATATAGCTTAATAGCGAGTTTAGTGAATGGATTTGGTTTCGTCGGACAACCAAATCTACCCAACAACAAGTTAAGTAGAAACTTTAACATCTTATATCAAAATGTTCGCGTACTACGTACTAAGACAACAAAATTATTATCCTTACTTCAATCATCCGGATCAGACATATTCGCAATTACGGAAACTGGTCTCAGTGAATCTATCCAAGATGTGGAGTTCGTGTTACCCGAGTATCAAGTATTACGATGTGACCGCGCGGATGGGCGTAAGCACGGCGGCGTACTTTTAGTGGCCACACCGCGGATTGAGATGCGGAAAGTAACAATGCCAAATACTAGTGATATCGACAGTCATAGATTCGAGTTGGTTTGTGCTACATTTTATAAACAAAGCCGATATTTGTTTACTTGTTTTGTAGTATATATTTCCCCACAAATAGAGAAAAATTAATATATGATAGTGTTTAATTTGTTAGAGAAACTTTGTATAAAATATGGGAATAATTTAATTATAATGGGAGATTTCAATTTGTATTCGTGCAATATAAATGTTCGTAATTATTATGAATATTTTGTAGCCTTCTGTGAATTCGGTCAAAGCAATATGGTACCTAATTGTAGTGGAAGGCAATTGGATCGTGTGTTGAGCGCGCGCGACGGCGGCGGCGGCGGCGTGTCGGTGAGTGAGGCGGACGAGACCCTGGAGCCCGTGGACGCGCATCACCCGCCACTCGCGGTAAGTATCGGGCTCGGCGGAGCGCGCGCGACGCCGGCGGCGCCCCCTGTACTCACGTCGCCACATATACCACAAAACCATAACCCGACACCGACAATACGTAAGCAATGGAACTTTAAGAAAGCTGATTTTAATCACTTATATTATCTGTTGACTAAAATCGATTGGAGTGATATGTACCATATAAATGATCCTACCGTAATACTTAATTTATTTTATGATAAGTTATATGAAGTTTATAACATTTGTGTCCCTAAAAAGAAGTTTCACTCAATAAATACTAGGTACAGTTATCCCGTATGATATACGCCCGAGATTATTAGAGAAATTAAATTAAAATATGAGCTGCATAAAAAGTACAAATCGAGCAAATCGCGTAGTGGTTATTTTGCTTTCTCTCAAAGTAGGGCGTAAAGGCTGAAACGGCAAAAGCACACGCCTTATATTGTGACCGTGTACAAAATCACCTGGCAACCGACTCACGAGCGTTCTGGGCTTACATGCGATCTAGGAAAGGTAGATTATGCAAACAAAAATTAACAAATAACGGACGCGTTTTGTCGGAGCACGAGTGCGCCGCCGAGTTCGCTAGATTTTTTCACTCGGTATGTAATAGTGCCCCGGCGGCGCTGAGCGTGGACTCGGCGGTCGCGGCGGCAGCGCCGACGAGCGCGTGGACGCATCTCGCGCGTCTGCACCCTGTCGACGTGCGGCGCGCGCTCGCCCGCCTTACGCCCAAGCGCCCCGTAGGGCCAGATGGTATACCACCATTTGTTTTTAGAGATTGTCATATACCATTAGTGGAACCTTTGTTACATTTATTTAATGTTTGTATTGATACAGCTACGTTTCCTGAACGATGGAAACTCACACGAGTGGTTCCTGTGCCGAAAGGTAAGGGAGGTCCGGCACCCAGTGACTACAGACCTGTTGCAATCTTGTGCACTCCAGCCAAGGTCTTTGAAACCGTCATTCATAACTGTCTTTATGCGCAAATAAGTGGCCAGCTATGCGATGCGCAGCACGGGTTTCGCCCGGGGCGTGGAACAACAGGCAACGTGATGCATCTGATGTCGCAATTAGTTCCGTCTGTAGATGCCGGCTTACAAGTGGATGTTGTGTACTTAGATTTTAAAAACGCATTTGACACAGTCGACAACGACATCCTTTTATCGAAATTAGCCAACTTCGGGTGCACACGGATGCCTGTCTGAACCATACTTTACTAGATCGGGTGTGAGCCAGGGGAGTAATTTGGGCCCTCTTCTTTTTATCTTGATGAAAAATGACCTACCTGCAGTTATATAAATAAATCCACATGCTTATTATTTGCCGATGATTTGAAGTTGGTTGTTGAAGTAAAGGAGGATACGGACTGCAATATGGAGCATATTGCAGTCCGTATCCTCCTTCCTTTGATATTGATAGGGTTGCGAAATGGAGCCAGGAAAATAAACTTTATTTTAATGTAAACAAATGTTCAGTATTGTCGTTCAGCCGTGCACGCACCCCACGCCACCACCGCTAGCACCTAGACGGGACACCACTGCAGCGTGTCAATGAGGTTAAAGATTTAGGAATTCATTTTACGGTCGATTTAAAATTTCGAAAACATGTTACAGAGCTTTGTAAATAGGCATATCGAAATTTAGGGTATGTTTTACGTCAGGCTAACCAATTTACAAACATTAAGGCTTTGAAAGCGTTATTTGAGGCTCTCGTAAAAAGTCACCTGGAGTGTAACGTAGTCATTTGGTCTTCATACGAAGCCAAATACAAATACATGTTAGAGCGGATACAAAATAAATTTATTAGATATTTATATTTAAAATTGTACGGCGTTTACCCGGGATATCCACTACTGTATCCTTCTCTATTTACCCTTGGAATGGTAGGCTATCATAAACTAGAAGTACGTAGAGAAGCAGCCCTGTTCTGTTATTTATTTAAACTTATAAGAGGTAAAATACATAACCCAGCCATCCTCCAGGAAATTATTTTTTTGTCCCAGATGAATATAGGGGGCGACGGCGGCGGCCGGCGTTGTTAGTGGTGCCGCGCGCGCGCACTAATTTCTTACAGCACGCGCCGTTGGCGCGAGCGCTGCGTGCGCTCAATACAGTATCAGATCGTATCGATCTATTTTCAGGTTCATTGAGCGAATTCACAAAGGCTACATACTGGATATTAAGTTATTGTTAATATAATAGATTTAAGATGTTTATTATATTACCGTTTTAAATGTTACATTTTAGTTATGTTACTATACTATCGCATTAGGTTAAGAACCTGTAATGATAGATAATAGTTTTTGAAATAAATAAATATGATGCAGGGTTAAATTATGGTATTATACAAACAACATAGTACTGTTTATTTACCTGTATAATGTTTAGTATTTTAAAACATAACTAGGAATACATGAACGAATTTGATGCGTTTGTCAAGTCTTAGAATACCAAAAATAATTAAAAATCTATTTTGTCTGTTCACCGGTGCGTCGCCGCGGTTTAAATATTAAAAAGTAGAACTGTTTATTTTTCAAATTAGGTGCAGTAAAACAATGTTCGCCAACCGCATCTCATACTGGCTAAATGCGAAAGGTCCCTCGATGTCTATCGACCAGGCGTGCTGCAGTTCAACTGCCGCATTGGAACAAGCTTATCTGGCCATCAATCGAGGAGAATGTGAGGCTGCCATAGTCGGCGGGTCTTACTTGTGTTTGCATCCACAGTCTTCTGTTCACTATCGAAGGTACGTCAATTTTGTGATAACCTATGTTTTACGTAAAAGTAAAATAAATTTAAATCTGTCGTTTAATATTTAAAATATATTTACAGAATTATAAAGCTGTGCAGTGATGGTAAAACAAAGTCTTTTGATCAACACGCTAATGGATGCGCTAAGTCTGAAGCCATCAACATACTGTTTCTACAAAAAGCTAAAGATGCTTTGAGGTTAGTTAAGCACAATATTATTCTAGATCTAATCTAACATATGCTATGAATATGTACTTAATGCTCAGCATTAGGTCAGCCTAATTGTGGTTGTGAATAAAATTGTTCTCATGTAAATCCTACTATTTGCACTATAAAAGTGATCTTATTTCGTATATCTCGATGTTAATTGTGAATCAATAGCTGAATACAATATTGTGATGTTGGGTAACTAGCTAACAATAAGCTGTGAAAAGACAACACCTACCGTACTGCGGAACTCTAGAATATGTTATTTTCCTATATGTGTGTCGTGTTTATTTATTTATTTATTCAAAAAGTTACAGATAGCTACACATTATACACAGATACATTTGTACAACTTACAGACTGTGTCTAGTGTAATTACATCACTTACCTGCAGGTATGCGTAAATGTAACTGTGTGCGTGTGGATGTGAGTACTTACATAAAATATATTATGTGGATGCGAGCGTTCAGTTCTATGTGTGCTTATTTGAGTGTGCATGTGTGTATGTGTGTGTGTGTGTGTGTGTTTTTGTTTGTGTGTGAGGGTGTTTGTGCGCGTGTGTGTGTGTGTAAAGGGTAATGATGAACGTGTTTGTGAGGATATATATAGTTGTGTGAATGTGTTGATTTTATGTTAAGCGATGTATGTTAAAAGAGATTCAGTTTTCATATTATAATCTTGTTGAAGGAGCCATTCTGTGACTTGATATTTCAATTGATTTTTGTTTAAGCCAACTACATATATCTAGTTCCTTGTGCATCTTTTTGTATATATATGCACTTAGTACATAATACTGGTGTGTCGCGCACGTGGTTTTATGACGTATACTCCGCGGCAAGTTAATGCGTTTATGAGGATCAGGGACTGCGCTACTATGGTTTCTTAGGATACATTGGAGGACATATAGTTGACGTACAGTTAAGATCTTACATTCCGAGTATAGCAGAGTAGTAGGGTAACGAAAGCATTTTCGTGTCATGACTTTCAATATAGCCCTCTGAGCCCTTTCTACTCTTAAGAAGTTAGTTTTTGTGACGACCCCCCCACTGGGATGCAAAACCCGATGACAGATTGCCATAGTGCATGAAAATCCATTTTTAAGGTAGGGACTTAAAGATATGAATCAGTCTCACAGTTCTGTTTGAAAGGGTATCGAGTTGCTTGTCCCATCTTAAGCCTGCGTCAATGTGTACACCCAAATACTTAACATCTTTGGTTCTGGCGAGTTTAGGACAATGACAGGCGGCAGATAGTTGTGAGCAAGTGTGAGCTATTATGGAGAAGAAATGGTCTGGTGACTTGTTTTTGTGGATTGCAAAAGGAATATAACACGTATTCTTTACATTTAAGGTAAGGAGGTTGGAGTTAAGCCACTGTGTTATTTTAATTAATGCAAGTTCCGCGTTAATTTTCATGCTGTTCCAAGATTGTCCGCTAACCACAATTGCAGTGTCATCAGCAATAAGCGAAGATTTTGGCATTTAGAAGAGTCATATTGCAGTGGTCGTTTACATGTATTTGGAATAAAATCGGGCACAATATTCTCCCCTGAGGGACTCCAAAAGAGATTGATTCCTCATCGCTAAGGTACTCATCAATTTTAACGCATTGGCTACGGTTTTCAAGATAGCTCTTAAAAATTTCAAGAGCGATGCCTCGCACGCCAACGCGCTCCAATTTAGAGTTTGGGAACAGAAACTGTGTCAAACGCCTTAGAGAGGTCTAAAAGATACCAAGGCATTTGGTTTTACTGTTCAGATTCTTAGCAACTAACTGTGTTTGATTTAGTACTGCATCTTCAGCTGATATTCCTGTGCGGAAACCATAACGATTATTAGATATAGTGCTATGTCTATCCACAAAGTTTTTCAGTTAGATGCTAAGAATCCTCTCCAACATCTTGGATAATGCTGTTAAAACTGAAATAGGTCTATAGTTATTGACACAGTTTCCTTCCCCTACCTTATAAATGGGTTAAATGATTGCTCTTTTTAGAGCTTTCTGAAATATACCTTTACCTAAGCAATTGTTTATGATATATGTTAGTGGTGGTATCAATCTATTGCGGCACTGTTTAAGCAAAATAGGCGATATTCCATCCCACCCTATAGCACAGTCATTGCGTAGCTGGAGAATAAGGGACTCCACTTCAGTTTCATCCACCTTCAGCAGCGCGAGCGAGTTGCAAGGAGAAAAATGGTGGCTGGTACTAGAATTTGATAAAGACTGAGATATGGTAGAGGTAATATTGATCTGAGACAAGATGCTGGATGCAACATTTTTACCTACATTACTGAAATAAGTTCATACTGCATTTATGGAGGATATAAGGCTCTCACGTAATTTTAATAGGTCGATAGGGCTGGATTTAGTCTTTTGTGTATTGGTTATGGTCTTTATAGTCTTCCAAAGGGCCTTTGGGTTATTCTTTGCTTTCTCAAGCTTATTTTTCTCATAAGCAATTTTAAGCTTTCGCAGCAAAGAGTTACAGAAATTACGATACCGCTTATAAGTAATTTATTAATTTAGTATAGATTCTCAGGTAATTTTCTAGAACGTATGTGTAGTTTGTCCCGGTTTTTAATGCACTTTAAAAGACCGGGGGTAATCCAGGGCTTATGTTTCCTTGAAATCGTGCTTCGTATGGTATGTTTAATTATTACGGTAGTTATAATGGTTATACTTATAAAGGTCTCCATCTCCTCATATGGATCGTACATATTATATATGATTGAAAAGTCTGTATTGTCCAATTCCAGTTTTATGGCATCATAATTTACACGATTTGTATAGTGCAGTATTTTATGAGAGGAGTAGGTATTGTTCAAAACTAAAAGTATCGGTTTGTGGTCTGTAATGTGTGAGTCCAGTACAAGTGTTATTGGAGGTGTTTTAGTTTTAATGAATATGTGGTCCAGGCAGTTGTCTAGTTTGTGGGAAATAGGTGAGTAGGTAAAAGCCCGTGGGACAGGTTTAAAGTCAAATAATCGACACTGCGATCGGTTCTAGCGTCCTGTTTTATATCAATGTTTATGTCACCGATTAAGACTACATTCTGCCAACCGGAGAGTTTGGTGTATAAATTGTTTAAGCTAACGAGAAAATTGACAAAATTCTCCCTGGATTTGTATGACGGGGATCGATATATTGCCATAATAGCAACTTTTTTATTGTCTAGTTGACAAGTGAGACAGTTTGTACCTATAAAGTTGGGTTCCGATACTGATACATGTAGACCTAGTCTCGTGTATAAAACGATACCATCGTTTTGATTACCTACAGCTTATCAAATCAAATCAAATCAAATCAAAATCATTTATTCATAAAATTTTGGGTGTTACATGATGATATAATATAAATAAGTTTCACCAAAATTTACCTGAAGAGGTGTATGAATTAAGTTTGTTTTTAAGATAAATTGTATTACAAAGTCATCAAGATTACATTAATAAATTAAGATGCAACATTTCAAAGAGCGGAAAAAACACAAATATAGGTTAATGTCAAAGTAATATAAAATAGAGGTAAATTATAATCAATACTTTAGCAAATACAGAAATTATTATCACAAAAAAAGTCATTCAAGCTATAATAACATTTTCTTAATAGATTATTTTTTACTTTATTTTTAAACAAATTAATATTTAAAGATTTTATGTCAACAGGTATTTTATTATAGATTTTAGGTGCTATACATAATAAACTTTTGCTCATAAGGCTGGTTTTTGCCTTTTGTAAACACAATTTATTATTGTTGCGCCTATTACGCTTCACAAAATCTGATAAGTGCGGGAATAATTGAGGATTGCTATGTACAAATACTGCAACTTCGAGAATATACAAACACGGTAGCGTTAGAATTGTGTGCTTGATGAAATATGGTTTACAGCTTTCATCTGTCTGAAGACCAAACATGGCTCGGATACACCTTTTTTGTGCTTTGAATACAATTTCCCTATTCGTTGAATTACCCCAAAAAATGATACCGTACCGTAGCAGAGATGCCGCAATACCATAGTAAGCAGTGAGTACGGCCTCAATACTTACGATTGAAGCTAATTTATACAATGCATATGCAGAGCTACTAATCCTTTTGCATAATTCTATTGTATGATCTTTCCAATTTAATTGTTTATCAATAGTTAAACCTAAAAATTTTGTCGTATGTGTATCTGTTATTGAATGATTGTTATAGAAAATATTTAAATTGTACGGACGTGGCCTTTGACTGAAGTGCATTACATATGTTTTTATTAAATTGATTTTCAAGTTATTATTATCTAACCAGTGGACAATGGAAGCTAAAGTTTCATTAATGTCGTTTTCATAATTTTCTTTATCTACACATGGAATAGATACTGTACTGTCGTCTGCAAACAGTGTCATTGGATGTTTTGTAGATTTGGGTAAGTCATTTATGTATATAATGAACAACAGAGGTCCTAATACGCTGCCTTGCGGCACGCCATACGTAACAGATCGTGACTTCGATTTATAAATTAATTGACTCTTGGTTTTCATATTCACTCTGGATATAATGGTAATTTGTGTCCTATTAGAAAGATATGATTTAATTAAATTTAAAATATTACCTCTTATTCCGTAAGACTCTAGTTTATTTAGCAGTATATTGTGGTCAACATAGTCAAAAGCCTGCGTCATGTCAAGGTATATTGCAGAAATAGGGCCTCTATTATCCATCTGAGTAATAATATTTTTATAAAAGTCATATATAGCTAAGTTAATTGACTTATTTTGTCTGAAGCCTTTTTGTTCTTGACAAAGTAATTTGTGGGATTCAAAGTAAGTATAAATTTTATTATGTATATACTTTTCAAAAATCTTAGAAAATATTGATACAAAGGCAATCGGTCTGTAATATTCCATCAATTCTCTATTTTCTTTTTTGAACAAAGGTTTTATCATTGTTGACTTTAGATGGTCAGGATAAGTACCATTACTGATGCATAAGTTCAGGATATAACTTAAATGTCCACTTATAAGGCTAGAAACTATTTTGATTATTTTAGTCGATATGTCATCAGATCCTACACAATTGGTATTTTTTAAACTAACTATGATTTTCTGTATGTCATCTGGAATGCTCGGAGTTACGAAAATAGAATTAACTGTATTTCCTATTTTCGATGTCACATTTTTACCGCGGTCTTATATGGGCTGGATTTTGTCAATAAAAAAATTATTAAAGGCATTAGCTATGTTGCTTGGGTCAGTAATTATATTATCGTCAACTTTTATTCTAGTAATATTGTCACGTGGGATGTTTAGTCTAGAGTTATTTATTATATGCCAAGTAGCTTTCGATTTATTGTCGGATGTTTTAATTTTGTAATTATTTTGAGCGCGTTGAGTAAGTTTTATAATCTTTTTAAACAATTTGGAATAGGTGACATACAACATCTTGTTTCTATCTGATGGCTTGAATCTTAAATGCCATAACAACTGTCTTTTCTTAGCACTGCATTTCTTAAGTCCACGCGATATCCATTTAATCTTTCTATTCACTCGAACGTTTATTATTTTATAGGGAAAACAAAGATCGTAAAAAAGTTTAAAGTTTTCAATAAAATAATTATAAGCTTTATTGGGATCACATTCCCGATACATATCTTGAAAAGAAAATTTATGTAGGCATTCTTTGAATTTTTTTATATTTTCAGCACAAAAATCTCGTATTTGTCTACTCCACGCTTTAATTGTAATAGTTTGGATTGGCAATTTCAATAATTGTGAAGTATGGTCTGACAAGCCAAATTCCAACACCTCCGTTTTACATGGTTTAGGAAAATTATGAGCAAAATTATCTATACATGATTTACTAGTAAGTCTCGTTGGTTTCTTAATAGCTAAGGTCATATTATAACTTAACAATAAATTTTCAAAATCTATAGTAACACTATTTTGTTTCAAAATATCAATATTAAAATCTCCTGCAATTATTACATTTTTATAACTTCTTTTACCCAACAAATGAAGTATAGATTCTAACTTACATAAAAACGTATTTAAATTATTCGCTTTAGGTATCCGGTATATACAAACTATCACAATTTTGTATCTTGTAAGTTCTATAGCACAGCATTCGCACATACCCGAAATGGAGTGTTTCTTTACCTCTGGGAGTTCTTTCCATTGATGGTCATGCTTCACAAGTATACATGCACCACCTCGTTTGGTGTTATTTCTACTGAAGCATGCAGCTAATGAATAGTTTGGCATCACTAGTAAGTTTTCATAACCAGCCATCATGAAATGCTCCGTAATGCATAAAACTGCTACATGTATTTTCTTATCGATAAGTTCTTGTAAACAAATTGACAACCCATCTAACTTATTTATTAGGCCAGCAATATTTTGATGCAGGATATAAATATTTTTACTAACGAAAAAAGCTTGCACTTTTATTGTCGTTTTCTAGTTGGTCACAAGATTCACTTCCCGTACTTGTCTCTCTATGTCTATCTGAGTTTGTGTGTCCAAATATACTTAGGTCCACCAATATATTCTCCATAATTCCTTTAAATATATTTCGTATTCCTTTCTTGTTGATTTTGCCAGTCATATAAGAAAACATATCTAATGAGAGGTCTCTATTACTATCGAAAATATACGCACCATCAATATTTTGTAGGCCATAGTATAAAATGTTATTGAACATTTCGACTTTAAAATTATATATTGGTGCTCCTGTTACATATGTAGGCGTGCATATTACTAAATTTGTATGTGTGAATTTTTTCAAAGATGTTTTTATTGTATCTACCACAGATATGTAGTTGCAATCATCTTTTATAACATTTTGACCTAAAATTAGTATACAATAGTCATTCAAAGTAAATTTTTCTACCATTTGTTCGGCGTTGCTTATTATATCTGTTGTTGGTCTATTTGGCAATATATAGTGACAATAATTAAAATGGTCTGAGTAAATTTGTTCTATTAAAGGCAAACATTCTTTGTTTTCGGTGGTGTTGATTATGCACAATTTATTTTTACGTTTGTCACTAGTATTTTTACATTCCTTGTAAATAAATGAAGTTTGCTTAGGTATTTTATGAGAATAAGTATCAAGAGTTTGCGTTTCTTTATTTTGCATCAAAGGCACACTTTCAGAACAATTGGTTGTTAGTGTGTTCTTCTGTGGCAAACTTTTATTTCTATGCGGTGTGGTGTTCTTTTTAGTAGGGGTTGAACAAATTTTTTTATATGTATTCATTTTTTTTATCATTTGTTGAAGTTCGTATTTTAACCGAGTGTTTTCAGTGTTTAAATTTTCAATTTCTTGATGCGCACTATTTAACTCTCGTGTAAGTGCTTTATTTTGTTCTATTAAGTGTTCATTAATAGTGTCGCTATTATCATGTAGGCTCTCCGGAATACTCAATATAGTGGTGTCCAATATGGTTTTTTCATTCGTCATTGTAGTTAAGTCATTTAATGAGCTTGTTCTGCATGGCTTACGATAAGTTATATTGTTAATAGTAGAATCCATAATTACAATAAATATTTAACAGTCCGTAATTTCGAGTATATATTTCTACTAATTTTATTTTATTTCTGTGGTATTACTAATTTATGGTCTGTATTTTTTTCATGTAGCAACACTATTGTCAATGTCATTTATATGTCAAATATCTTAGTCTGCTCGCTACTAGATGGCGTTAATCACTATACTAGGAGATAAAATATAGTTTATTCTGCAGTAGCAACACTGGTATTAATGTCATCTGTCGTATTAAGTTCAGCTACTCACCACCAGGAAGCGTTAGTGGCAGTACAAAGTTCAATTTTTAAATAAATCACTTGTAATAACGAAACTCATATAGAAGAATATTTGTAGATCTTCACTATTAATAACTTTTCACTCCACAAAAGATATAAAAACAAGTTCTTACTGTTTAAAAATTGTCTAAATATATATCTTTGTGTAATAACGTCTGTTTTTAAATAACATTTCACAATTTTGTTCACTGTCTAAAAATCACTGTTATATCTTCGTTTGTGTACATTGGTTTCAGTCACTAACAATGTCACATAGGTAGTTTCGTATGTAGTCCACATTTAATTGCAATATATTGTTAAATTAGTTTAGATAGTTTTTAGCAAGATAGTTTTGCAAGCGTTATAGTTGCACGTGCACAATGACGTAGCGATGCAGGTGCGCGCGGAATTCCAGGAAATTAATTTAATTTTTATTTTACGAATTAATTTAATTTTTTATTTATAATAAAATATGACTGACGTAGCGATGCAGGTGCGCGCGGAATTCCAGGAAATGAATTGAATTTTTATTTTACGAATGAATTTAATTTTTTATTTATAATAAAATATGACTGCACGTGTGTTATCGCGATCACGGTCCGGGTAAGACTCAATCCTTTTGTACTTACATAAGTACAAAAGGATTTAAAACCTTATAATATCGGAAGGCTACAGTACTAACTTTACTGAGCCAACATTCAGTTAGTATTATAAGATCAAAATCTAATTTTGCCGAACACTTGGCCTTGTACCGCATTAAAATTTTTATTTATGCTTCGTTTATTAAATATACGAAAACGATATAAGTCAGTTACTTTATGCATCGATTTGCTGTAAAATGCACGACGCACCAGTTTGAATGCAGTCGTAAGTCTTACTTTTTCAATACTCACTCTTTCTAATTGCCAATATAAGGATCTTACTCTGCACGAAGAAGTTGCGATTCCCTGGTTGCCGCGCTGTCGACAACAACTTACATACATATATCACACTACACTTATTTTATGGGTTATGTAACTTAAATTAAAATTGATGATTTTTGATTTAAATGTATTTATATCATTCAACACTTTATCCAAAAGTATGTTAGTATTGATACAGATTACATCAGAATCATATATCACAATGAATTTGATTTGAAAAAATAATATAAATTAATATATTTAGAGTTGCATTATTATACACATTTTTTTTCATAATAAAGTCTCCCTTTTTTATGATGTAAGTATAATTGTACCGGTTTTCACAAAGATGAATAGGAGTACTAATAAATGTTTATTAATATACCTAAGTGTAATTATATCAGTTTGTACTAATTTACGTTTAAATATATAGATCGTGTATTAGGAGTTGTTTACATTTGTATTAACTAGCGGTCACCTAGTGCTCGAAATTCGACCAAAGTTTGCCTGTGAGATATTGCTGATATAATAATATATATTGACATTATTATGTCATATATGTAACCATAGTTACGCGCTTCGACTGCGTGTGTCAAATACATGGTTGTGTGCGTGTAGTGGTTTTTCATTAATTTAATGTATTTCTAATGCATATTTTATATAAATATTAGGATTCGTCACTTATTCTCTGTATAAACTATAAGTGTGCGAAATATCATACTCCTCCGTCCGCCCAATTTTCGTAAAAAGGGATCCAAAGTTTTCGCTTCACATATTATTATATAGATATACATTAAAGAAATAAAAATATTTGTTCAGTTCACTTTGATATTACTCGAAACGTATTATAATACACATTGATAAATGTAAAAAAACCTTAGTTAAAGCATTTTACACCAAAATTATCTTGCTCAATTTTCACCTTAGACTACAATTAGATAAAAAATAGCTATTTTTTACTGTTTAACATAGTGTAAAAATATTAAAACTGATATAAGTCAAGTTGTATTACTTTTCACTGAAGGTACAGATTTATGTGTAAAACTTTTAAAGCAGTGTCGGGGATATTTACAGACTCACAACAATCATCCGGACTACAGATCAAGGCATTGCCTATTGTAAGCGAATTAACTTCGCTACTTATATTATTAATTATAGCCATTAGGTACCTACGGGACATGTAATAATAAGCAGCATGAAAGAATTTAAATGAAATTCGTAATTCTTCGTTTGAATATTTAGAGTTGATGATATTACATCGCATTTGTCTGATAGTTAAGTGACGATTTAATGAAAGCAAATTTGTGTGTAAATATGTGGAGGAGTTATTATATGTAATGGAATTAGTAGGTTGTACTGTGTATGATCTGTTTCTTAGTGTGTTTAGTTGTAGAATTGTAAGTATGTGCTAGCTTTTGCCCGCGACTTCACTCGCGTTAATTTAGAATTTGACAATCAATTCGGGTTGTACTCTGCTTGTAATAATATAATTCAATCATGATTCGAAAGACACGTGGCGCCATCTATTATCATAAGAACGTTATTCTTGTTTTCCTCGGAAATAATAATTTTTTTCGGGATGAAAGGTAGCCTATGTCCGTTTCTGTACACCTGAATGTATATGCAAAATGTATTGTATTGTCATCGGACAATACAATCTTTGAGATATTAAGAAAAAAAATAATACATGTTTACAATAAATAAAAATAAAGATTAGTTTAAAAAAAAACACGCTTTATTAAAAAAAAAATAATAATAATTTTAATGTAAAAAAGCGTGGGGTGGGGGTAATCAAAATATTTTATGTATTAGACGGTAGTATTTATGTATTAGAAGGTACACTGTTGGATAGGCCGTCACTTTTGATCCAGTCAATGTATCGAGAGACTGTTTACACTGTTGGATAGGCCGTCACTTTTGATCCTGTCAATGTATCGAGAGACTGTTTACACTGTTGCATAGGCCGTCACTTTTTCTATATATCGTTTATAGGCACAACACTAGTCACTTTTACTAAAGTTTTAGAGTGATAATTGGAGAGCAAAATAAAACACGTTTTTCTGTTTGAATGCGGGACGCGCCCTGTCAATGCCCTACATTTGAGTGTATTCATTATATGTATATGACATCAAACCAAATTCGACTGTTTGAATTTAATTTAATTATCCAGAATATTAAGAATTACTTTTACGCAATACGTGAACCAATTTATTTAATTAATTAATAATTGACGTCAATCATTCAGTAATTATTGATTACATTCAAAAATATATGTTTTGTTATAACTATATTTAAACTGACAGGTATGATTCCAAAGTTTAATCGTGACGTTATTTGCATTATGCTGCTAGGATATGTCACAAGTATAATTGTAAATTACATGCACTCATTGTTTCTTTTTGATTAGATAAATCTATGAATAATTACGATAAATAACACTTCATGTTACTATTAGGATTATTCACGATATTCTTAAGATTACATCCACTATGTCTGTAAAAACTTATTAATATTAAATGATTAGTGCCGTTGATTTGTTTTAGAATCTACGCCGAAGTATTGAACGTTAAGACCGAGTTCACCTGTTTATTGAATGATGAAATAGGACCAAAGTACGGGTTCTATAGAGACCTCAGCAGTACATCCAACTTCATTAAGAAGTTCTACGAAGACACGAAAGTTCCACCGCAGGCTGTCGAATACGTTGAAGCATTTGGTTCTGGTCAGTATTGATACTAAGATTTTAAGTGACCTATTGGTTATTTTATGATAAGGTTTTGTTCTTTAAATCGATACTTGTTGAGTTTTCAAGAAAAATTGTTACATTCACAATAAGCTCTGTTGCAATTTGGTGATTAATTATAACAGATAATCAATATAAACTACAAATGCGGACCAAGTTCAGTGCCTTTTGAAACACTTCAGTAAGTACGTCTAATCGTCATGTAGATGTTGCTTAACATTAATTTTAAATGTATGACAAAAATGTAGAGTTTATATTTAAAATGTTTCTCTATCATTTATTTACTCACATATAGTTACACGCGGCCTCTGTGTTATATAATACCTATTGGTCTGATCATTACCCTGTATCTATACAATGTAATTTTAATTTACTTAAGCCTAAGATTTGTATAACTACTGTTTGTTTAAATGAAGTAGTCTGGGGTGAAAGTGACTCGATTCAGATATTGAAATTTAAAAATGTATGTCACTCTAGACTTCGTGAAATTGATTTTCCTTCAGAATTAAGAAGCTGCTCAAATAATATGTGTTGTAACAAAGGTCATAAAATCTTGTTAAATAACACGTATGACGAGATTATTTGTATATTGTCGGAGGCCGCTACATATAGTTATAATGTTACCGAAAAGCGTAGAGGTAAATACATTGCCGGGTGGAATAGGCATGTCCGCGGCGCTCATGAGAGGGCTCGGCTATGTTTTCAGGCTTGGTTGTATGGGGGTAAGCCCGGGGCTGGCCGTCTTTATAATGATATGTGTGAAACTAGGCGTGCTTTTAAATCAAAATTAAAGTGGTGTCAGAGTAATCAACAGCAAATAAAAATGGATATTATTGCTGAACTTCACTCAAACAAGAATTTCGGTCAGTTCTGGAAAAACACCAATAAAATGAATCATAAGCCGGACTTCCCCGTCAGTGTGGTGGGAGTGTACGAGCCTAATGAGATCGCCACTATGTTCTCCCACCATTTCAGGGTGGACTCGCCACTGGGGCCAGCGCGGCAAGTGCCCGATGCTGAGGAAGGTAGTGAGCGTAGTGTTCAGTTTACTACGAAGGAAGTCCGTGCGGTGATCAAGGGCATGGTGAGGGGTAAATCCCCGGGTCACGACAGCCTTAACATCGAGCACCTGCAGGATGCAGGTGTTCACCTATCCAGAGTGCTTGCTATGTTTTTTACCCTGTGTTTAGGCCCCTCCCATCTGCCCGATAATCTAATGCGTACTATAGTTGTACCAATTATCAAAAATAAAACTGGTGATACATCAGATGTAAACAACTACAGACCGATCTCTCTAGCCACAGTGGTCGCCAAAGTGCTGGACAGTCTGCTTGGTCAGCACTTGGATAAACATGTCTCGCTAAACGACGCGCAGTTCGGATTCAGACTCGGGCTTTCCACCGAGAGTGATATCCTGTGCCTCAAGCAGACTGTACAGTATTACACGAGTAGAAAGACCCCAGTCTATGCATGCTACCTCGATTTATCGAAAGCATTCGATCTTGTATCGTACGATATTCTATGGGGTAAATTAAGGCTTGAAACTGGTCTACCTGGGGAAATTGTACTATTGTTTATGCATTGGTATAACAAACAAAAGAATGTTGTAAGATGGGCAGGCTCTCTATCGGGGGAGTATAGGCTGGAATGCGGGGTGAGGCAGGGGGGGCTGACCTCTCCTACGCTTTTCAGCCTGTACGTCAACCGACTAATCGATGAGCTCGGCAGCACCGGGATAGGGTGTCACATAGATGGAGTGTGCGTGAATAACATCAGCTACGCAGACGATATGGTGCTGCTGAGCCCGTCGATTGGTGCCTTACGAAAGCTCCTGAAAATTTGTGTGTCTTACGCGGTGGCTCATGGGCTCAAATACAACGCGAAAAAGAGTGAAATAATGCTTTTTTCAAAATTTTAACAAAACGAAAACTGACTCCAAAAAAGAATATACTAAAACTTAAAATGAACCAAAAAGTTAATAAATAATTACATATTCTTGTGAATAATTAAATTATTGTTATTTTGGAGTCGGTGTCAGCCGCTCGCCCCGCGTGCTGCGTCTATGTGTGTAATTGTGCATGCCAATGTTATGTTATGATTATAGTGAGACATCTCATGTTTAATTAGTTACAAACCTACCTTGGCTGACACCGACTCCATTAATAACAATAATTTAATTATTCACAAGAATATGCAATTATTTATTAACTTTTTAGTGCATTTTAAGTTATAGAATATTCTTTATCGAAGTTGATTTTCTTTTTGTTAAAATTTTGTTTATAAAGAATATATTTTTATGAATAAGTTCTTACTTAGAATTATTAAAGCAAATCTTACGTGAATCACTTAATTCATATCAGTATTTATTTTTGTAAAGAGTTTATAAGGTCTTGGCTTATGTGCAGATCTATAATATTGTTAATTTGTAAAAGATTTTGCTGAAAGTGCTTCGAAAAGCACGTGAAGCCGTTGATCCTGTGTCTAATCACTCTCTGGTCGTATAGGATTACCATCCATTGCATTATGAGGGTTAGGAAATCAAAAGCGCACTTTTGTTTGCGCACATACTTAATGCAGTATAATATTTTCTGCTCAAACAGCAAGTCTCCGTTTAGATTAGCCCATAACCGACATTCGGACTGGAAGATATTACTTATTAAATTGTTTCTATCCTGCAATGTCATCTACGCATAGAACAAACCGGGCGGCAAAAGATGTCAGGCAATACCACTGATCTTCCTGAGTGTATAATTTTATAAATTAATTTATTTCACCAGCTTTACCCGAAGTGGACGAGGTTGAATTGAAGGCTATCGAAGAGGTCTTCTGTAAGGATAGAGACGATCCTCTATTTATAGGCAGCGTTATGTCTAACATCGGGTACGGAGAGGCTGCCTCGGGTATATCTGCCATAACTAAGGTATCGTCACACTTACAACACTAACACTTTACATTACTTATTCTCTAAATCGTGATTGGATACTTAATACTGTTAATTCAATGTGTGTAGGTGCTGTTAGGATACCATAATGGTAAGTTGGCTGCCAACCTGCACTGTGAGCATCCTCGCCAGGACATCGCGGCACTGCGCGATGGGCACATGCGAGTCATCACTGACCACCAAGGATTCCGGCGGACATACGTGGCAGTCAACGGCATGTCCGTGACTGGAGTTAATTCTCATGTGCTCCTACACGGACATTATAAACCCAAGGTAGCCAAAGATCATTGAATATTTCAGCGGAGCCTTATATATTATTAAAACGTATTACTTATTATATAAATATCCTTAACAGGATCCCAGTCGCTACACGTCTAGCATAGCCCGCTTGGTTACGGTATCTGGTCGACACGAAGAGGCGGTGAAGGATGTACTAGAATTGTTAAAATCAAATCCAGTGGATCCCGAGCAGCTGGCATTGTTGCACAATATTCACAAAACAAGTACATCAGGGCATTTGGGCCGAGGGTATACTATTCTGCGTAAGTTTGATATCTCTCAGTTTATTTAGATTTAAGAGCAACAATTTGTTTATTGCGATATATCTAATCCTAATGAATGTTATACATGTGAGTTTGTTTGATTATTTGGTTGTTACGCTTTCACGCCTTAACTACTTGACCGATAATCATGAAATTTTGCTTACACGTTGTCAAGGAAACAGAAAAAGAAATGTAGATTAGTTTACTGACAGTCCTTTCATCCAGAAAAATGCACTCTTACTAACCTAACCTACATTCACGTGAGCGAAGCCGGGTGCTGAATTTAGTATTTAATAAATATAACATTACTTTAGAGACAAACCCAGAACAAGAAACAATTAGTCTAAGTGAGAGGGCGGAGTACTTCGACGACGCGCGGCGCCCGCTGTGGTTCGTGTACAGCGGGATGGGCTCGCAGTGGACCGCCATGGGGACACAACTCATGCGTATACCACTGTTTGCTGCCGCCATAGAACGGTAATAACATAATAAGATATATTTTCTAGTTACTATATTATATGAAACGGCAAAAGTCTCCGCTATTATAACGTTTTTGCAGCCATACATTTAATACGCTCGTATGGAAGGGCTAAATAGGCACCCTCTTTTAGTCTTTGTGAGATATTCACTGGCATGTTTATTTTGAATAAAACCAGAAATATACATCTATACTTATAATAAAACTGTAAATATCACGTGTCTGTACATTTTAGAATTTTGCAAAATAAATGATTTAGGGGGCTCAGAATAATTAACTGAACACATTTTAATCATTTTTAAAAAAGTCTGTCTGTCTGTCTGTCGGTCTGTTTGTTTGTTCTCGCATCACGCCTGAAGCACAAAGTTAATACGATAGACTCAGTAAGAATACTATAAAGAATATCCTCAAGTAACATTTAGTCTTTATTTCATTAAAATCGGTCTTCTCTATCAAAAGTTATAAGCATTTGAAGTTAAATTAAATTTTAATGTAGGCAATGTGATCGTACTGTACTAGATCCGCCGTAATGTTTTACAAATAAGGTTGAGATTTGCTTAAATTTAAGCTCATAGATTGTGATTACAGATCAGGATCGTATATAAAAAGCCAGTAATACGGATAGAATATAAATTTCTTAATTTTTGTTATAATAATAAATAATAATTAATTCTAAGACAATGTTGAATGTTTACTAATTGACAAAGACATCTCTAATTTGTTAGTAATATGTGTTTAGTACTAGACCCGATGTAATGATTTATACATATCACGATAGATGGCACTGTGCAAATGACGTCATTTTTAAATCGCGATTTAAAGGTTTTCCGCCGTTGTATGACATGCTGGCTTTCAACAACCACTCTTTGTTCTAGAGATATAATGTAATTAAAAGTTGTAATCCGATTTCCTAAAATTTGTTTATTATAACTTTTATTATTTACAACTATTGACTGATTAATGTAAAACCGACTCGGTATATGGAGATAATAATCGCTTCGATTTTGGTATTTTTTGGGCAATAGGAATATAAAACTCTAAATTTCACGTGTCTGTACATTTTAAAATATTGCGAAATAAATGAATTAAGGGGACTCAAAATAATTAACTTAACACATTTCAATAATTTTAGAAAAATCTGTCTGTCTGTTTGTTTGTTACTTCATCACGCCTAAAGTACAAAGTTAATACGATAGACTCAGTAAGATCACTATAGAGAATATCCTCGGGTAACATTTAGTCTTTATTTCATTAAAATCGGTTTACTCTAAAATAGGAGACGGTACTTTTCAGCAGCGAGCAGAAAATAAGGTAATTTTATCAGATAGTTTATGTTGTATGGTTCCATCGTTGCAAATTTTAATTTCGTCAGTATATGGGTCACCTACAGATACAATAAACCAGACAGCTGCATGGCTTTCGGGCACGCCACGATCGTGGCGGTAAGTCTCGTGTTTGAGGAGTGGCTGGAAAGGCGGCATGGCGCCCTCATCTTCCGGCTGACACAGGTAATGACTGGCCACGGTTGTTTTGGCCAGTTCCTGTGTCGTATACGCCGGCAAGAGACGCCCAGTTGTCACCACTCCGGCGACTGCCGCGACGTTGTTGAAGACACGGCGCTGCACACTTTGGCGGTTTGCTCCACCTGGGCATCGCAGCGCCGTTAGTTGGTCGCGGCAGTCGGATTTGTTGCCCTCTCGCTCCCGGCCGTAGTTCAGTCTATGGTCCGGAGCGAGAGGTCGTGGAATGCGGTCGCCTCGCCGAGGAGGTGATTTCCATCAAGGAGGCGGTGGAATGGGAAGGGTGCGTTTAAACCCTCTCCCCAACCGCGGAGCCAGGCGCCGGAGGGCGCAAGACGACCTCCAGCCACCTTGAGGTCTGACCTGGGGGTGGCGGACTTTGTGGGCCTGCCCGCCATCCGTTCAGCACCAGATCCGAGAGGTTCACACGCGCGTCTCTGTGTCGTGTCCGACTCCCCTCTACGGGGGGAGGGGGACAGTAGGGATTTCTTTTAGTGGTGACCTTAGGGTAAGTCTTTTCGTATAGTGGCCTGCCGTTTCATAATATATAGCCCAAGTACATAGCCAATACATAGACCAAGTAAAAAAAAAAGCTGCAACTTACAACTTTGGCGCCTCGAAACGACCAAGCAACAGCTATTAATTCTGAGATGCTAAGGCAAATTAACGGTGATAGTGTCGAATATACGTCTATTCACAATGTCACAGCAGAAGACGACGTTACTAACTATCCAGTAAAGTTTCTTAATTCTTGACGCGCACCTGGTCTTCCAGCCCATAAGATTTCTTTACAAGTGGGCGTTCCCATAATCTTGCTAAGAAATTTAAGTCCACCTAGGCTTTGTAACGGAACTAGACTTAAAAAATCTTGCAACGTAACTTAGTTGAAGCCGAAATTTTAACGGGATGTGGCGCCGGTGAAATAGTTTTTATTCCGAGAATCCCAATCATACCAAATAATTATCTGTTGAGTTTGAAGCGCGTTCAATTCCCAGTAAGTTTATGTAATGCAATGACAATAAATAAAGCGCAAGGTCAGAGATTACACGTTGCAGGTGTAGATCTCAGTACGGGCTGTTTTACTCATGACTCATGGCCAACTCTATGTCGCATTGTCTCGCGTTAAGCAATCCCCAAAATTTGTATGTGTACGTCCCCAATGGTTCCACATCTAACATCGTTTACACAGAAGTTTTGTCCTAAAACATATAACATTTTATACAAATTTTCACGCGGACGAAGTCGCGGGTACAGCTGGTTTAGAATATATTACAGTCAAATGTTATCGACATAAATAAACTAAAATGAACTAAAATCTGGTATCAATATTTTGATAATAGCCCCTATAGGGACCACAGTGATCTAAAGCACTGCCAAACATAAAAGACTAGAAGATTGAGATGAGATAATATGAGTCAAAGAAAGATAAGAAGTAGCCACCAGTAAACCGACGTGATGTGATAATGATATTTTATTATATGCTAATATATACACTAGCATTATCATTAGCATGCTATGCGTTACCGGTCGAAAGCATATCGCCAATAGAATCAAAACCTTAATTTAATACCAATAATTGTATACAGGTGTCGAAAAGCATTGGAGCCCAAGGGACTTGACATCGTCGCCATAATAACATCACCTGAAGAGAAATTTAGTAATATCCTGCACTCATTTGTGGGCATAGCTGCTATTCAGATAGGTCTCACTGACATTCTGCGTGAACTTGGACTCAAGCCCGATGGGATCATTGGTAAGCGAGCGTTAAGTCTAATTATTAACGATAACTGCAACACGTGTAATTTGATTGTCACGTAAAAATAACAATGTGCTATTATTATTTACAGGTCACAGCGTGGGTGAACTGGGATGTGCATACGCAGACGGTTGTTTGACCGCCGAGGAGATGATACTGTCTGCGTACTACCGCGGCATGGTGTCCTTGGAGACTAAGTTCATACACGGCTCAATGGCTGCAGTCGGCATGGGATATGAACAAGTAGATATTTATTCACTTCTTTTATGCTCTATATTTAATTATTATTGCCCCCGCGTATTCACCCACGTTTACGATTACTGCTTCAGTCCCGTCGCTAGTAAAGTATTGTTATGTAGCATAATTATGTTGCTACATAACATTACTTTACTAGCTTCTGAATAACCAATAGCATTGCATAAAATCTCCGCTCCAGTATACAATCCTATTGGTTAATATTTCTCCGTTTCTTCGCTCCGCAACCTCGCTCTGCTTCAATGGACAGGCAGTCTAAAATAGATTTTTAATAAGAGAAGAATTTAAAAATTGGTTCTGTGATTTTGATATTATTTATTACAAACAATAATAGACAGAAAAGCTAAATGTAACCTGCTTACTTGATTACTCGATGTTGTTGTCTAGTAGTGTCAATTATATTGATTAACTATTTAGTCGTAAATAATTATATTATTCTAGCGAACAGTTCCTGAACTATATGTATCCATTATATCGTTTGATGTTTTGTTCACTTCTCTTTTTTAGATATCAGAAATCTGTCCACCGGAGATTGTAGTGGCTTGTCATAACGGACCTGAGTCCAGTACACTGTCTGGACCTTCAGATGTAATGCGTGAGTTTGTCGCTGAACTAACTGAGAAGGGAATCTTCGCTAAGGAAGTGCCATGCTCTAACATCGCCTATCACTCACGTTATATTGCTGATGCTGGTAAGTCTGAACGAATAAGAATGTATTTTTTTCCAAATACTGAAAACTAAAATACCCTTTGTATAAATGACATATAGGTACACTGGTACCAGTCATGTAGGATATATTATTCTATTATGTTTTTAAAAACAAGTGCCAAGGTCACCAATTTGACTGTTCATTTGTGTGAATATAATATCGTGTTTCAAATAAATATTCCAAATAACTCAATATACACATTTGTGCCGTTAACATCCTATCCACATCCTTATTAATACATTTTATATATTATCCACATTGCACTACTTTCACAGGACCTAGTTTGTTAAAATACTTAAAAGAGGCAATAAATTCTCCAAAAGAACGAAGTGAACGTTGGCTTTCAAGTTCCATCCCGAAGGATAGATGGGATGAGCCCATCGCGAAGTTATGTTCAGCAGAGTACCTCACCAATAACCTCTTGGTAAGAGCGCAACACTTGTTCAATAAATTTTTCAAGTATAACTAGCATGTTTAAATGTAACGTTTGTACAGAGTCCAGTGTTGTTCGAGGAGACCTCACGACTGATACCAAATAACGCCGTACTGGTGGAGATAGCACCGCACGGACTTCTTCAAGCTATTCTCAAACGTTCGATGCCGCCCACGTGTATTAATATACCACTCACTAGACGGAATCACTCTGATAATACATTTTTACTATTAGATGCTATTGGCCAGTAAGTAATTGTTTAATATTATAATTATATTTTGTAGTTTGAGTGAATCATGTATCACTTGACAGTAATAATGCTAAAGTTAATTAGTTAGTCACTTGATATAAGAACGAAGTTTACAAGGAAGTTGTTTCCAGGTTATATATGCAAGGCTACAATTCTGATGTACAGGTATTGTATCCGAAAGTTGAGTTTCCAGTTTCTACCGGCACTCCATTTTTATCACATTTCGTCAAATGGGCTCATGGCGAGCAATGGTAAGTAATGAAGTTGTGTGTCTATGTGAATTTAATTTTGAAGTCTTTTATTTATGTTTATTAATATTGAAATGTATACTCTTTTCAAGGCCTTTGCCACTTTATCGTTCTGCTACCAGAAGATCTGCCGCAAATTGCGATTTTGTAGTAGCTTTGCAAGATAAAGAATACGCTTATCTGAGAGGACATTCAATTAGAGGTAAATGTGCATCTAACATAGTGCTGTAACTTTATGTAGCTTCTTTTTCATTATCATTTTCGTTGCTTTACTCTTCGACATTATTTTCAGAAACTACGTTGTATCCATTTAGTGCTAGTCTCACATTGGCGTGGGATACTCTCGCTATGATCATGGGCGTTCCAAGAAAACAACTGTCTGTTGAATTTAGAGACGTACACTTGCATGCACAACCTGTGTTACATAATAAACGACAACTTAAACTGAGTGTAGCGATACATAGAGGAAGTGGCAGATTTGAGGTAAATATTATTATAATAGTTTTAATTTATTTTACATGATTCTACTAAAACGCAATAATGAGTTCTTGTCACAAACACATAGTTATCATGTGTTGATGCTAATTACTTTGTAATAATGACGTTAGCATAAGTAATAGTACATATTTATTCTGTACCTCAAGGTTTTGGAAGGAAACTCTAAAGTATGCACTGGATTTATAAATCCTATAGAAATTAAGGACACGCCGAAAGATGAAGCAGATAAGGAGGATCAAGAAATGCATTTCAACGCTGAAGATGTTTACCAGTTATTACGTGACAAGGATTATTCATACAGGTAAGGTTTACATGCTTCTAGCACACCAACAATGTAGATTTACAAAGTGTTATGAATCTTATTGTCTTTTCTCTGATAGTGGAGAGTTTCAAAGCATCAAAGGCGTTAATGAGTCATTGAGCGATGCGTTCCTGTTGTGGAAGGACAACTGGGTGACATTCCTGGACGGCATGCTGCAGCTGAACGCGCTCCGACAAGCGCACGACGCAGCCTCACTTCCCACACGCGTTCGGAGTATACTCATCGACGTCAGTGAGCACACGCGAAGTGTTCTTCAGTCAGAGACGGCAGATAATACGGTTTTGCTAGCCGCTAAAGTTAGCAAGAAATTGGACAATACTAAGTAAATATCTTCCATTGAACTTTTTTATGAAATATGATTAAGTTTTTGTGTTGTATTTGTAACTGTCTTCTATTTTTAGGTGTGGGGGAGTTTTAATTCAGAATATTCAGTACAAAAATTTGCCACCTGTTAGTAAAAAGAGGCTGGCTCTAAAATCTCTGAAGTTTGTTTCAAACTGTCAAACGAACCTGGACGTGAGTATAACTTATATTATTCAGATTTTGAATACTAATTTACAAATATGTCCGCTACAATTTTATCAATAAAACTATGTTATTCATTAACTTGTGAATTACTGGAATGCTAGACATAATTGAAGACCTATTATGTCTGATTACTACTACTACTACTGTGGCTCAATTGTTATTAAATATATCAAATAAAAATTGATATTCAAACTTAAATTGCATTCCTATCTCTTCCTTTGAGTTGGTTGTACCTTTGAGTTTATTAAACTGATTTTATACATTCACCTCTTTATTTACATCAGTAATATCTTTTTATTGTATTTTACTAATCCAATGTTGTTAATTTATTTGAATTTTAAAAATATGCAGGTTGCCTCATCGCTTGCAGTTTATTTCCAAATAGTTGCCGAAAATGTTAACAAAGAGATTATAACTGTTGTCGGAGTATCAAGCCAGATGAAAGAAATGTCTATTTTCAAGGAAATAAATAATGTTATAAATAATCTTTACGGAATAAAAGTTAATTACAAACAGATCAACCAAGAAACAGCTTTACAAAATTACAACTTCAGTGGTATTGACTTGGTACTTGTGCAGAACTTATCGACTGACGAAAACGTATGTTGTTACTTCTAATAATTAATTATTTTCTTTTAGTTTTGACAACCAAATTAATTTTAATAACTTAACACTTCCACTAACAGATGCCTCAGAGGTTGCAACAAGTTTTACAGCGTGACCAATTTGTGGCGACCGAGGACGACCTAACACAGGCTAGACATTCAACATCATCATCACTTTACCGCGTGCTCTTCGTCAATTCTATGAGCCAGAATTATAACAGTGATCAGCTGGAACTACGTCTAGTCCGTTGGGGACCAACAGAAACACCGACTCCAACTACAACTATTTCAGTTCGCAATCAGACCGATTTCAAGTTCCTTTCTTCAGTTCGCGCCAATTTGGCATCAGACCATCGACTTCTCGTCATTACTCCATATCCTTCACCACCGGGACTTAAAGAGCTCATCACTACCTGGAGGAAAGAAGCTGTTCGGAACAAACTGCATTTGATCATAGTTAATAACGATTCTGTTGATAACTTCAAGCAAAAACTACGTGACATTGAGTTGGCATTCAATGTAGTGGACAATGTAGGCAAACATATTATTGTTACTGATTTGTTGCTTTTATGTTTAAGATATTTATTATCTATTATGTTTAATGTATGTTTCAGGGTATTTTGGGTTGCGAATTTTACTTGCCAACCAAGGAAAACGCAATAGTGAGCAAGAATGTAACGTTACAAAGTGTACAGTTGGGAGATTTTGATTCGTTTAATTGGGTTAATGATCCCGAACTGACAAAACCTGGAGTGACGGTTACGGTACGTCGCTAAATTCTACAAAATACAACTAAATTGCACAATTACGGAAAGCAATACAAAAATTATATTATGTGTTTAATTGCCTTAATTTCTTTTAGGTTCACTATGTCGGAATTGAAAGCAACGACATTAACAAAGACAGCGGTAAGCGAAATATAGAAAACAGTTATGGATCAGATTTTAGTGGGATAACAGACAAGTAATGAATTTCGATATTCTTAATATCAATATTTTAAACAATTTTTGTTAGAAAAATGTTAATTTTCAACGTGTATTATGATTTGCAGAGGTGAGCGTGTGATGGGTATAGTGAGTAGCGGCGCAGCGAGTACTCAGGTTCGAGCCCAGCCGGAGCTGTTGTGGCCGGTGCCGGCGCACTGGAGTCTCGAGGACGCCGCCACAGTACCGCACGCTTACGCGCAAGCGTTCTACTGTCTCGTAAGTACCGTCATTGCACCTACGTGTACTTGTAATTAGAATGAGTGTATGAATTATGGCGGTGTTAGTCACCGACGTACCTTGTAAAGCACGTAAAGTCGTTGGTCCTGCGCCTGATCTCTCGTCGGTCGTGTCGGATTACCGTCCCATCGGACCATGAGAGTTAGGGAACAGAGAGTGCGCTTGGTTTGCGCACACACTTGTGCACTATAATACCTCCTGCGCCGATGGCTATAGTCTCCGTTACGATTGGCCGCCGTGACCGAAATTCGGTCTAGAGGGCATTTTATCAATACTGTTACTGTTACCTATACATCTATACAAATAAATAAAATTGAAGTGTCTGTTTGCAATATCAAAATAACAGCTTTTTACTTAATGCATATGAGTGTATATAAGGTACTTACATAAAAAAACTATTTTTAAATTTTTGACTGTCTGTCGGTCTGTCTGTTTGTCGGTCTGTCTGTCTGTTTGTTCTGGGTTAATTTCTGAAATGGCTGGATCGATTTTGCTTTCACTGGCAGATATCTTGTAAGGAATAACAGAGGCTTCTTTCGTTTTAGAAAAAAATAAGGAAACCGCAGGAAAAAATATTAAAACCTATGAAATAGTGAACAATTTCTGATTCAAATAGGGAAATGTATATAATAATAATAATTTTAATATATATACATCCAATATAAATCCTTATATAATAAATTAAAATCGACCCACAAAGTAGAAGAATGACATTAATTAGCATAGGTAGGTATTTCTATACGAGGAATACAGAAATATTAAGTTTTTGTAAACTTTGTGAACTGAACAAATAGTTTTAAGCTAAAATCCACGCGGACGAAGTCACAAGTAACAGCTAGTCTATTAATAAAAGTAAAGAAAAACACACAACTTAATCTACAAATTCTACTGATTCATAGAGATTTTCTTCCAACAGGTAATCAAGACTAAACTGTATGCCGGCATGGCGGTGTTAGTGCACGGAGGTGCGGGTGCATTAGGACAAGCTCTAATATCCATTGCGTTGGCACAAGACTGTATAGTTTTTACAACTGTCAGTGATATACGTAAAAAACAGCTTTTGCTTAAACTGTTTCCTGCATTGAAAGGTAGTAAAATATATTTCAGGTTATTTATCAATATAAATTTTTAATTTTTATATTTAAAACATTATAATATAATTAATGATATAATATATAATATAATTAATGGTATAATTGTTGATTTAAGCTGAACACATCGGAAATTCGCGTGATCATACATTTGGACACATGGTTCTAATGGCTACAAAGAACGAGGGTTGTGATATTGTTATAAGCTGCGTTAAAGAAAACTTGAAAGATGTAAGATTTGTTAATGTTGTTAAACAAGACTATTTGTAATTAAACAAAATTACTTTGTTTAAACTGATGTTGTATTTTTCAGATTTCATTAAAATGCACCTCCCATTTTGGCACTTGTCTAGATGTTACACAAATTCAAAACCAAGAAAATTATGTTTTTGGAATGTTTAACTTACACGTGTTGAAGAACTATTGTACCATTGATTTCTCATCAATATTTAGACCTGAAAATATGACTGAATTAAAGGTAAGTCTAAAATTACTTTTCAATAAACCTTGAGTCACCGAAAGAGTCCGTTAAGAAAGCGTTCCAGACCTAGCAGTTAATTAATTTATTAAATAATTAGCTTTCCTGCATTAGCTTTCCTGCCTGTACACCAGACAATGCGTATTCAAAAAAGAAAGTCACAACACATATAGAATATTTATGTATTTATTAAAAACCCAACAGCTTGTTTTCTGTACACATGATTAAGAGAATAAATAGCACTAGCAATATTGAGCGACGTCTTAAACACTAGCATTATCGTAGAACTCATTGCTAGTACTAACTATAGGCCTATGTCCAGCAGTGGACGTCTTTTGGCTGACATGATGATGATGATGATGATGACTAACTATGAAAAAAAAAGTTATAGTTAAGCTAATTACTGAGTTTCCTGGTATGTTAAGCGGTAAGAAGTGAAACACAGAGTCAAACAATCATAACGGTCACACCGAGTGTAGTAATTACTAGAGTCAAGCAATATCACAGTGATATGACATGACATGATGTGACATGCTGCGTGGACTTATGCTATACGTTAACAAGCAACAACAGATTGTAGGACACGCTCACGGTAGCCACTTTTAGAAAGGTGGAATAGGTCAATATTAGAGAAACTAGTGTTGTAAGTTCGTGACAACCTCGTCATAACCGCATTTCTTCCATAATTGGTACGACGAAATGGGACATCAAATAATCTGATGTTACAAGTGCGCTTACCAGGAACGTTGAAGTTCATTTTTGAAACTAAGTCGATACAGTCTATATTACAATGCAAGATGTCATAGAGTAAAAACATATCTAACATTGTAAGCCTATTATTTATTAAGTGAAATGATGTTATAGTGCTTACAATCATCGAAATAAGATTCATGGCACCTTTTAGATTTATAGTTAAGGAACTTTACAAAACGTTTCTGGATGCTCACCAGTCTGTCAATGTATGTCTTGAGGGAACCAAGTAGGACAGCAATACTCCAAAATGTTCCGAACATAGGCATAGTAAACCATTTTTATACTGTAACAGTTTTTAAAGGGTGCGCAAGTACGCATGTTAAGCCCGATGTTACGAGAAGCCCTATTAATGACATTATCTGTGAGCTGTGGAAAGAGCATTTTGGAATCCAGAGTTAATCCCAGGTTTTTAACCACTTCAGCACTCTCAATTACTTCATTGTCAAACTTATATGAGTATTTGATGGGTTTCATAGAATTACTAAAACGAATGCATTGATATTTCGAAATATTAATTGTGATGTTATTAAGTTTGTAGTAAGCATACAGTGCATTAAGATCACGTTATATAAGTTCAACGTCGATTTTAGAGTTGATACGCAAATATTTTTTTATATCATCTGCATATAAAATATGATGCGCATACTGTGACACAGTTTTACACTAGTATAGCAGCCAACGACGACCTCTTACTCTTTGTATAATATCATTTTCATGGTTGTGTTTAGCGGTGTGCACGGATACATTCGGGTGAAACCAATATAACTAGCTTAAATTATATATATGATTGTATCTGGTTGTAATTTGGGTCTCGATTGTGCGCATCGCAAATTATATTTATATGCTAACAAATAAATTTATTATTTATTATTATTATATATTTTATTATTATTATATATTTTAAAGCACGCGTTAATATCGTATATATAGTACACACAGCACAGTAGAAGAGTGGACGAAGATGGGACCCTTGAGGTACACCAGAGGGAATATTTATAAAATCCGACCTAAGTTAAACCCGCCAACCACTAAAGCCTGCGTACGATTGGTTAAATAGGAACTGATCCATCTAAGCAGATCACCATGGATTCCGAGATTTTGAAGTTTATTTAACAGTATGACGTGAACCACACGATCCAAAATCTTTTTAAAACCAGTGTAGATCACGTCAACCTGCCCACTAGCCTCCATATTGCACAGAACATAATCACAAAATTTAAGTTTCAGGTACATTTTAATGTGCATCTTAGTTAATATTGTATACACCGTGTAACAATAAGGCGTGGCCATATATATTAGAATCGAAAATATTTATATACACGATGTAGGTATCAATAATGTATATATAACACCGCCAGCTTCCTAACTCGGAGCTGCTGTAGGGGTAACCAGAAGTGTTCTGTATAGGTGTCCAAATAATATAAGTTTTGATAGATATGGTTATACATATATTCACTGGCACCAGTTACAATATAAATACACATTGGACTACGAGCCAAGTGAGTGGTTGCGGGCAGTGGGTGCCGCCGCCGCTACTGCATACTTGCGCCTGACCATACAAAACTAAAGAGTTAGCAGTGTCGCTACACTGCAATGGCGAATTTCTAGACAGAAAATCATTTATTCATTGAGGTCACAAAGTAACACTTATGAACGTCAAAATATATAGGATTGTGAGTTCACTAAGTTACTGAAGCTACATTTAGGTTAGTTGCAAGGTTCAGTGTAGAATATTGAATAAACAGTTTCTCTTTATAAAACCCTTTATTTGCACGATAGCTCACACAGTCACCCATTATAGTCATAGACAATAGCTATAGACAAAATATAGAAAGTATTAATTATACCAACAGCAGAGTTGCTAATATAAACATAAAGAAAATACCAATTGTAATACATTACATTGTTTTCCAACATTCAGGCAAAGGGTAGAGCCTATGAGAAGAAACCTGCAAGAAACTCATTGCCACTCTTTTAAATCGCCAATTAAATATAATTTCAGTATTTTACAACTCATATCAAGAAGGTGTCGCAGCCAGTATTCCATATATTACTGACTATATAAATCTAAAGCTTTTAACAATAATTTTAAATAAATAATTAATAATATACATTTTGTTGGCCTGACCCGGGATTCGACCTGGAGACATCATGCACAGCAGTCGTTGAGAACACACGTAGGAAGTAGGCAGTACTCTCGTCCGCATTCTGCACACACACGATGTAACACATTAGTTAGCGACAGTGACACGCTGCCGACACTCACTTGTTGTTCTCACCTGATACATGTCACATGTTGCAATCAATTATTATGTCATTGCGTAGGAAAACATGTCAATCCTTATTTACTATATCTTCGGCGAATTTACATACAATAAATGCTATTTTAATTTACATAAATAATGTGTATCATTTAAATTATTTATAATTGTTGACTTAAATTATTCTTGGTTGCACAATGAATGTGTTTGTTGTTCGTAAAGTCTTGTGTTCAGTTCTCTGGTCGAGCAAGGAGTTCTTGGCTATTTTGTCCTGTAATTCTTAGTAGCAGCACTGAGGCTGAAAACGAAATTAGAGCCAATAGATAAAAACAGATTCCCTAAACCTTAGTCGTTAAGATGTGGGTGTAGTACATTCTACGACTTCTACATAGGCGTGAGACATGTATTTATGTAACAAAACACAATTTGACATATATTATGTATATTCAAATGAAACTTTGTTCTACAGATTATCCACCAAATGCTGAGCGACGGTATTGCTGAAGGCTACGTGCGTCCTCTCTCACGAGTGACCTACGCCCCGCACGAGGTGCCGCGCGCCTTCCGTCTGTTAGCGACGAGCCAACATCGCGGCCGAGTGCTACTGCGCATGAAAGACAATATTCTCCAAACACAACACAGGTATCACCTATTACTTAACAAAAGCTAAAAATCATTATCTTCCTCTTCTTCATATTTAAGAGCTTTGCTCTTGTCGGTGGAGTATACACCATCATTCTCCATTTACGGCCAATTCCTTGACGTCATTATAGGACATGACCTCCGCCTTTTCCTTTAATTAGTCAGTGAATGTCCTTCTGGATCTACCCCTTCCTCTCTTTCCTTACACTTTTCCTTCTATGATGTTTTTTATGAAGTCATCATGTCTTATAAGGTAGCCAAACATCTTTCCTATTCTGTTTTTAATTTTCGTCAAAATATGGCGTTCTTCTAGGACAAGGTTCAGTACTTCCACGTTGAGCCCCCAGCACCACATTTTGAATGTTTCTAGTCTTTACCGGTCTTGTTGGGTCATAGTCCATGTTGACTATGAAACATCATATTAATTGTTAATGTGAGCCATGGCTAACGGCTACCTATTTAACTCGTTTGCCAGATTATGCAGCAGCGCAGAATACAGTCACTTCGTGTTTTGTGATAGAGCAACATTTGGACTTCAGTTTGCAGATCGACTTGTGGCTAGAGGAGTTAAAAAACTATGTTTGCATGTGCCAACACAGTCAGCTTACTTAGAGCATAAAATAAGGTAATTCATTATACATATATTCGAAGATAAATACTTACGCAACTATGTAAAGGTAAACTAGCGTTGGAATTTTAACTGTATCAGTTTTCACATGCATATGGTTTAACTGTTATAGTCAATAGTAAACACGTTATAAATAATGTAATCATCTGTTATACGCAATACATAATATGTGACAGGCCAGAATGTTCGTACTGCTTTGGAAATTTTTAATGTATAGTTTCGAACACGCACATTTGCCACGGGTGTTTACTAAGGCCCCATGTCACAAAAGAGCCCATGACGATTATCTTAGAGGTCTTGGCCTTTATATTAAAATACCATAATATTTTCTTTAAGATCGTGGCGGCAATCAGATGTCCACGCGGTGGTGTTCTCGGCCGAATTGAATGAACAGAACATTTGTACTATGTTGTCTGAGGCATCGCGAGTAGGTCCTCTGGAAGGTGTTTACGTCACAACCGGGAGCTGTAAAGACAACAGTCTCAATGAAATATTTATTGAGCAATTGGACTCAGTTACAAGAAAATTGTGTTCCCAATTAAGGTACGTTGATATATTAATAATAACTTTTATTGTTAGTTGATTCTTATTACACTACATAAATAAGCTAGCGCTTAAACAGTTAGAGAAGCTAAATCCAAATATTGAAGAAAGAATTGTTTGATACGACATTCATTTAATTATATGTTCTTTTATATTGTTAGGCGTTTGAGTACCTAGTAAATTATTCATGTTGTTTTCAACCACTATCAGACTTCTCTGCTAGTCCATGCTAACAAAGAGTCTGATGAGAAGTGCTCGCCAACTAAGAGCTCGATCCCACTTACGTTGCGCGTTCGCCTGACACAGACTCACACGTGAAGTATAGCCGTCACAAGGGATCGGACCCTAAGTATAAACGTATTGAAGTCTTTATTGAATAACTTTATAATTATACACATTCTACACCAGGTCAGTGCAAGTAATGTCACGTAGTAAAGTAATGCTAATCGCACCGTGTCGTAATTTTCAGATATTTTACTGTGTTGAATACTGGCGATCACTCGGCTGGCAAAAACGTGTGTCTTCGTCGAATATGCGACCAGCTACCCGCAACATTGCTAACGCTGCCGGAGTTTAAGAATGTAAGTAATCCTTAATACTGGGACGTTTTGATATATTATTTCGGATCTGGCAAATGGATGCCAGGTTACTTTCTTTTTTTATTTATTTGGAGACAAACGAGCTGACGTATCGCCTGATGGTAAGTGATTTGCGCCGCCCATGGACACCCGCAACACCAAAGGAGTCACAAGTGCGTTGCCTACCCTTTTAAAAAGGAGTACGCTCTTTTCTTGAAGTCTTGAAGTTCGTATTGGTTCGGAAATACCGCAGGTGACAGTTCATTCCACAGTTTTGTTGTGCGAGACAGAAAATTTCTGGAGAAATGTTGCACAGTTGTGGACTGCCAATCATCTAAATGATGGGGATGGAAATGCTGTCGCATAGGACGATGGCGAAAAGAGGCGGCAGGTATCAGTCTGAACAATTCCTCGGAACACTCCCCATAGTAAAAGCGATAGAAGGTGCATAGCGAGGCCACATCTCTACGCAGCGCCAAGGGGTCTAGCCGATTTGAAACATCATGGCAGTCGACGATTCGAGTCGCTCTCCGTTGAATGCGGTACAGAGGGAAAAGCTGGTACTGGGGTGCCAAAGATGAGAACCTTTTAACCAGATTCCATGTGAGGCCGAACCTGCGCCTTATAAAGTATTAGGCGGTGGGCCGGCGTGAAATACTGTCTCGACCTGTTGAGCACGACAAGCTTTTTCGAAGCTTTACCCTGAGCTTTACCTTCTAAATGGCCGCGGAACTGGACTTCACTCGATATGTCACTTATTCGCATAGTCTCTCGGGAAGCGCATAGGAAGGGAGCTTCGAAAGAAGCGCTTTGTGCCAGACACGATTGAAGGCCTTTGCTATGTCCAAACTAACCGCCAAGACTTCCCCCTTTGTCTCGATCGCCTGTACCCAACGATGTTTCAGGGATACTAGAAGATCACCAGCCGACCGACAGTTGATAATGGATTCCATTATCTTCGAGAAAAAGGGGGTTATGGCTATCGGTCTGTAGTTGGACGGAATTAAGCGGTCGACTTTTTTTTTGGGATCGGGTGGACCAATGCTGTCTTCCATGATGTCGGGACTACGCCAGAAGAATAACAGAGCCGATATAGTCGCGTTAAGACCGGCACCAACTCTGGAGCACACATCTTCAACACAATAGCACAATTTACAGGCACCCACAGGACAGGCTTTGCCTAGTGTGGGGCCGATGGATTTCGACAAATTGTATTCTTTTTTGGTAATAAATGCATTTTTATTATTTTTTATTATTATAGGAGGGATTTCATCAGGCCCACTCGACTTATTTATATCAAGGAATAGAAGTGCTAAGCGCACTGAGCGTTGGTAGATCCGGATGTCCAGCATACAACCCTCAAACCGTGGTATGGTAGGCGGTTCTTGTCCCCCGTCATCCAAAGTCGAGTTGGACGCAAAGAGTTTGCCCAGAAGATTGGCTTTCTCTTTTGTGTCGTGGGTCAACGAATCATTTCCCATGTGTAGGGGTGGAAAAGATGGCTTGCAGAAATTTCCTTTGATAGCTTTGGCAAGAGCTTTTTTTACTTAACAAGCAGAGGTACTTTCATCTATGTGTCAGTTCTGACCTTACTATCGTATTTGGTATGCCATGTACCCTGGGTATAAAGAAAACACTTCCGAAAATGAAAACAGGTTCTAACGCTAGGAATTACTGACACGGTTTTATAAAACCGCGAAATTTAATTTTCATTTTTCATGTCCTATCAAGTTTGTGAAGTTTATTTTTTTTGCTTAGAAATACTTTTTATTTATTTTGTACACAAAAATCGCAATATAACACAACTAAAAATCTGTTATGTTTCGGCGAGAATAGTGCACGCATAGCTATTGTTTTAGAATGTTCACAGAACAAGTTCCTAACATTATTGGTAACTCACATGTCGGCGAAAGATTCTAAATGTTTGCTATAATGTTCGTTTGCTATAGGAATCGGACACTGGTTGTACGGACTGGCGGAGTGCTGTGGACGCAACCGAGCAAGCGCTGCAAACTTCTGACAGCGTACTGCTCGCACATACAGAACATACGCCGCAACTGTCCCTACTGCAGCAGCTAGCTAAATTGGCCGGTAACTTAAAGTTCACATTATCTTAAACTAGCGATCTACGGCGTACGGATAATATAAAACCTTAACAAATCATACACCTACACCTTCTTGATGAATCACTCTCTCTATTGCTAAAAACTGCATGAAAATCCGTGCAGTAGTTTTTGAGTTTATCGTGAATAAACAGACAGACGCGTCGGAGGACATTGTTTCATAATATGAAGTGACTACAAATTTATATAATTAATCAGAAAACATTATAATATTAAAACAAAAAGGCAATTAATGACATGAATGTTTTAATATACGCATTTCTGCAAGCATGATCGTTTGCAGTTTCGTTTACCTTGTTTCGTTATCGCTTACTTACTTGAGAGTCTGCAAACGATTCTACTTAATGATCCTGGGCTTCCGTTATTTATGTTTTGAAAACCTGATGTCTAATAATAATTAATTTATACACAGGCATTAGTATACCAGCTGTCATTGAGAAGAATGTGACTTTACAAGAATTGGGCGTTCAAAACGACAAGTTGCGGTTGATCTGTAATTTCCTACAAGTTCAATACAATCTCGCGCTCAGTGAGGAGCAGGTGGCGTTGTTCACAGTTCACACGTGAGTTCAGTTTTGATTAGCTTTATTTTTACATTTTGAACTGATTTTCTATTTTACATTTTAAACTGTTTTTTTTAAGTTAATTATTTATTTATCTTGTCCTAAACTTGTTTTCTTATTCATACCAGGTGAAATATACATAATTATGTATAGTTTAATATACGCTAATATTTTAATTTCAGAATATTAGAATTAGAGAAGACAATAATAGAATTTCCTTATGAAATAGTCGAAGGTCTGCAGTCTTACTTGAGCTACGTAGACTCGGATGAGCTACTCGCGACTACAGAGATGGTATTTTTGCCGACTCTCGTTAACAGTGCATCTATGGTATGTATTTATATTATTCTTTAGATTTCTGATACTATTTTTATTAAAAGTTATTTAAAATAATAAACAATTTTATATATTACAGAGGGACGATGAATTTGACCCAGATCAAAAGAACTTGTGCATAATCCCGGGTATGGAGGGTCACCACGAGCGGTTCCGCGTGTTGTGCGAGCGGCTCAAGGTGCCCGCGCTAGTGCTGCAATCCGGACTCGACCACCCTCACGAGACTCTTAAAGAAACTGCGGAAAGATTTGCTAAGGTATTGTAGCTTTCGATGGCAGAGTAAACTTTACTTCTTTAAATAGCTTGTATGGTAATAATTTTATTATAATTACAATAATATTACGCCCAATTTTGTCAAGAAGTGATTACATCACTTTTATAACTTAAACTTTGGTTTAATGATTAAACTCTAATTGGTATAAATGAAATATATATTTGGAATAACGTAAATATACGTTGTCAGGTGTACAGAAACGAACATAGGCTACCTTTCATCCTGAAGAAATCACTGTTCCCGAGGAAAACAACAATAACGTTCTTATGATAATAGATGGCGCCACGTTTCTTTCGAATCATGATTGAATTATATTATTACAAGCAGAGTACAACCCGAATTGATTGTCAAATTCTAAATTAACGCGAGCGAAGCCGCGGGCAAAAGCTAGTAATCTAATAACATTAAAAATTTCACTACCTACTTTTATGACGCGCGATGATACATTAAATGTAATAATGGTTTGTTTAAACAGGTTTTGCTGAAAAAAACTGGAATGAAAGATACATTTTATCTAATGGGCTATGAAAGCGGGGTTGCCATTGCATTAGAAATCGCTGCCATTCTAGAAGACCACGGTGAGTACTGTAATCAATATTTGTTTAAAGGCAACTACTAATATTTTGTTTAATATTACTAATGTTGCCTGTAGAGGGGAATTCTTGAAATATTCAGACAAAGTTCACATATACTTGGTTCACCTATTTATTGATCACACAAACTGTTGTCTAACATTGAGCTCACCGCACTCGCAGTACCATTCTACTCGCTCTGTGTGTATTAAGCGTTACAAGCCCGCGGTGAATGTAATGAATATTATTTAGAAGAACACGTACTTTGAAATTGTAATAAACATGATGTTCTAGCTTTTACTTTCGGATAGTAGTCTAGTATTCAATATGAACAACAGATTTAAACAGGACAAAAAGTGTGTATTAATATTCACGGCAATCCAATCCTCTGTTACTCTGTAAAAGATGGAAACCAACAAACACGCTTGCTTATTATATTAGTAAAGACTAGATGTTCCCGCGGTTTCACCCGCGTGTATCGTTACTGCGCCGCCCCCGTGGGTCGTAGCGTGATGTTATATAGCCTGTAGCTTTCCTCGATAAATAGGCTATCCAACAGTAAAATATTTTTTTAAATCAAACCAGTAGTCCCTGAGATTAGCGCGTTCAAACAAACAAACAAACAAACAAACTCTTCAGCTTTATAATATGAGTAAAGATAATTTATAAAATTCTACTTTCAGGCCTAACCGGTATCGTATTCTGCGTTGGATTCGCACCCGAAGAGTTTAAGAAAGAGCTGGAAGATCAATTATCTGCGTTTGAGACTGACGAACAACTGCAAGACGGTGTGTTACGTCACATGTACACGCTGATGACGCGCGGTGACACTACGGGGTTAGAACAAGCATTACAGAACGTAAGCACGTGGTCTCAGAAAGTAGATACATGTGTGCGCATCCTGCTGGGTCGGGTGTCGCACTCGGCGCAGTATGCGCGAACTCTAATAGAGTGTACGTTGGCACGTATTCAACAAACTAGAAAGAGCAGCGCCACAGTGCGCTCGCTTCGCTCTCAGCTCGTGCTACTGCGTGCTGAACGAGGCCAGTCAGAGTACACAGCGCTGCAGCAGCATTCACGTCAACCCGTCGCAGTGCACCAGCTGAACACACCGCTCGCGCACATTACCCAGGACCTGAACTGTGCCGCTATCATCAACCAACATTTAGACCCAACAATACTTGAAGCCTTCTCAACAAGGAACATTTGCGACACTTATCTTTTAAATGCAAATTCGTTTATGGCGATAGAGGTTGATGACTAACACTTTCATTAGTTAGTTATTAATTATAAAACACAATTAAACAATAATAGATGCAATTATTTTAGTAACAGTATACTGTATAAGTATAATAGAAACAATGTCGTCATATTGTATAAATCAACTACTTGTTTAAGAAGATCGAGTTCTGAAAATAGATTACATTATATTAAGTTTGTTTGTACTTATTTGTTAATTACCTACAAAATAAACGTATATCATTAAATTCATTAGTCTTTTTCCTATAACTATCAAGTTTCAATTTTAAATAAAAATACACACGGCATATTTGTTAGAGTGCACCTGAAATGTTTTGACACGTTTTGACTGCTGAAATTTTATGTATCGGTCCTTTGTTGAAGTTCAGTTCAAATATAAAAAAAATAAATCGAGGTGAAATAGCAGTATTCCTACTGTAGTGTTTCGTTCGGTGAGTAAGAGTGCTGGAGGCCCAATCACCCCCTTACTCCCTTCCCACTCCTTCTCCTTCCCACTTCCTTTCCTAAAGGGTAGGCAACGCGCAAGTGATACCTCTGGTGTTGCAGGCGTCCATAGGCTACGGTGACCACTTACCATCAGGTGGGCCGTATCCTTGTTTGCCACCTAGATTGGATAAAAAAAAATTCTACATAAAAATATATTTTTTACGCTGTTATGGTCCCTCAGAGACAGGGATCTAAACTATTGTTACCATAATGCAATCTATAGTTCTGCAAAGCTTGATCTGTGTTGGTATACTTCAGTGCATTGTTCGTCGTTGTACGCTCTCATACGCACAGATATTAATAGAACATTTGTGGCAATTCCTCAAGGGATACTAACATTCTGTATAGCCTTGCACTAACGCTAGATTATACAAATGTATACCAATATTTACACTTTATCAGTACATGGAATGAGTGAGTGGTTTGTGAGATAATTTCAATATTTACAAAAAAAAGGCAGATACTAAATAAATGTTATAATATTGAATTTAAAATATCGTAAAACTACAGTTACTTAATAGAATATATCATAACACATAGTCGGAATTAAGACATGACCACGAAAAAACGTGCATAGAATTTATATATTCAGTTCATTTAAACACAGTGTCATGAAACTATACTGGTTTATTTGGCTAACTTAATTCTCTTTCGCCTGACGATGATGCCGTCTACGGGACACAGTTTTAGACTCCGTGCTGCTACTGACAATCTATTGACTTACAAATCGTGGGTTCGGTTCCCGCACAAGTCAAACATTTGTGTGCATTAACATGGATGTTTGTCTTGGTCTGGGTGTTTCTATGTACCGCCACGTGCAAAAGTATTAGGCACCCTATAGTAATGTCAGTTTTAGGGTGATTGAGCATAGGGAATGTAAAGAAAACAAAACATATGATTACTAAGATTTATTTTAATAAAATAATTAATATTTTGTCGGTCCACCTTTGGATTTAATGACAGCAGCCACTCTTTTTGGCATTGACTCTACCAGCTTAAAACATTCCTCTTGGGATATCTTTTGCCACTCATGCTTTAACGCGGCGAGTAGTGTTTGCTTGTTGCTTATCGAGTGTCTACGGATATTTTTCTTCAAAATAGACCAAATATGTTCAATAGGATTGAGGTCCGGTGATTGTGGCGGCCAGTCCAAAAGATCTATTCCATTTTGAGCCATCCATGCCATAGTGTGTGCTGACTTGTGGCAAGTGGCGTTGTCCTGCTGGAATTTTACGCCGTCGGTGTTTGTATCACCAAAAATCTGTGTAACAGACGGTGCTAGAGCTGTTTCCAGAACTTCTGTGTATTTGGTGCTATTCATTCGCCCCTCACACAACATCATTTCGCCCACTCCATCGGCAGCCATGCAACCCCAGATCCTTATTGAGCCTCCACCGTGTTTAACAGTGGGCACTACACAATCTGGGTTGTACTCTTCGCCCACCCTTCGCCTGACGTAAGTAACACCGGGTGTTCCAAACACCTATGGAACAAGCAAAAAAATAACTTAATTCAAGATTGCATATTTCCCTCGCAGGACGTGATTTCAAAGACGGCTATGTGTTTTGGTATAATACATAAATTAAATAACAATACCTCAAAGTTAGATTCGTCTGACCACAGTACGTTGGACCAATCCTCCACTGTCCAATCTCTATGTCTGAGGGCCCACTGCAACCGATTTTTCTTGTTGTGCTCCGATAGCCACGGCTTCTTTCTTGCCTTGCAACCTTTTAACCCAGCTGCAATAAGCCTTCTTCTCACAGTACACGCGCTCACTGATCTGCTTTTTCCTTCAGATAAAGCTGCAGCGAGCTCCAAAGCAGTTTTTTTACGGTCCTGTAGAGACTGCCTAATTAACAATCGGTCTTCACGATCTGTAGTTATTTTTCTTCTGCCTGTTCTTGGCCTATTCTCATGAGTACCGATCTCTTTGAAGCGATTTAGTGCATATTGCACTGCACAACGCGAGCACTTCACTTCTCGGGCTATTTTCACTTGAGACATGCCTTGTTCATGTAAAATTTTAATTTTTAGGCGCTGCTCTGCACTAAGTTCTGCTTTTTTAGGCATTATTAACTCGATGAATATTAGTCTTCAGGAATATGGTAGCAACAATTGCGTACGATATGTGTCTGTTCACTGCAAGCACTGATAACACACTAAAAGAGTAAACTTTAAAATTGCAAATTTGTAAAAACATTGTTTTAAACTGCACCTGGGTGTCATAAATATTTGTTATTGTTTTATTTTTGTTTAAAAATGCCGCCGATGCAATAGTAAGACCATAAAACCCTTATCCGAGCGCTCATTGTTGAGATAGAGACAAACAATAGGGGTGCCTAATACTTTTGCACGTGGCGTATAATATGTATGTATTTACAAAAAAAGTATTTATGTATGTTTATCCATTGTCTAGTACCAATAGTACAAGCTCTACTTAGTTTGGGCTAGATGGTGTTGTGTGCATGTGATAGAATATTATATATATTATTATATTAAATCTACAAAAGATGTTCTCGACCCGGGAATTGAAGTCGGGACCACAGCAGTCTTATCTACTACTGCTGTCATATTTGTTTATAAAGTTTAACAATAAAAGCATTGAACACATCTTGACTGACTTTTGAATTGTATTTGAATATGATAAGAGACTTTGCACTAAATCAATAAATTATTCTAATACCACGGGACGGCTCTTAGCTTTGGTCTCGCATATGCTGCAAATATTGTCGCTTTAATCACGAGGCAAGCAGCTTCTGACAGCCTCGGTACTATGGAACCTGTTGGTGATGAAGAAACAGAGCTATTGGTTACTTCTGCTACATCACAACAATAATCAAAAGTTTAATTATATATTACGTGTCAGGCCTAATATTGCCGGTTATCTCTGAATGAACAGTATACTCATAAGAAAATTGACACGAGTTATCAGCATACAAAGTTATTTTTGATGAATAGTATATTCACACTTGAAACAAAGGTTCCAAATTGAAATTTAAACGAGTCCTATTGCAGTGAATTACGTTTACGTGACTTGTGTTAATTCAATAGATACTTATGTTTTAGTAAAGAATATAATAATATGTTAAAAACGAATATAGCTTAGCTTTGGACATCTCTCAACCTCTTAACTCTGAACACAAATGCGGACATTATAAAACTAGAAGACTAGTGACAGAATGAATTAAAAGCTATTTATCGAATTTATATGTACATCCAATCCATCTTAATCAGAATCTGGTATATACGCCTTATCGGTTAAATCTTACAGAGTTCTGCAGGTAAGCATGACGGAAATCCTCTTATTTCCTTAATACATGAAAAATCTCCGAAATATACTAAATTATCAATTATTTTATCCGTGGATGATATATTCGTAAGTATACAGAATCAAACCCGATTAACTGACGTAATTTAATGACTGATACTAAATAGATTACTTGTTAGTCTAACAAAACAGTACCATAACACATAATATATAATTATATACCGTACCGTATTTAAATATAATTGTAAAATGTGCATTGATGACATTTACATAAAACACGATGACCAAGAAATGGAACCTGGATAGTATCTTGTAAGGTCTAATCCAGATCTATTCGAAAAACTAGGGGATAAAGTTATACGAAACAGGCGAAACAATACTTGTAATAGGCTTCGTATACGAAAAGCCAGTACGGCCCTAATGCACAAAAGTATCTTTTGTATGGCACCTATAATATATAATAAACTACCAAACAGTATTGTAAGTCTGAATACAAATATGTTCAAATAACATCTCAATACTTTCCTGATAAACAAATGTTATTATATCATTACCGAATTTTTATCAGAAAATAATTTATTAATTCTTAAATAATGATTATTGACGATATGACATATTGAAAAATACTATTGTGACTTTTTTATTATGATTACTACTTTTAATATTATTTCTTGACTTTATTAAATAAAATTCACCAGCATGACTATTATAATGATGACATTGTTAATATAATTTTTATTAGGATTTGTTGATGACCACTACTATTTATGCTATCTTAAGAAAGCTTGTTAATTAACTATACCTACGTTACTCATTATTATTGTAAAGTAAATAGTATGTGTATGTTTATGAATGTTTGCATGTCTATAAGGCAGAACAAAGAGTTCTAATTTGAATAAATTGTATTAACCTTTGTTCAGCAAATAAAGTGATTGTTATTATTATTATATTATCTGCAACTGGAAATAACATTATTTATGAAATTGGAATTTTTTAATATTTTAACAAAAGATAAAAAAAATTCAAAACATAAAGCTTCTCACGATGTTAAAATTACAGTTATGACAAGGTTTCTTCTACAGTGGCAGTTAATCCATTTAAAGAAAAAATATATTCATGGCTGAGTTCTAGATATTAACTAATCAGCTTACTTCTTCAAAATATCAGGCTGAATATGAGCTATCAAAATTATCGACCGTCGGCCCTTGCTAGACTTTAATTGACAAGGTAATAAGGCAATCAAGTTAAATGATATGTAACCAAGAAGTTAAAGGACGGGCATAGTATCAGAAAATACAGCATTACTAGCCTATCTGAATTAGTTCTACAATATGGTCTATTGCTATGCAACTACAATCATTTATGATTTCCTAGACTAAAAAAATATATGAGCTAAATGAACAGTGCCTGAAATATAAGAGCTAAATGAACAGCGCCTAAAATATAAGAGCTAAATGAACAGCGCCTAAAATATAAGAGCTAAATAAACAACGCCTAAAATATAAAAGCTAAATGAACAGCGCCTAAAATGTAAGAGATAAATGAACAGCGCCTAAAATATAAGAGCTAAATGAACAGCGCCTAAAATATAAGAGCTAAATGAACAACGCCCAAAATATAAGAGCTAAATGAACAACGCCCAAAATATAAGAGCTAAATAAACAACGTCTAAAATATAAGAGCTAAATGAACAACGCCCAAAATATAAGAGCTAAATGAACAGCGCCTAAAATGTAAGAGATAAATGAACAGCGTCTAAAATATAAGAGCTAAATGAACAGCGCCTAAAATGTAAGAGCTAAATGAACAGCGCCTAAAATGTAAGAGATAAATGAACAGCGTCTAAAATATAAGAGCTAAATGAACAGCGCCTAAAATGTAAGAGCTAAATGAACAGCGCCTAAAATATAAGAGCTAAAGGAACAACGCCCAAAATATAAGAGCTAAATGAACAGCGCCTAAAATATAAGAGCTAAATGAACAACGCCCAAAATATAAGAACTAAATGAACAACGCCCAAAATATAAGAGCTAAATGAACAACGCCTAAAATATAAGAGCTAAATGAACAACGCCCAAAATATAACAGCTAAATGAACAGCGCCTAAAATGTAAGAGATAAATGAACAGCGCCTAAAATATAAGAGCTAAATGAACAGCGCCTAAATATAAGAGCTAAATGAACAGCGCCTAAAATTTTCATGATTCACGTGCATAATTTTTACAAAAACTGTCAAGACAATCACTTTATATTCTCGAAACTGATCACTTGTAAGAAAACACCCTTAAAATTATAAAAGTCTCTATATATGTCACAATAGTCTCTAAGAGAGGGTCTTTAAAAAGGTCCAACAAATATAGTAACACAAACATGTCGATCTCCCATGTCGATCACCATGGCAACCACGGACAGAAGCGGTCATGTCATGTGTATAACAATGTATTTGAAACACACCCCAGTCATTACGTAAAGTACTACATACATTGTTTTATACACTTATAAATAAAATGGCTAATATAACGATGTTTCTATAGTTTTCTAGAATTCTAATTTGTTTTAAATATAAAGACAATTTCAAATTGGAATTTGTAATATTTTGTATGTGTTTTCACTGACATATTTTATTTATTGTATCTTATGTAATACTTATAAATTTGACATTTTATTGTAATTATATGGCTATATATTATTAAAATTACTGAATGAAGCCAGAGAAGTGTGTCAGGATCGTAGCAAATGGAAAACCGTGGTCTCTGCCTACCCCTCTGGGAAACAGGCGTGAATCTTATGTATGTATGTATATTATTAACTATGTTGTCTGGATGTCTCAACACTGTTACACATAATATCGGTGGCGAAATAATCATTGTAGTTTACGTCGCTGACTGGCCCCCACATAAGATAAGATAAGATAAGATAAACTAACATATCAAATTGTTGTTTAAAATTGCAACAGCAAAATTTATTTTTGCTATATCCATTCGTGACTTTGATTCCGCGATAATACTATTCGTTGTCTATTGCGAGTACGTTTGCAATACGAATTTACAACAATAGAAATGCGTTTAAATGTAAACTGAACAGTTAAGATATTCATGAAAACGCTAGCGATTTTTTCCTTTTATGTACATACCTATACTCACTAATTTACATACAACTTATTGCATACATTTTGTATAAATTGTACTGTATACTAAACTAGCTGAGCCGCGCAACTTCGCCTGCTTCACATAAGAGAATTTTCTCCGTTTTTGCAACATTTTTCATTTATGCTCTGCTCCTATTGGTCTTAGCGAGATGTTATATAGCCTATAGCCTTTCTCGATAAATGGGTTATCAACACTGAAAGAATTTTTCAATTCGAACCAGTAGTTACTGAGATTAGCGCGTTAAACCAAACAAACAAACAAACAAACTGTTCAGCTTTATAATATTAGTATAGATTAGTTATTATGTTCAGGTGCACTATAAGATCACTAAAGCCTATTTTTTATATAGGTAGGACGTCTATCGGTTCGTTTTTAGTGTAATTTTAAAGGTAATTAATTTAATTATAAAAAATAATTTAATTCTTGGTGTGAATTATTTAAAAGTGTCTAACATCGCATAAAATATCATAAAGTAATAATTATTTAATATACTTGTTCTATAAATAAATACATAAATAATAAAAAAATAATAAAAAAAGAGTATTGTCCGTGTGGAATAAAGTGCAAGGTCATTGACGCGGGACGCATTGTGCGCAAAAACTAACTAGTCGTAAAAAAAGTACTTTAAATTAATATGACCCCAAGTTAACAAAATGTGAAAAGCTATTTAACATATATAATTTTGTGAGTTATACGTGAACCTTAAATAAACAATGGGCAGACTAATAAAATATATTCGAATTCAAAAATCCTTAAATTAGTCGATGTGTGTTAGTATTGGACAATCTAATTAATGAAAACTGCATAACACAGCTATACATAGCTATATATAGCCTTTTTATAGTTTTATAACAGTAATATCAGACTGAACCAAAGGGAATTAACAGAACAAAAATATTTCAAAGTTATGTAGCAATAGCGAAGCACCACAAAGTAAATATCATATGAAAATGATAAAATTAATTTCATTTAAAATTAATTATACCCAGCTTTAACTGATTTGTGCAATAAAATGAAACATTTTATAATAAATAGACATAATAATATTACTGTGAGTTGCAAATATTACGAAGCTGTATGGATGGATAATAAAATAATTAATGTTTTAAAATCTTAAAGCTGGAGTATCTAAAACGCACTAAATAATATAATAAACCGCCTCCATTTAATGTATTTTAGTAAAAAAATATCGATTGACGGTTTGAATCGTTGAGCTAAAATCGCTGAAGCTAAAATAATTAAAACTTTAAAGAAACGTTTGTTAAATGAAATAGATATAAAATACTAGCGAGTACCCTGGCTTCTAAACACGCAAATGACTTATTATATTTGTAGCGCGTAATTTTAAATCAGCGATATAATTTTGTATTAATTCCAATGTTTTTGGGGTCTCTGAGAAAATGATTAAGTCGTCTGCAAAACGTAAGTGGCTCAGATGTTCGCCGTTTATATTTAATTCTTTATTCTTCCAATCTATGTTCCTAAATATCATTTGTAAGACGGCTGAGAATAATTTAGGTGAGATGGGATCTCCTTGGCGTACGCCTCTCTTGATAGGTAATTCTTCGCCTATAGTTTCTAACTTAACTTGCGCTGTACTCTTGGTGTATACATTTTGGAGCATTCGTAAGTATTTTGTTTGTACGCCCTGTGTTTTTAGTGAGTGTGTCAAATGCTTTGTTGAAGTCAAAAAATCCTAGGTAGTAAGTCTTGTTATATTCTCTATTTTTGTAATATTTGTCTAAGGGCGTGGATGTGGTCTATGGTGGATTTTTTTTTACGAAATCCAGCTTGTTCTTTGGGCTGATTTTCTTAAAGTGTGTTGGTAATTCTTGATAATATAATTTTTTAAAATTCCTTATAAACATTAGACATTAAGCTGATTGGCCTATAATTTGATATATCTCCTTTATCGCCCTTTTTATGCAATAGTATAATGGTTGTAACAATAAACGCCAAATGTTTATAACAATACAATTCAGTTTTATTGTTTTTTTCTTGTTGAGCTGCTGTGTGTAATTGTTACAATACATAGGTTATTTCAATAACATTTAAAAAGTAAAAGTTTGGCGAATCTAAGCTGCATATTAATTAATAGATACATATATATTAATAGATATTAATATGTATGATAATAGTAGATTGCGTAAATCATGACTATAAAAAAATTATTGATTTATGAAAGCAAAACTTATTTTTAATATTTTTATTTATACAATATTTTTCATTTTTTTTAAATCCTTACATGCTAAGCTAATACGACAACAAAGTCAATACAGTAGACAAGTAAGTTACATTGTAAACAAATAATGTAATGTCACCACAGATTCACCTTCTCGAATTCTGCCAATGTGTATATATAAATAAATGTCAAGTTTCGTGCGTACCCCACGTACAAATAACTAAAAAATTCGATGTTGGTGTGAGCTACTGGGTCCTCAAATTGTCTCCTCCTCAGCTTACGTCTTATTCCAATTACTACGGCTACTACCGCTTAAATATACGAGTATATTTAGTGAAAGCTAAATTACACCATACTTCTTACTTATAATGTATCTAAAATTTCCTAACACCTAAAGAGCCGGATGCAAAAGATTAGATTATAATCATGCCACGGCCAATAGATTTACTAGCAATACATACAAATATATATTTTTGAAGTGAAAACTTCTTTAGGCGCGTTGAGTACTTCGTGGGTAAACAAAAATCATAGAACTCGCGTCATCGTCACGCTTCCACGCTTGCCATTTCTAAATTATTTTAGAATATTAACAATATCTCAGAAATGGTGCGTCCTACGCAAAAAATAACGAAATTTTGACCCCCTTAATATCAGGAATCCAACTCGCTCCTTTTCTTTTTTGTTTTTTTTTTAATTTTTTTTTGTTTGTGAAGAAGTGTTTATGATCAAGGATTAAAGTTTTCACTTTTATCGGCAGTCCCCAAGGACTGCCCAAATATTTTTTTAAACATTTATGTTTTTCAGGCGCCAATACAATGATGCCCACATCGCAACATCATGCAGCTTCTCACCAGAACAGCGTGACGACAAGACAGTTAGACGGCAATGGAGTCGTCATCTCCGGCATGTCAGGACTGTTCCCCCTATCGCATAACGTCAAGGAGTTCTCTGACATATTGTACAATAAGGTATTTATATTTAGAAGATAGAAGGAAAAGGTATGTTTAAAAGCGCCTGGTCTCTATCTTTGTTAAATAAATTCGTCAACAACGCAGAATACGTATAAGCCATTTGTCAGGCGTTTACAATGTTGATTTTACAAACAACTATCTCGCTAATCAGCGTAACTGCATAAATCCTGGTTAATTCTTTTGTGCTGTGATACGAGGACAGGCACGCCGGCACACGCATATCGATAATTTTGTGAGTCTATCCAAACGTAGATTGTGACGCCTGAAGCCAGTTTGTTTGCTTTAAGTCAACATTAAAAATAATATTCATATTTGAAATAATTTTCTTTAAAATATTATCAACATCCTCAAGGTTTATTATTGAGGGATAAACCATATTATTTATTCAAACTATGGTGCAACAACAAATCTTTATCTGGCCTTTAATCCCTTTAATAAATGGTAATCTATATTATAGGTAAATCCAGTGACTCAAAAGGATCTTCGCTTCAAGTACAATCACCCGGAGGTGGTGCAGTATACAGGAACTATTCCTGGCGCGGACCGCTTCGATGCTCAGTTCTTCAAGGTATACTTTCGTCTCGCGTCTACTATGGATCCCATGGCTAAGAAAGTGCTTGAGCAAACGTACCAGGCCATTTATGATAGCGGTAAGTGTGATATTTAATCTAGAAACCTTATCAACATTTGTTTCCTTTATCCCAAATACGAGCATCACATAATTGTCTAACAACTTTATTATTTGTTACAGGAGTAAATCCAGAACATCTGTCAGGCAAAAAGGTTGGCGTTTACATAGGTTCCTGTTTTTCTGAAACAGAAAAATCTTCTTTTTATAACCATTCCAGATTCGGTTTGGGCATAGCCGGGTAAGCAGTTGTTATTATTCATTCATTCATTATTAAGTTCTATGAAGAAGAGTTATTTTTAATTTTCATAAAATATTTTGATACCTATGTCGCATCCGGTCATTAGTACGAACAAAACGTTGAAGGGGATGTTTCTATACGAAATTTGGCGGTTCTATCTACAGTGTTCACGGCTATTTAGCATTCTCAGCTATAAAGGACTTATTAACACTTCGCGAATTGTACCTACTCGATTCGTAACGATCTTGTTGAGAAGTTCTGTACGGTTTACTTTGTCATAAAAGCAGTGTTTGAACCAAGTGTGTTTTTCATCTTTCATCCACCCTCGATGCCTGTGTCTAACCGAATAAATTATAGAAGATTCCGACATATAATATGTATATGTCATTGTATATTTTACTTTGCTTCCACAAAATCCCTGCCATATTGTGATATCCAAAATACTACATGCTGGATGAGAGCGTTTCCAGGTGTAATAGGATAATAAACTCTGGTGCACTGAGCTAATTAATTTAATCTTATATCTCATGTCAATAATAGCACAGACGAATAGATCATGTTCAGCTGTATTTTTACTTTTACAAATAATGAAAATTTCATATTTGTATACATTGCAGGTGCAGTAAAACAATGTTCGCCAATCGTATCTCGTATTGGCTAAATGCTAAAGGTCCGTCGATGTCCATAGACGCTGCGTGTTGCAGTTCGACTGCTGCGCTGGAACAAGCATACCTGGCCATAACTAGCGGTGCATGTGAGGCTGCCATCGTAGGTGGATGTTACTTATGTCTGCATCCACAGTCGTTTTTACACTATGGAAGGTATGCCAGACCATTATTACGAAACCTATGCGAAGTAGATACAACTAGGTTTATATTTTGTTACTTTTTAAATCACATCATAATCTTAACTCTTTAACCTTAACTAATTAAAATAAACTAATCTTCTAATATTATAAAAGCGAAAATGAGTTTGTTTGTTTGTTTCTTTTCACGCCTAAACCGCTGAACCGATCATCCTAAAATTTAGAATATACGTTGACCAGTGTACAGAAACGGACATAGGCTACCTTTCATCCCGAAAAAAAATACTGTTACAGAGAAAAACAGTAATAACGTTCTTATGATAATAGATGGCGCCACGTGTCTTTCAAATCATGATTGAATTATATTATTACAAGCAGAGTACAACCCGAATTGATTGTAAAATTCTAAATTAACGCGAGCGAAGCCGCGAGCAAAATTTAGTCCTCAATATATCTAAATTGTGTATATATATATATATATATATATATATATATATATATGTATATATATATATATATATATATATATATATATATATATATATATATTAACTATATTAACAGAGTTATAAAGCTGTGCAGTGATGGTAAAACAAAGTCTTTCGATGAGCACGCCGATGGTTGCGCTAAGTCTGAAGCCATCAACATACTGTTTCTACAAAAAGCAAAAGATGCCTTGAGGTGAGTTGATACACAAGTTTTGTTTAAATACCATTTAGTGATAAGACATTTTTATAGTTGCAATGAACATCAGTGAAAAATTATGTGTGTCTAACTATAGTATCTTATCTTATCTTATGTGGGGGCCAGTCAGTACAGACCGGCGACACTTCGACCCGGTGGGATCTTTTGTGTCGACACTCTCCCAATAACGACTGCCATAGATGTTCATGGCAGCCGGGACCAACGGCTTAACGTGCTCTCCGAGGCACGGAGCAGGCGATAATTGTCAGTCAATACGCAACATAACTTCGAAAAGTCATATAACTTCCGAAAGTCAGAGGTGCGCGACGTGGGTTCGAACCCGAGACCCTCTGCATTGCAGTCTGTTGGTCTCCGCACTGAGCTATTGCTGCTATTATAATACTAACATCAATATATTCTGTCGGTTTGTTGCATTTTCACAAGCTCCCCGTTGTGAGTTTAGTTGTGACAATGTTACGAACCGTCACTAAACCCAGTTAGCTGAGATGTTGTATGGAGATAACTTAACATCTAGATTGCAGGTAGTTATTAAACCTATTAATTTTATTAATTTTGGTAATTTATAGACTCTCATACATAACGCGTAAACCGTTAAATAGTAACTATAGTAACAAAACACGTTATTCATCGGGCGATCATATTGTCTCAGCTAATTGTGCCGACGTGTGTTTGTACGGTAAAAGTAGTCGGCCAGCAGAGCTATCCTAACGTTAGTAAGTCCCAGGCATAAGTGGAAATGCTGCTGTGTCCATATCTTTTATAAACATTATTAATTTTAGCAAGTTCTAAATCTTTGTGACGAAATAATTTTGTATATTTTGTATTTCCAGGATCTATGCCCAAGTGGTGCATGTTAAATCGGAGTTTACGTGTGTGTTGACCGAAGACATAGGACCGAAGTATGGGTTCTATAGGACCCTCAGTAGCACAGCTAACTTTATTAAAACATTTTACGAAGATGCCAAAGTTCCGCCTCAAGCTATAGAATACGTCGAGGCATTTGGTTCTGGTCAGTATAGAAATGCAGAAGAACGACAGCCATCATACCATGAGAGATCGTATGCAATGAATTATGCACAAGTAACATACATAATAATATATAAACATTTATGTATATAGGTATTTAGCAGATATTTTAATTATTTATTAAACCTTAAAGCACAATACTAAACAACACAAAATGTGTCATTTGATGTTACATTATTTATATTATTAAACTAGCTTTTGCCCGCGGCTTCGCTCGCGATAAACGTTTTAAAAAAAAAAATATTTAAGACTACCTGGTAAGTAACTATATTGTACCTATATATTGCGAATATTAAAATCTAGAGAATTAAACTTAATAACTAACCTACTTTACCTATATTGAATTATATATCTATATATTAAATACGTGAAACGAAAACTTTGGATCCCTTTTTACGAAAATTGGGCGGACGGAGGAGTATGAAATTTCGCACACTTATAGTTTATACAGAGAAGAAGTGACGAATGCTAATATTTATATAAAATATGCATTAGAAATACATTAAATTAATGAAAAACCACTACACGCACACAACGATGCATTTGACACACGCAGTCGAAGCGCGTAACTATGGTTACATATATCAATATATAATGACATATATCAGCAATATCTTACAGGCAAACTTTGGTCGAATTTTGAGCACAAGGCGACCGCTAATATTAATAATTACCTAATACATATTATACCAAAGTTAAATATAATAATTAAAAAAAAATGAAATACTTAGCTAAATAAAACTATTTATGATCAAAACTAATCTAAGCTAGGTACCTAATTAAATAAGAAAAATGCGTACGTATTCTAAACTAATATCTACTAAAACATATACGAATAACTAATGATACCTAACAGACTTATAAATAACCTACGTTACACACTATTAAACATACTACCTATACCTGAAAATTAAATCTATATATACACCTTGTAAAAATAAACCTAATAAGTAACTACTCTAAAGTCTAAACTGTACTGTCTTGAAATAAAAAGGTCGCGCTGAAAAGCACGGTTTAAAACTGCAGGCATAGAACTTATAAAATGTCAATAAGAACGAACGCTCGCCGCTCGACACGTCCGTCCGCATCAACAGTCAAAAAATGTATGGAGCGCGCGGCTTATTTTTTTTTGTGCTAGTTTTTGGCCTCAGATGGCCTTTACAACTTTAGGCGGCGGAGACTACATCTACAGCGCAACGTTAGTGAACTACCGATGCCGGTGACATAAAGGGCGACAAACTTATTATTTGCGGTTGGTACAGTAACCATGTCTAGGGATTGAACCGCAAAATTAAGTTTGTTTTTTTATTGTATATCCGGGATAAACAGTACCCAGTGTGGTGCCCAGGATATTAAAGTATAATAATACGAAGTTTCATCGTAATCGAACTGGTAGTTTTTGCGTGATGCTTGAACAAACAGACAGATAGACAGACAAACATTTTTTTAATCACATTTTTGGGTTCGGTGCCATCCTTACACGGGAGAGTCGATTAGAGCGCGTACCAAAAAGTTTGGGTCCTCATATCTCTGCCGAACGACCAAGGCATGGAATTCTCTGCCAAGACACGTGTTTCCTTCTTCCTTCAATCCTGGGTTCTTTAAGCGGGGCGTAAAAAAGCATCTTCTCAGGCCGTCAAAGTAGAGACCTCAACATCGTCTCAGCTACTGTGGGGGCGATGTGGAGGCCACTGCTCTTAGACCACACGACTGCTTACCATCAGGTGGAGTGTGGTCATTTTGACGAGCAAAATAAAAAAAAATAAAAAATCTAGTAGCACCCCTTGCTATTTATTTTTTTAATATTTTCAATGTACAGAATTTACACTTGTATAGATTTATTATATGTATAAATACCAAAAAGTATGTTTAAATCCCATATTTATATATGTAAAGTTAAAGTAATTAGAACAGGCGTTCTTTTTAACACGCTTTTATTAGTTTCACTTGTATGTTTGTCTGTATGTAACCGACTCCTTGGAGCTCGATTTTGACCCACTTCAAACGGTCAGATTTCATTTAAACGTTATAGATTTATCGAGGACCGATGACAATAAAATCATTAAAAAAATTATAATAATTTAAATAAAATAATAATAATTAAAAAAAACAAACTAAAAACTAGAAAATAATTTAATAATTTAAATTTAATAAATACAACCGCACTTCTAAACGTGTTTAATGTACTAATGTTATTATTGTGAATAAGAGAAAGAAACATATAAAAGGTTTGCCACTCAACATAATTACCGCTAAATTTCGGCAGCTGCATGCGCGGCAACTTAACCTCGCACTCACGAGCCACGTGTTCAGCATGTGCTGCCGGTCCTGCTTCCGTGGGTGATTTTGCACTCGAAGACTTCAGATAAGGCTGCAGTGCTTCCTTTAGCGAACTCTTGTACGAAACATATAACTCCTCGAACTCCTCATACATATCTTCCGTAAAATATGTATACTGCTTATCCTCGTAGGTCACCTTGCCAATAATAGATTTATGACCATGTCTGAACTCGTCCCATAACTGCTCCAAATTACATAACCTGGTTTCTAAGTACGGTTTTTTGATACGGTCTTTGGGTGTCTTCTTGTAATTTCTTTCAGCTTTCTTCAATTTCTCCAAAATTTCTTTTTGATAAGCCAAAAGCGCATTCATTGTGTACAAATGTGGACGTTGTAACTCAAAAAGCCCAAAACTATGTGAAGATTTGAATTATTATTTGCTAATGAGTTTGTTATTTTTATTTTGCTCGATGTTCACGATAATCCGCTGTGGAATGCTATTGTATTCACGCGTTGAATAGATAGCCCGATGCAACTCAATAAATCCGGCGCGATTATGGACCATATGTTTAATGTAATAAGGTCTTCAACTATAGTTGGTTGAAATAAAAACACTGTAATACGTCCTGACTCTTTGATGATTTTATTTGTACTAAAAATTATATTAAGTTAAAACTAGACAAACAAGTGGACTGTATTGAATGTGTGCGTATGTGCCGTATAGCTAATTGTATGTGCGTGTGAAAGGATTCTTTATGCTAGCTACCAAGCCTATATAATATTTGGACAAAACGAATATTATAAAGCTGAAGAGTTTGTTTGTTTGATTGAACGCGCTAATCTCAAGAACTACTGATTCAAATTGAAAAATTATTTAAGATTTTGATAGCCCATTTATCGAGGAAGGATATAAGCTGTATAACATCACGCTACGACCAATAGGAGCGAAGCAGCAATGGAAAATGTTGCAGACAAAGTTGCGCATGTCAGCTAGTCGTTTAATACATGTATCGCGAGAGATTTTAGAAAATGGAACTTTGCGCGTGGGAACACAAATAGCTTTGTTCTTATTATGCGCACATGGTGCACTATATTTCATAGTATAATTATTTCAATTTCCTCTTCCAGCTTTGCCTGAGGCTGACAAAATTGAGCTTCAGGCTTTTGAAGAGGTATTCTGTAAGAATAGAGATGATCCCTTGTTTGTTGGAAGTGTGACGTCCAACATCGGGTACGGAGAGGCTGCTTCGGGATTATCTGCCATAACTAAGGTAATATCACTACTTACTGTACTTTGTTATAATATTATATATAGAAATAATGATAGAAACAAGACTAACTGGCAATTTCTTCCTTGCGAATAAAATAAACGTGTAGGTTTAGGTCATCAAATCATATCATTTATTTCGGGTTGCATAGGCCCATAGATAAATATCTTAACCTAAATTTACATATTATAAAATTTTATAATACATACACACAACACCATCTAGCCCAAACTAAGCAGAGCTTGTACTATGGGTACTAGACAATGGATAAACATACATATATACTTGATTTTGTTTTGTAAATACATACATACTATACCTACATAGAAACAAAGACGCATAGATAAATACCTTATAGACTAACATACATACAATTTGCGTTAGTATTTATATAACTTATTGACATGTTAGTACTGCTTCACTTGCACTCTGTTGTTGTGCGTGCATGTGGCACTTGTCTGCGGAAGCGACGGAACACCACACCCTTCGGCCAAAAGTCCTCCTTCATGAATACGTGCAGAAAGCAAGTCGGGACTCGCACCATGACCACTGAACCAAGCTATAAAACCTATTCAATACCTACTTTTCATACCCGTAATTGCTAGATGAAACCTTTTGATCGCATGTCTAATATCTAATGTAGCTATTTATTTGGTCACAAAAAATGGTCATCTATTATATTCTATATAGGTGCTGCTAGGCTATCATCACGGTAAAATGGCTGGCAATCTGCACTGTGAACATCCACGCCAGGACATCGCGGCATTACGTGAGGGGCAAATGCGTATCATTACTGAGCACCAGTCTTTTCGGAGCAATTACGTCGCTGTTAACGGTATGTCCTTCACGGGACTCAACACGCACGTCCTTCTGCACGGCCATCAGAAGCAAAAGGTAACTAATAGGCATAGAACATACTCCGATTCTTTATATTAGGTATTTTGTCAGCATGTTATAAACTAAAGACTTCTGACAGGCTCTCAATCGTTACAAGTCCAATATACCACACTTGGTCACCATGTCTGGTAGACACGAAGAAGCTGTGAATGAAGCGTTTGAAATACTAAGGTCAAGTCAAATAGATCCGGAACAGTTGGCTCTATTGCACAACATACACCGAACGAGCATAACTGGACATTTGAGCAGGGGTTTTATTATTCTGGGTAAGTTACGTTAAATAATTACTTATTTATTTATTTATTATCAACTGCTCGTTGCACTTCCAGTCATGTAAAAAGCTATTTATACACATATAACTACTTATCATGTTACAACTGTGTAAAATACAGTAGTAGGTATTGAACTCTTTTTTTTTACGTGGTGGAATGCATTGACGCATACCCCTCCGCGGGGGCGGGCGGAGGGGTTATGTTGGACTCACCGGGGTAAAGAAAGATGTTGAAATGATGATATTAGACCTCCCGGAATACCGACTAAACCTATCATGGTGTTCCTCGACAAAGCCGTAATCGGCGGGGCCGCGCGAATCACTTGCACATGCGATCGCGACCCCGCCGAGATTTCGGCCCGCCCGTATGAAACGGCAGGCCACTACAACACAAGACCCTTGGTCACCTCTCAACAAAAAACTGTCGCCCCTCTAGAGGGGAGAAGGACTCGACACAGAGGCGCGCGTGGGAACACGCACGCCGCCTCTCGGACCTGGTGTTGAACAGATGGCGGGTAGGCCCACAAAGCCCACCATCCCCAGGTCAAACCTTAGGGTGGCTGGAGGTCGTCCCGCGCCCACCGGCGCCCGGCTCTGCGGTTAGGGAGAGGGTTTAAGCGTACCCTCTCTCACTCCGCCGCCTCCTTGATGGAAATCTCTTCCTCACAGAAGCAGGCGACGGCGTTCCACGACCTCTCACTCCGGACCATAGACTGAACTACGGCCGGGAGCGAGAGGGCAACCAATCCGACTGCCGCGATCAATTCACGGCGCTGCGATGCCCAGGCAGGTGATCCGCCAAAGTGTGCAGCGCCGTGTCCTCAACAATGTCGCGGCAGTCGTCGCAGTGGTGACAACCGGGCGTCTTTGCCGGCCTGTACGACACAGGAACTGGCCAAAACAACCATGGCCAGTCATTACCTGTGTCAGCCGGAAGGTGAGGGCGCCATGCCGCCTCTCCAGCCACTCCTCAAACACGGGACACCGCCACGATCGTGGCGTGCCCCAGTAGTATTGAACTTGACTTAACTTATGTAAGAAGACTTATACATAATGCCAGAAAATCATAACGTTTGCTATTGTTTACGTTTCTTTAATAAGTCATATAAATTCTACAAAATTCAATCTATTATCTAAAATTCGATGTTAAGCCGTGACAAAATAATAAGCGGGCATTTGAGGGATCCCACTAATGTTGTAAATCAGAAAGTTTGATAAGAAGATGGATGTTTGTAGTAGCTCAATCACACCTTACCCTTTCAGAAATCAGACATCATTTATTTGTTAAACATTACTTTAACTTTATTACTTTAAACGGATTTGGATGACATTTGGCATACGAGTAGATCAGGTCCTATATAACAAATATAATCTTCTTTATTCCGATTCACAAGGAAAAGTCGTGGACAGTAACCTTGATATAAATAAATGCAAATTAATGGAGCCGTCGCCATCATACTCTTATTGTTGTACGATGTTAAATCAATACAATGAAAATGATATATAATAATAATAATAATAGTAAAGCGCACAAACCGCAGGGCATCTTGTGGCGAGCTGAATATGAGTGGTGACACTGCGGTCCTGAATGCCTCAGAGAGTCGGTGAGGGCCTCGTCCCCAGTTTGCCGTTACTGGTTGGCTGGGGTGGAACTTCAAGAGCGCCCGTAGGACTCTCAACTCTGGCTTGCCTTGATCGGCCGGTCAGAGGGGGGCCGCTAGAGCTACATGCTTGGGGGTGGAAGTGTCATTTTCAAGGGCACAACTATGGGGAAACCCGCTCCGGGTCTACGTTTTTACGAGACCCGTGATGGCGAAACCGGCGCCGCACCGCTCGACATCCCTAGCCGCTCGCACCGGTGTTGCCCTCTGCTGCTGGCTTGTATGCCTATAGTGGCTATTTAGGGGGCCCATCTAGTAAGTTTCCGAGTCACCGTCTGTCCATTTGATTGATGCTATTAGAGTGTTCAGGGCAGACGCCGTTTTATCATCCATAGTTACCAATATACCAGTCCATCAAACACCCATACCCATAGCCCATGTATTAGCTAGTGCCGCTGTAGGTGTTCCATCCCACCTTTGATTAAAACTCTCGAAGGGCCTCATCACATTGGACTCATGTCTCCGTGTAAGCCTCCCAAAGGGCCGGGTATTTTCCTAACGTATTAGGAATATACCCGTGAAAGAGAAACAAATAATAATAATCTCTTTATTGCAGCAAAAAGTTTATACATTTACAGTGTCAGCCCTGATTCCCAAACTAGCGTGAGCTGTATGTTGGGAAACAGTCGTTCCCAAAAACAAATTATACAAAATTGTTACAAGATACATAGACTAGATGACTAAAAAAATTCTTTTGTTAGTTTACGAGTGAATTTAGTGGTGGTAGCATATGTGTGCATGTGTGTGTGTGCATGTGTGTGGGTATGTGTATGCGCGAGTCAATCGTGAGGATGCGCACGCGCGTGTGCGTGGTTAATAAATAAGCAGATTATAATTATTATACAATGCAGTTATGTTAATGGTCTCATTAATTAATTATTATTTTAGATACAAACGAAGAACAGAAGACAGTCAGTTTGCGTGAGAATGCGGAGTACTTTGACGACGCAAGACGACCGCTCTGGTTCGTCTACAGCGGGATGGGCTCGCAGTGGACAGGCATGGGACTGCAACTGATGCGGATACCTATCTTTTCTGCGGCTATAGAACGGTATAAATTTTATTTATTAAGTTTTTAAATTACCTATCTAGAGGTTAGGTTATTTATGCTTTTGAATGTAATGTCAAAAGCACATCTTTCCCCAGTATCAAAGAAATATTGCCAATAATAAAATAACCAATTTAATATTCTTTGCAGATGTCGGAAGGCCTTGGAGCCAAAAGGACTCGACATAATCCACATAATAACCTCTGCTGATAAAACAGTTTACGATAATATTCTACACTCGTTCGTGGGAATAGCTGCTATACAAATAGGTCTCACTGATATTCTTCATGCGCTTGGATTAAATCCTGATGGAATAATTGGTAAGACACGAGTTCAATCAAAGAATTGGAAGAAGATGGGTAATTTACGAAACAGTTAGTGTGGAGGTATCTGATAAATCAAAATTTACAGGTCATAGCGTGGGTGAACTGGGATGTGCATACGCAGACGGTTGTTTGACCGCCGAGGAGATGATGCTATCAGCGTACTATCGCGGCATGGTGTCACTGGAGACTAAGCTCATACACGGTTCCATGGCTGCAGTCGGCATGGGATATGAACAAGTAGATATCTTATTACGATTTTAAACATTTGTATTATATTTTACATAATGAAAAAGGTAACATAATAATACAATTAACTGGCATACATAAAATGAAATGATTATTTATTTGCATGAAACGTGCTAGTGAGTTGTTCAAAATGTACATGATAAAAAATGTTCACATATTTCGCCGGTTTATCCGACATGCAAAGAATTTATAATAATTATAAGTAGCAACAAAAGTTTAAAATCATTAATTTTCAGGTAATACATAGGTCCTAATATTAAGTATACATTTTAAAGTCATGTCAAAATAAGATTAGATATAATGTCAATAATTCATTTAAATATAATCAAAATAAAAAACTAAAATGTATATAACGTCAAGTAGAATAATAATAAAGTATCCCAAACTAAGATTTGTAACAATTCATCCACCTTATAAAAACATTTCTTTAATAACCAATCACTTAGTGCTTTCTTGAATTGCCCATTTGGCAATTCTCTTATACATTTTGGGATTGCATTATATATTTTAACGGTCATGACGATTTAAGGCATTGAAACTCAAATAAATTATGCTGCTTGTTGAGTTAGAGATCGTGTGTTATCGATTGTGTATGTAGTCAGCTTCTCTGTTTTAGATTTCCAAAATCTGTCCACCGGAGATTGAAGTAGCTTGTCATAACGGACCTGAGTCCAGTACACTGTCTGGACCTTCAGATGTAATGCGTGAGTTTGTCGCTGAACTAACTGAGAAGGGAATCTTCGCTAAGGAAGTGCCATGCTCTAACATCGCCTATCACTCACGTTATATTGCTGATGCCGGTAAGTTAAACTCGATAAGCACTTCTATTTTGGTACCCGTTGAGGGTCTGGCAAAAAATAAGTGAAAGGAAAGTCCTTGCCGCTTATGAACACCAGGTGTCCAAAAAACACACGAGAGGTCATTGCAGTCTGTGATATTTTAAAGAGTTATAGACAGGTAAATTGCTAAAGTTCATAGATAATTATAATAACTATAAATATAAAAATATTGAGTCAACAATTAATTGAAGATAAAGATAAAAGATCATTATTAGTCACTTGTATTGCGTTTCATATGTACATGTTGTTATAAAACATAAATTATGTTGCATCAACATGTTCAGCCTATTTCAAGACATGCAAATGCTAATATACAGGTTGTTTGGAAGATCGATGCAAAGCCGTAAATCGGAGCTAGTATAGTCTATGTAGAACCATTTGAACCATACTTGTCTTAGACGAAGTGTGACAATATTTTTTGGCTAAGTTTAATGATTTTTGGTGACAAAACCCAAAATTTTGCAGTTAGTTGGAAATAATGGCTAGTTTGAAAGATAAATAATTTATTTTTTATGTTATTTTATGAAGTAATGTGTAAACATTCTAATGAATCATGATTAATTCATTTGAGTCAAGAGAAAATTTTTAACGAACATTTTAAATGAATTATTTTTTTAAGATTTAAGAAAGCTGTTTCTTGAATCCTTTAAAAAAACACGGATGGTGCTTTTTTGTTCTCTCTTTTGAAGTATCAACTACGCAGATAGCTCATAAATTGTTGAAATTAGGACCCAAAAACCAAATTGAGGGGAAAATTAAATAAATATCAAATAATTAACTAGCTAAACTGAGTATTACTCGTAATAATGACAATGATAAATATAATCCTAATCCTAACTATCCTTACTAATATTATAAAAGCGACAATGAGTTTGTTTGTTTGTTACCTTTTCACGCCTAAATCACTGAACCGATCATTCTGAAATGTTGCATATAGGTACATTGTCAGATGTAAAGAAACGGACATAGGCTACCTTTCATCCCGAAAAAAAATACTGTTCCCGAGGAAAACAGCAATAACGTTCTTATGATAATAGCAAGCAGAGTACAACCCGAATCGATTGTCAAATTCTAAATTAACGCGAGCGAAACCGCGGGCAAAAGCTAGTAATATTATACATGTAGGTACGCCAACGTGAATGAAATTAACAAATGCAACATATAAATTAATTTCAATATTCATAGCCAAGTCAGTAGAATAATAACATTGCTCTTTATTTTGACATGGCTTAATACCCATGTCAAAGCTTATTTTTGCATATATTATGATCTGTATGGTCAAATTTTGCGTCATATCGCTGTATGTGCACTACAAACGGAGTTTATTTTATTTGTCATTATATGTAGAAACTCATAGATGGCCATGTTGATTGACATGTTTTCCCTACTACTATGTATATATCCATACAGTTTCTTATGCATAAACTTACCAATATTTTTTAAAATATATTCATACAAGTGCTTCTATATCCGACATAATATTTTTTTGGAATCTCATTCAAAAAGCTACAATTACTACCCAAAATTTAAACCTTATTATTTTGTCTAATAACCAAAACTTGATAATTAATGTTTTTCATGTGATGGTATTCTTTTTTAATGTATGAATAATATTTTTTTACCATAGGTCCCAAATTATTAAAATATTTAAAAGAAGCAATTAGCATTCCCAAAGCACGAAGTGAACGTTGGATTTCAAGTTCCGTCCCGAAGGATAGATGGGATGAGTCCATCGCGAAATTATGTTCAGCAGAGTACCTCACCAATAATCTTTTGGTAAGAGCGCAACACTTGTTCAATATTATTTGTAGTTATACTAGCTTATTAAACAACGCATTTGTACAGAGTCCAGTGCTATTCGAGGAGACATCACGACTGATACCAAATAACGCCGTGCTGGTGGAGATAGCACCACACGGACTTCTTCAAGCTATTCTCAAACGTTCGATGCCTTCTTTGTGCATTAATATACCACTCACTAGACGGAATCATCCTGATAATACTATTTTCCTGCTGGAAGCTATTGGCAAGTGAGTTAATATAATATTTTGAAATTATACCGTTTGACATCTTACGCGGTTCATATAATATTATTATCATTATTTATTTACCCTTCCTCGATTTTTCGGTTGGGTTATACAAGGTTGCTATGATCCATGGACATTAAAATGGACAGAGTATTCCACATGGGCTCAGTGTTAATTCGAAACGTTTAAAAAACTCGATAAAATCACTTTTTCAAACAAATTAAATCAATTTAATACGCAAACACCATATTTTATAAACATCTGTTGACTTTCAATGTTTTATTGTTGTCACGGGTTTAATTTGTTGCATCCTTGTTTGTGTTACAAACTAATGTTATGCTTGTTTTCGTTCTTATGGCTTTTAAATATTTTTTGTCGCTTTAAGGTGCATGACCTTAGATACCTATGCTTAGACTCTCGGTCAGCTGTTAGGGCAGATACAACCCGTTGCAGTTTAGCAAAAACTAATAATCTATCCTGTGGATAAACTACTGCTCCTTTTGAACTGAAATTTGGTGTAGAGCTTATATGTGGTACATGTACAATGCATGTAGCATGCTATATGTAAATAGAATTAAACCTCACTGTTTAATCAACCTTGTATAGTTTGAGTGGGTGTCACCCAAATTACTTTAGTAGTTAAATTTCAATAACTTAACTTTAACTAAATATCTGTAAAAATATGTAGTAAAATTCTTATCATCCGTTTTTAAGGTGTTTATGATATCTTGCTAACTATGATTAAGTATTGGGTTGGGAAAGAGACAATTGCAATGTTTTACAAGATTTTCTTTTAAGGTTATACATGGAAGGTTATAATACTGACGTACAGGTTTTGTACCCAAAAGTTGAAATGCCAGTTTCTACCGGCACTCCGTTCCTATCACACCTGGTCAAGTGGGCTCATGATGAACACTGGTATGTATTAACTTAAGGAGAAAAAATTTAAACTATATTTAAGATTAATTTTGTTTTTTGCTTAGACCAATATTTTCTCTCTTAAGGCCTTTATCAAGACATAGTTGTGCTACCAGAATATCTGCAGCAAACTGCAATTTTGTTGTAACATTGCACGATAAAGAATACGCTTTTTTAAAAGGACATCGTATAAGAGGTAAATACTATATGCAAAACTAATCGTGTATTGTACATAATTTATTATAAGACGTTTAGCATTTTTATTGAATATTTTAGGTAACACTGTATATCCATTCACCGCCAGCCTGACACTGGCGTGGGATACACTTGCCATGATTAAGGGTGTGTCAAAAAAACAACTTTCTGTAGAGTTCAGTGACATACAATTGTATGCACAACCTGTATTGCATAATAGGAGACAACTTAAACTAAGTGTGGCTGTGCATAAAGTATCTGGCAGATTTGAGGTGAGTGATAAAAAAAAAGTATGTATATTATCTAAATACATACATATATAAACACCCGCTTCTTTGTCAGGGGGGTAGACAGAGACGGAATGCCAATGGTTTCTATTTTAACATAGGTAACCTTTTTGTATCATTCGCATTCATCACATTCATCATTAGACGATATTGAATCTGCAATACAAAGTTTACTTGTTGTGGTTTAAGTTTCTTCAAATTAGATAGGAATTATATTATTTGTCATCAATTACGTATGCTTTTTTCTGGTTGTTTCTATATCTGCTTATAAGTAGTATTACGAGTATGTGAGTGTAGCTAAAAATGCTTCCGGGTACGAAATTACTTGACATTTATGATTATTTTATTCGATTAACTGTAGACATTTTCTGTGTTTTCCAAGATTTTAGACGGCATCTCTAAAGTCGCCACTGGCTTCATAAATCCTGTTGAAACTAAGAAAGCTATAAATAATGAGGCTAATAAGAAAACTGAAAATATGTATTTCACCGCACAAGATATTTACCAGTTATTGCGTGACAGAGATTATTCGTACAGGTAAGGTTTGCCGCCTAATAATTTTGATATATACATCTATGACGTGTTATAAAACTAATGATCCGTTGTCACTAATAGTGGCGAGTTTCAAAGTATCAAAGGCGTTAGTGAGTCGTTGAGCGACGCGTTCCTGTTGTGAAAGGACAACTGGGTGACATTCCTGGACGGCATGCTGCAGCTGAACGCGCTCCGACAAGCGCACGACGCAGCCTCACTACCCACACGCGTTCGGAGAATTGTCATCGACGTTAATGAACACACGCGAAGTGTTCTTCAATCAAAAAAGTCAGAAGATAGGATTTTAATGGCAGCTGAAGTTAGCGAGGATTTGGATAATACTAAGTAAATAATTATACTGATTTATTTGAGGTTTGAGATATCTTTATTTCTCATAAGAATTTAAAATAATTCACTTATTTATTTATTTATTATCATGGTTTATCAACAGCAAAATATGTTTACAAATTCATATCAACGATAACAAGGAAAGTATGGTGGCTGAAACATTTGCCAATTACAGATTAACCAGCATTCATCAATAGTTGTGACAATATTTATGTAAAGAACTTAAATTACTATAACAAAGTAAGAAATAAAAATAAAAATAAGAATAAAGGAGAACATAATGCTACTTACATTATATATTATGATTTTATGTGACAACGATACATGAGAACGTATAAACACATACAAACAAGTTATAATCTTATCCTTATTTATAAAGGTAAATGTTATTAATATATGCTCATAGCCAGTTGCACTCACTGACTGGTAAACAATGAGCGAGGTTAAGCAACGTTGGGTGCGGTCAGTCTATAGAGGGGTGACCGCTTAGTGGTATTTCTTCTGAGCGTCCGCGTGCTTCGGAGAGCACGTAAAAGTCGGTCCCGGTTATTGTCAAATTGACAACAGTCGTTAAGCTATGTCATATATGCCGGCCTACGGGCTTGAACAACTCTTGACAACAGATTGGCCACTAACCACACGAAAAGAAGAAGAATATGTTTAAAATGGTTTTAACTTAATTTATTAGGTGTGGAGGAGTTTTAATGGAGACTGTACACTTTAAAAATCTACCGCCCGTACGTGAACCTAAATTGGCTGTAAACTCTTTGATGTTTGTTCCAAATACCCAATCTAAGTTGGATGTAAGTATAACTTGAGATTTTAAATAGAATATTTCATCTATTAACGCAATTATTCATTATGCAGTATATCATCAAATCTTTTTTTAAATTGAAATAAATAAACATAAACTGAACGTTGTAATGATACCATTAATATAAAAAAATTAAAGAGAATAACAACAGTAATAAACCACATCATATTGCTACTATAAAATCTCGTTTTCCGACGTTACGTTTGATTTGTATCAGACATAGTTACCGCCATAGCCATGGTTGCTTGAAAAGCAACTAGATAATCGGGAAAGTGACAAAAGCTTAAAAACTAAATTTTTTTATACAGATTGTCTCATTACTTAAAGTTTATTTCCAAATTGTGGCAGAAAATGTTAATAAGAACATAATAACTGTTGTCGGGGTACCAAGTCAAATGAAAGAGGTATCTATGTTCAAGAGCATAAATAATGCCAAGAGAAATATTTTTCAAATAAAGGTTAATTACAAACAGATAACAAAAGAAATCGCTTTAGAAAAAAACGATTTCAGTGGTGTTGATTTGGTGCTAGTGCAAAACTTACCGACTGATCAAAACGTATGTTGTTAAATTATAACATTTGTTGATCTTTCTGCTTCTTATTTAAGATTTTTGGTGTAGATTATTTTTATTACCAGATATTACGGAAGTTGCAATAAGTTCTACAACACGATCAATTTGTGGCGACTGAAGAAGATACAACGCATTCTAATTCCTCAAAATCATCTTCACTTTACCGCGTCATCTTTGTTCGTTTCTTTGTCCAAAATCAGTTAGAACTAAGTCTAGTTCGTTGGGGATCTATGGTAGCATCAACTCCAACTACAACTATCTCAGTTCGCAACCAGACTGATTTGAAATTCCTTTCCTCAGTGCACTCCAATTTAGCAGTAGACCATCGTCTCTTTGTCATTACTCCTTATCCTTCACCACCGGGACTTAAAAAACTTATTAGTAACTGGCGGAAAGAAGCTTGTCGAAACAAACTTCATTTGATCACAATCAATAACGATTGTGTTGATAATCTTGAGGAAAAGATACGTGATATCGAACAGGCATATAATGTCGTTGACTACGTAGGCAGACAAATTATTTATATTTATTATTGGTTTTGCGTTTTAGAAACTGATTATAATTTATCCTTGATTATGTTCTTTAGGGTGTTTTGGGAGGTGAGTTCTACTTGCCGATGAAGGAAAACGTGACAGCGAGCAAGAATGTAACATTACAAAGTGCACAATTTGGAGACTATGATTCTTTGAATTGGGTTGATGCTCCTGAGTTGGCTGGACCTGGAATAATAGTGACGGTATGCAATAATTTGAGATCAAGAATCTAAGCGTTCATAAAATGTCAACAATGGATAGCATTATACATTTCTGTATTATTTCATTCACTTAACCTTTTTAGGTGCATTTTGCTGGAATTAATAGTAACGACATTAATAAGACCAGTGGTTCATTTCACGTCAAGCAAAACATAGAAAATAGCTATGGGTCAGACTTTAGCGGGATAACAAAAGAGTAAGAAGATATTTACACCTTGACTTTGTACCACTTTTGTAAGAGACAGTGTACAACATGCATTATTTACAGCGGTGAACGTGTGATGGGTATAGTGAGTACCGGCGCGGCGAGTACTCGAGTCCGAACGCAGCCGGAGTTGCTATGGCCGGTGCCAGACCACTGGAGTCTCGAGGAAGCTGCTACTGTGCCACTCGCATACATGCAAGCGTTCTATTGTCTTGTAAGTGCCTTAACATGTACAGAAGGGTTTCATCCTCCCATACATTTTTAATATACCTTAATATATTTTGCAACACTTATATATTACACATTTGTATTCATTCACAAAATAAATGTATGTCAGTTTACGAAGTGCGAGTAAAGCCTTAGGACTGAATTATATCAAAGTGAGGAATGAAGAGATAGTAAACTACAAGAGGGCGTGGTGATGGAGAAGTAAGTGATCGAGGGAGTGATTGGGATCTTACTCACCGAACGAAATGCAACAGTATGTACACCGCTATACTTCACATGAACATTATGTGCCCATTCATGCTGAAATCAACAAGACTAGTAAATGGCGATGAGGAATGAACTGATAAATAATGGTCAGCAGTATTGATATATGGGGTTAATAGCAACCTTATTTAAGCTCCTAAACACCTTTTCTTAGACCTTGCGTAAGGATCAAGGACACTGAATGGTGAATGGTTTCCTACAAAAAAGTTGTTTTATAAGAATGTTTAATACCCTAATGGCTGTGTGAACTATTTATGGATTGTTATGATTGGAAGCCTTGAAAGATAATGGTTGTGGACTAAACATAAATGAGCTTTTAATTTAATCTCTTGCTCATTCAAGTGTTATTTTTGAAGTAAAATCTTGTTTAGGCGCGTTGAGCACTTCTTGGGTGAACAAAAATCATGGAACTAGCGTCATCGTCACCGAACGCTTTCCATTTTTGAATTATTTTTGGTTTATAAAGAAGTATTTATGATCAAAGATTAAAGATTTCACTTCTATCAGCAGTCCCCAAAGGCTGCCCCAATTTTTTTTGTAAAAGTTAGAGAGACGTGTAATAGTATGATACATGGAAAACAATTTAAATAATTTGTATATACATGTACTTTAAGAAGACAATTGAAGTATTACTAGTGCCTAAAGGTACAGTAGGTATGAAAGTATACTAAATTAGAAATTTGCATGTAGTAAATGTTTGAAGAAACATATAGTAACAAGAATGGAAAATAGGTAGTAAGACGCTTTGAGCACATGGAAAAATACACTAACCAATAGGTATATAAGAGAATGTGGATTAATAATCAGAAGGGGAAGATCTAGGCAAAAGTTTTCTATCCAAATAGGAGACATATCTGAAGAAAGTCGAGTTTTACAGTATCAAAAAACCAACGACCCTCAATGAGTGAATATGAGTAAAAATCAACGGGTTGCACTCCGGGAGTGCCGGCAGAAGTGAAAACTTGAATATTAACGTTGTGCATTTTTGATATTTTGGAATGGTTAGGGAATAATTTTGCACGCATTGCTTTAATTATTATCAGTATAAAAGTAATATCATTTATGTGGTAAAATACAATATTCATTTATTGCGCTATCGTACACAAACATGACAATTCTCCCTCCGTCTTACAAATTTTCGATCAGGTCACGTGTCCTGACGCGAGTTTAACATTATTTACCCAACACAAAAAAAGTGCACAACGCCGCTAAAGAAGTTTTCACTTCAATAAAATAAGTGTGATTTGTCATAGTGTCTGCTTTCTCCTTAAATGGCGACTTCTACTTAAGATACATATTTTCTTCCATCAGGGAATCAAGACCAAACTAAATCACGGCATGAAAGTTTTAGTGCATGGAGGCGCGGGGGCTTTAGGACAAGCTGTTATATCCATCGCGTTAGCACACAACTGTAAAGTATTTACAACCGTCAGTGACATATATAAAAAACGTTACCTGCTTAATCTTTTTCCAGCATTGAAAGGTAATTAAAAAATCATTTATATGTTACTAGATATTGACCGCGGCTTCGGTCGCGTAAATGTAGAGTTAAGTTAGATTACGAAAGTAACAGTAGGCACTTTTTTGCATAATATAATAATATAATATATAATATAATAATCCATATAGTGTTAGCCTTAGCCTATTGTTAGTAATCCTAATTATAATATTATAAAAGCGAAAATGAGTTTGTTTGTTTGTTATTTTTTCACGCCTAAACCACTCAACCGATCATCCTAAAATTTTTCATATACCTACGTTGTCAGGTGTACAGAAACGGACGTGGGCTACCTTTCATCCCGAACAAAATTGCTGTTCCCGAGGAAAATAATAATAACGTTCTTATGATAATAGATGGCGCCACGTGTCTTTCGAATCATGATTGAATTATATTATTACAAGCAGAGTACAACCCGAATTGATTGTCAAATTCTAAATTAACGCGAGCGAAGCCTCGGGAAAAAGCTATTAAATAATACATTTTAATAAAATAAACAAATTTTTATTTTTTTTTATTTTTTTTATTTTGCTCGTCAAAATGACCACACTCCACCTGATGTTAAGCAGTCGTGTGGTCTAAGAGCAGTGGCCTCCACATCGCACCCACAGTAGCCGAGGCGATGTTGAGGTCTCTACTTTGACGGCCTGAGAAGATGCTTTTTCACGCCCCGCTTAAAGAACCCAGGATTGAAGGAAGAAGGAAACTCGTGCCTTGGCAGAGAATTCCATGCCTTGGTCGTTCGGCAGAGATATGAGGACCCAAACTTTTTGGTACGCGCTCTAATCGACTCTACCGTGTAAGGATGGCATCTGAGCCCAGCACGCGTTGTTCTGGATAGGAAAGGGGAGGGCAGGATAAGGTGGAATAACTCTTCAGAGCACTCCCCGTGGTATATTCTGTAGAAACATGCCAATGAGGCAATGTCCCTACGGAGTTGCAGAGGTTCCAGTGAACTCGTGACCTCTGGATCTCCGATGATACGGACAGCCTGCCGCTGTAACCGGTCGAGAGCGTCCAGCAAGTACTGCGCGGAGCCATCCCAAAGATGAGAACAGTACTCACGCAAGGGCGCACTTGTGCCTTATACAATAGGCACAGTTGCCCAGGCGTGAAGAACCGCCTCACCCTGTTCAGAACTCCGAGTTTTCGCGAAGCTTGCTTAATGACACTCTCGATATAGGTTTTCTGATTTTATTAAAGACATGTAGGTACATCTGCACGCACATGTCTACGCGTCCAGTACTGTATAAACGGCCCATCAATTTTTTTCCGCCAGATTTGTCAGGATATTGTTGAAACTATCCTTGACTCGCCGAAGCATTGATGCACATCATATACCCTATGTCCTTTTCTGTTCCCCTGACAACGTGTATGTGAACTTTCACGATAGTTGGTGGAGTAGTTAGGGCGTGAAAGCGAAAGATCAACAAAATTCACATTTATAATATTAGATAGTAGGTATACAGGCTAATTTTGAAATCGTGTAATTCCTATAAACCACGCATTCTACTGGTGGTATAGAATAACCCTGACCATATTTCTTTCAATTATTTTTTTTTTTTTTAAGCTATTGTACCTTTTTTTCGTGAAATGGTTTCACATAGTCATATGTTAACCACCGAGGCAATTTTATTTTTTTACAAATTAAAAAGAAATAACATCAATTTTATAATTATTAATGTCGTAAATAATAATGGGCGGTCCTTTTTATTGCCCCTTCTTATTTACGACATCAGTTACTGTTGTTATTTTATTAAATTAGTAAAATATTAAGATTGTGTCGGGTGGTTCACATATGACTATCTGAAACCATTTCACGAAAAATATCGTTACATTAATTTCTCCAAAAACATAATTCTAATAAAAAAAAGATATGGTCAGAATTATTCTATATCACCAGTAGAATGCATGGTTAAAAAGAATTAAACGATTTCAAAATCAACCTGTATACATAGTAAGTAATAATAATTTCGCTCGCTTACTGACTATGGTTGCTTATGATTTCAGCTGAACACATAGGGAATTCACGTGATTACATATTTGCAGAAATGGTTCTATCAGCTACAAACAACGAAGGCTGTGATGTTATTATAAGCTGTGTTAAAGGACACCTGAAAGATGTAAGATGTGTTCTTGAAAAGAACAAAAATATTTGTTATTTAAATGAATCGATTTGCTTAATAGGATCGTGTTGTATTTTCAGATTTATCTGAAATGCACTGCTCTTCTTGGTTCGTATTTGGATGTCTCACAACTTCAGAACCAAGACAATTTTGATTTTGGAATGAATAACTTATACCACCTGAATAACTATTCTACCATAGATTTCTCATCAATATTTGCAGCTGATAATATGAGCGAAACAAAAGTAAGTTTATTTTTGAAATATACACGAATAATAATAATATAATAATAATAAAAATACCAATTTATTTCTTCTTTCACAAAAGTAAGTACTAATTATCCAGTACAATACATGTTGAAATAATTTTCATTTCTTTATGAGAGGCTGCTGTGTAGTAGGAAAAGCCTGTGTTACAGATCACCAGGCTCGCACCGCCTGGACAAGTCTTGATGGTGATGTCAGTTTATTATGACATGTCATACTTAATCTACATATGCATATTTTAAAATGTTTCAATAATTATGAAATAGACTTATTGTTTTTATAGAATGCATGTATTTAATATATATTATTGTGGCTAAGAATAATGATTCAGATTTTAAATTGATTAAATTAAAATGTTTAAGGACGGGTCTGTTCGGGTCCTGAGAAACAGTTCGAAATAAAGGATTTCTGTGTATAGTATGTCATGTACATATACTAGTTTCACAGAGATATTGCAAAAAGACATCTTACAAAGAAAGTATGGAGCCATTGAAATTAAACTACTATATACGGATTTTATCGCGTTGTTTATTTGAAACTTTATTACAAAATTTAGAAACTGTTACACTACTATTACTATTAAACTTTACAAATTGTTAAGCTAATTAAATGATTGAAACTATAAAACTATTTATATTATTCTAATCTTACGTGGGGGCCAGTCAGTGCAGACCGGCGACACTTCGACCCAGTGGGATCTTTTTTGTCGACACTCTCCCAATAACGACTGCCATAGATGTTCATGGCAGCCGGGACCGACGGCTTAACATGCTCTCCGAGGCACGGAGCAGGCGATAATTGTCAATCAATACGCACATAATTTCGAAGTCATATAACTTCCGAAAGTCAGAGGTGCGCGACGTGGATTCGAACCCGGGACCCCCTGCATTGCAGTCTGTTAGTCTCCCCACTGAGCTATCGCTGCTCTTATTTATACTATTACTATATTATTATACTATTTATATTTATGTTCACACTTTCCCCGATGTTTCGGTTGCTTTTCAGCAGCCATGGTAACGGGGAGACTAAGATGGTAGTTGTCTCAATGTACCTTTACAATTTTTAAAGTTTAATAGTAATAGTAGTGTAACAGTTTCTAAATTATGTAATAAAGTGTGAAATAAACAACGCGATAAAATCCGTATATAGTAGTTTAATTTCAAAGAATAACATTCGCGTAAACAGAAGACAGTATTAAGTATGGAGCCCTTTGGGAAACTTACATGCGTATAACATGACGAGAACCTTCCAAGTTTTAATTTAAAATGAGACGAGTCTCTTACCTACCTATAGGTGCAGGACTAAAACACTTCTTATCTGAATAGATAACAGTAATTAAAATTATAAAAATGATTACTGGTCATGAGTGAACAGCTTGCCATGCATATTTAAGGATCAATATAATTTCATATTCGTTTTAGTGCTGATAGCAACAAAATAGGTTAAAATCAGGAAAGCATGGACCTGATAAATTTGTCCAAGAATATAAATTATGTAACAATGTCTTTACAATATTTTCAACAACATTTTTATTTAAAACGGAAGTAAATATAAATCGTAGTTAGTAGGACCTTTATTAAGAGGACACACTGAAAAAATGCACTTTCATCGAATAGTTTAGGACTATGAGAAGACCAATTAATCTAGAATTTTGATATAAGTAAATTGATGTCTTTAACTAGAATTTCTTAGCTCAAAAACACGATATTGTGATTTTGGCTCGATCATAATTATTTTCGAAAACACCTCTGAAAAATTACTATTTTTGAAATTACTAGGAAGATACACTATCATTATGCTTAGGAATTACTCTAATATATTCGTAACATCAATATTAGTAATTTGCTATAATTATTTTCATAACTAAAACCAATCATTTCTAAATAATATTTTAAGATTTTAACAAACAATTTTTAAGCGCTCTCGATCATTGCGGGCGCATCGCAATTTTGCAATTTTAGACCTTATGCCCGCTCTTTAACGATTGATACACAATGAGTGTCAATGAGTACGGGCGTCGCGTTTCGCGGTGTTCCCTTAAAAGTAACTTTGTTCTACAGATTATCCACCAAATGCTGAGCGACGGTATTGCTGAAGGCTACGTGCGTCCTCTCTCACGAGTGACCTACGCCCCGCACGAGGTGCCGCGCGCCTTCCGTCTGTTAGCGACGAGCCAACATCGCGGCCGAGTGCTACTGCGCATGAAAGACAATATTCTCCAAACACAACACAGGTATCACATAATTAAATTATTATTGTATCATACAAATTAATTATTAAATATTTATGCAATTGCTAACGGCTGTTATTTACAGATTACGGTGTAGCTCAGATCGTAGTCACTTCGTGTTTTGTGATAGAGCAACATTTGGACTTCAGTTTGCAGATCGACTTGTGGCTAGAGGAGTCAAAAAACTATGTCTGTATATGCCAATACAATCGTCTTACTATATGAACTTACATAATAAAATGAGGTAATATTTTACCCGAATTCTTAAGTTAAATAAATATATAACTGTGTAAATTAACGTAGCTTAGTCTAAACTTAAATTTTTTAATAATAATACAGTTAATTTTAAAACATTTTGGTTAGCACCTTTTGTTTCTTAAGGAATTTAAAACAGTTTATTTGTTGATGTGAAACATCTACAGCCGTGTACTGGCGTGGCGACGTATGCCGCGGCGACGCGTCGCCACGCTATATGATAGTATTTTACATTATGCCATATTAGTTCCTGTCGTAATTTGTTCTTTTATGCATATTACTTGTACAAAATAATTTCGATGTTTCACGGCTGCCAGGCGTCCCGTGACTGCTCACAACTTTTTGAAGAATGAAGGACTGCCTAATATAGCAGTTTATTGTTTCGACGACCCCCTGCTTTATTTTCATTAAAATCGCAGTTACCTGGAATCCATTATACATTTGTTTCTCTTTTAATTATATATTATATCACTGATCAGTTTAATTATCCTTGCCTTTAAGGTCGTGGCGAAGATCAGGTGTCCACGTGGTCGTATTCTCTACAGAATTGAATAAACATGTTATTTGTAGTATGTTGTCTGAGGCCTCGCAAGTAGCTCCTATAGAAGGTGTTTACGTCACAACCGGCAGTTACGAGGATAAAAAAGGCATAGAACAAAATATTATGCAATTGGACTTGGTGTTAAGAAAAATGTGTTCTCAATTAAGGTATGTTAGATGAATTGTTTATTTTTAACATTTTTAGTAGATACATATATTGCAACACATACATAGATAAGTTTGCAATTTCTCAGGACCTTACTCAAGAAACATGATGTTTGGATTTAATGAGTGAGCAATGATGTTTGCGTTTAATGAGTGAGCAATGATTGTTCGGGCCAGTTAGCCTTCACACTTTACACTTTATGGTATTGGTAGAGTTGTAATGGAGTACGAAAGGAAAGAAAGCCGAAAGTTAGACACTGTATATTACTTAAGTTAGTTTAAAATTATTACAATGTAAACAACGGTGGCTTATCTTTCCTTGATAGTGTGTTGTAGATACAAGTTAATAATGTACTCGTTATTACTTGGTTAAATAGCTTATTAATATAAAAGGTGTTGCGAAATACTTTATGACGCATGTTAGTATTAGACGTAGGTGCTGCGTCGGCACCGTTGGTAAAGTACGGTAATGAACTCGTGACCCGTACATATTGGCAACCCCAAAAGGACAAAAGAAAATATAAGTTACTATCAAGAAAAGATAAGTCAGTACAAAGCAAAGAAATATCACTTAATCAAAGTTAAATGCGACGTTGTCCATCGCCGCTGTTGTTGTTGCTGGTGACGCCTGTCGCGGCTGCTTGGATGCCCTCCGCGTAGCTTCCTCGGGATGCTGGGACGCTAATTCAATGTCCTCATGTTGGAGTTCTTCTGTCTGTTTCTTCTTTTCTTTACAGAATACCAATCGCTTTCTTAGGAGCCACGTAACGACTGCGATAACAACTATTCCTAATAACGTGTAACACACTATATACTGGTGTAGGTCGTGTGAAGAAATCGGCTCAGGTAGGACTTCATGTTCTCTTTGTAAGAGTAATCTTCTATCGATTTCTGCCGTATTTTCTTCAGATTTGTGACGTAGTATTGCCCATGGTTCATTGAGGTAACTTAGTTTCACAATATTATTCACCGTAGAGTTCAAAACAGGGATGTCAAGCTGGTAGTTCATCTTGATCTTACTATTGTATTTGTTGTGCGAATAGATGGTGAAATCTTGGAATTGTAATATACATCCTTGCGCTAAGTTAACTATGCCAGTCGAGGTTATAGTATATGACGTCACTTCACTGTCACATATTGTACGCAAAGTACATGTTCCACAGCAAACCGCCAGCCAGCTGTTAAGTTGTTTTAGCGCGACCCACGAGTCGACGCACACCGTTTCTACAGTGGCACACGGTGTACTTGTATGATGACTTAGCAGTTTCGCCTCGCAGGGAGCGTTGATATGGTTCAAATTGTACACTGGCATGTTTTTGCTGTACATGTATACTCCAGACTTCAATTCCATACACTGTTTTACGTCTTCCTCGGTTAAAGATATGTAGGTGTTCTGCTGAAAATTTACAGCGATGTACTGCGCTCGTATCTGTACGGTAGTTACGCTTGTGTTTTTTCTTACAGGCAGTGGATAGGCTCTGTATAGAAGGAATTCGTTGTCAGAAGTCAAGGGTATGTGCACTTCGAAGAGAAAGTAGTCTGTAGTTACGCGTGCTTTCATGTAGAGCAGCTTGTAGATATCCTTAATATCTTCTCTGACGTTTTCTATCGGCAACGTTATAGACTTCGGGAGTTTACCGGAGATGGTATTCAGTTGTTCGGTCAATTCTACCGGAGTCAGAAGGTGAACATCCACATGCCCTTTATAGACATTAGTTAGGGTATTGAAGAGCATTTCTTGCATTGACTTCAAATTTCGTAATAACAAGAATGTAGCCAAAGAAGCGGAGTTAAAGTAGCTTGTGGCCATCATGATCTCCATGGCTGATTTCACACTGACAAAGTTTTCATTGGTTTCATTCATAAATTTGTCAATCATCTGAACCTGCCGGTTAATGTTATCTTCTGTTTTCTTCAACACCTTGTTCTCTAATTCTACAATAGACGTCTGGTTCTTCATAAGCTCGAGTAAGTAGTTCTCGTTGACTTGAACAGCCGCAATATCCCTCTGGTATTTTTCTGCAAAGTTCTGGTCTAGAATACCGAAGAGTTCGTTTGCGACGTAGCCGATTCCGTTGACCAAGCCTCGCCTTTTACGCTCCGACAGATGTGTTTTCGGTGCCAACAGTATACTATTGTAGTGGCGTATCATATCCATCTCGTGTGATAGTTGCACTAGAGTCGGTTTGCAGTATCTTTCATCGGTGTTTGTACAAAACTTTGTCAAATTCATTAGATAGTTTTCTACTCGTTGTACGTTGTCCCAGTAATTACTTAAATTATAATACATAATTAAATTCCACTCATCGTGAATAAATCGCATTTTGCCGAGTGTGTCATAATATATCGGGCGCTCAGGTTCCAAACTTGTAATATGAGCTCGCACCGCCTTGTTATTGTTAGTACCACGTGCGCTTGTTATCAATATAAACATTGTAATAAGTGTTGTAAACAATGTTGAGAAGCATTTCTTTCCGGTAGTTTTTTCCTTTGATATCCGTTGTTTGTCGGAGGTTGGCGGGTCCGGTTTGTTAGCCATGGGTTCAGTATTTGTTTCTCTTTCAGGTTCCAAAAGGGGTAGTGGTGATAATTTTATTATAGGTCGTTTAATGATACCAGCTTGTGTCTTTATAGTGGTAACTCGTACAAGACCGTCAGAACCAGGATGGACATCCAGGATGCGTCCCAAGGCCCATTTTCCTGGTGGCAAATTGTTGTCTTTAACCAACACCACGTCACCCACTTTGACGTTCTTTGTTTGTTTGTTCCATTTGCTACGTCGTTGTAATTGTAATAAATATTCATTAGACCAGGATTTCCAAAATTGTTGCAACATGTTTTCAGTAAGCTGCCATCGACGGCGTATGTCTATCGTTCTAATGTCACTGTAATCAGAAAGTGGTAGCGACATCACAGGGCTGCCAGTAAGGAAGTGTCCCGGGGTTAAACAATTGTAGAATTCTTCTGGGTCTTCTTTCACGGGACACAATGGTCTAGAATTCATACAAGCCTCAATATTTGTAAGCAGCGTGGCAAACTCTTCGTAAGTAAGTTTTTGCTCTCCCAATACGCGACGCAGGTGGTACTTCATGGATTTGACAGCAGCTTCCCATAATCCACCCGCGCTTGGCCACGCAGGGGCGTTAAAATGCCACTCTACTTCCAGCTTCCCAATTTCAGTAAAGAACTCTGGCGACAGGGCTTGTTGGAAGTATTCGTACTCATTTCGCAGCATCTTCGCAGCTCCAATGAAGTTTGTGCCACAGTCAGAGTAGACGTGTTTGGGTGTGCCGCGTCGCGCACACATCCGTTGGAAAGCGGCGAGGAAGTTTTCAGTGCTCAGATCTGACACGAGCTCGATATGCACAGCCTTTGTTGCCATACATACGAATATTGCTATGTACCCCTTTGAAGTTTTTACCCCTCTTCCCTTGTTAACCTTGACCTGTACGTGACCGGTAAAGTCAACTCCGGTATGTGTAAAGGGTCGAGATGGTGTAGTCCTTTGGTAAGGCAGGTCACCCATGAGTTGGTAATTTGCTGTAGGCTTATGACGATGGCACTGGATACAATGGCGTAATCGCGCCTTGACTGCTCTGTTACCGCCGACTATCCAGTAACGCTGCCTAATGTAGGCTAAAGTTAGTCGCGCGCCTCCATGCAGCATTGTAGAGTGCGCTTGCTCAATAAGTAACTGTGTACATCGCCCTCCTTTTGGCAGAATAACAGGATTTTTCATACTGTATGACAAGTTTGAGTTATTGAGACGTCCGCCAACTCGAATAATTCCAACTTTGTCCAAAAAAGGGTTGAGTTTGTAGATGGAGCTTCTTTTTGGCACAGGTTCCTTTCTCATTAGTAGATTGTATTCGGTTTGCAATTCAGTTTGTTGTACGCGTTTTATTATAATGTCCTTAGCCGTGGTCAGTTCGCTAGTAGTTAGGTATGTGGCATCTGATTTCTTGCCGATGCGTGCATTTGTACCGAAGCGCAACGCCCAGGCGACGACTCGTGTTACCCGGTGCAATGAACTACATTTATGTAATAATTCCATAATTATGTGTTCATCGTGATTTGTAGCTAGGGTTGTCACCGGTTGAAGTTTGATTCCAACGTTGGTTGTAAATAAACACACTGGAATTTTCGAACTTCTTGTTTTTCTAACGTTTGTAAAAAATCAGGACCATTCCACCATAGATTAAAGTTACGTAGTTTTGTAGGATACAACCCTCGGGAAGCGCAATCTGCTGGGTTTTGATCAGATTTCACGTAGGCCCAGTTTTCAGGAACGATGCTTCGTTTTATCTTAGTGACTCTGTTTGCTACATATTTATCCCATCTGGATACGTCTCCTTGTAGCCACGCGAGTACCACTTGAGAGTCACACCACGCTTGTGTCGTTATTTCGTGGCTCGCATATGCTTTTTTTATTTTCTCTATCAGTTGTGCGAGTAGTAGCGCACCGCAAAGTTCCAATCTCGGCAGTGTAGTTTTTTGGGCTAACGGGGCAACCCTAGTCTCAGCGGCTAGCAAAGTTATAGTTGGCGTCCTATGTTCGTTTATAACACGACTATATACTACACACGCGTAAGCTTTCTCGCTCGAATCACAGAAACCCAGGAGCTGTATGTTTTGCTGCGTTCCTGCAAGCCACCGTTTGAGTTTGATGTTATTCACCTCAGGGAGATCACTTCGCAGTTTGAACCACTCTTCTTGTATATCGCTGGACAGAGCTTCGTCCCATCCGACTTTGCTAGTCCAAACCTTTTGGAATAGCAGTTTTGCTGCTACAGTCACGGGTGACAGCCATCCAAGCGGGTCGTAAAGCTTTGATATATGAGACAAAAGGTTTCTCTTAGTTAGTTGTTTGTTTTTATATTCAAAAATCCAGTTGAAGGTAAATGTGTCAGTGCTTGGGTTCCATCCGAGACCGAGTGTCTTCCTAGACTCCTCATGCTTGAAATTAAAGCTGTTTTTGTTTGAAATTTGATCTACAGACAAGTCCGCTTGTAACGCAGGGTGATTGGCCGACCACTTGCGTAGATTCATACCGCCGCCTCTTAGTAAGTTTATCAGCGACGCTTGAAGTTGTTTAGCTTCAGGAATAGAGTTATGGCCGCTGATAAGGTCATCTACGTACATATCTTTCTGTAGCACATCAGCTGCTTCCGGGTACATACTATTGTCATCTATGGCTAGTTGCTTCAGAGTTCTCATAGCAAGCCATGGAGCACATTTCATCCCATAGGTTACGGTACAAAGTTTGAATTCCCGTAGCCTTTCGTTCGGTGAGTCACGCCATATTATTCTTTGCAGATTCTGTTGTTTTTCGGCGAGCCCAATACAGCGGTACATTTTCTCTATATCCGCGGTGTAGGCATATCTGTACGTTCTCCATTTCAGAATTAGGGTTTGGATATCTTTTTGTAGATTAGGACCCTTTTCTTGCAGTTGATTGAGACTGTAACCACTCGTTGTTTTTTGTGAGGCGTTGAAGACAACTCTCAGTTTTGTTGTTGCGGCGTGTTCACGCAGTACGCCGTGATGGGGTAGGTAGAAGTGCGGATGTCTGCTTGATGCGCGAGCCACCGGTTTCATGTGGTGTAATTCTATATACTCCTTTATGAAACTTCGGTACATATCTGCAAGTTTATTGTTTTTCTCGAGTCGTTTTTCAAGCTGTAGGAATTGTGAGACAGCAATAGATCTCGACTGTCCCATCTTTTGTTCATAATTAGGACTGAGAGGCATCTTCACGATATAACGTCCTTCGGACGCTCTTTTTACTGTCTTGACATAGTACTCTTCGCACTGGTCGTCCTTGTGGATGTCCTGAGTATCCTGAATGATATCTTCGTTCTCCCAGAACTTAGTCATCTCACTCATGTCAAATAACGTCACGTGACAATTGAATGTTGGTAGTTTGCCACAAAGAATCCATCCTAGGTGTGTTTGTTGCGCAATGGGGGATTGCTGTTCACCTTTCAGAACCCCGTCCATTATGATGTCAGCATACACGTCCGCCCCAAGCAAGATGTCTATAGGACGTGACACATTATAATCAGCATCAGCTAGCTTTAAGTTTTCCAGATGTGGCCAGTTGGTTTTCTCAAACGTAGCACTGGGTAAGTTGTTGGTTAGTTTGTTCAAAATCAACGCTTCAGTTCTGAATATAAAATTGGAGTGTAAGGATTGGCACGTCAGTTGGATTCTTCCTTTACAGTTGCCGGACAGTTCGCCTATTCCTGATATAGTAGCATTCATTTTCTTCCTAGGTAATCTCAATAACTGCGCAGCATTTTCTGTGATTAGGTTAACTTGCGAGCCTTGATCTAGTAACGCTCTAAGTGTAATGAAAGTACCATTACGAGTTTGTAGTTTTAGTTGAACCGTTGTTAAGAGGACCTCCATATCCTTTGTTGACAAATGGTGATTCGATTGACTTAATGTTGATGGCCGCACACTTGATTTATTAGGTTCGTATTTAGTTGTAGTTTTCTTTTCAGAATTGTGCAATAATGAATGGTGATTCATATTGCATTCCTTGCATGTTTTGTTAGATATGCATTCTTTGTCGCCGTGGCTGTATAAACAGTTTTTGCATAGTTGTAATTTCTTGACTGTGTTGTTTCGTTGCCGTACGTCTAATGCAATGAACTTTGGACATTGCATCAACACGTGACTTCCATCGCAGAAAGGGCATTGTCCGTAAGTGGCATGATATGTCTTTACAGGTGATTTGTTATAGTTGTAAGTTAATTTCTTCGTCAAGTTTTCCTTGTTACTGGACTTGCAGAAAGCTGTCCGTTGCTGGACATCAAAGTCTTTCTTGGGACGTCTCATTGTCTCATATGCCAAAAACTTGCTTTCTAGAAAGAATAAGAAATCACTCAAGGCTGGCACTTCTCTAGGATCTTGAAGGTCTTTCACGTAATCGTTATACGTTGTGTTGTCTAGTTTTTGCGACATTAGGAAAACGATCATTGGACCCCATGTAGACACATCCATACCGATGTTAGACAATCCACTTAAGCATTCATTTATGACGTCATGCATTTTCTTTAGGTTATAGGCGTCAACTTGCTGAATAGTCGGCAGGTGTACCATAGTACGCATATAAGATAGAAATTGCTGGCGCCGATTGTCATAGCGTTGGCTCAGTATATCCCAGCAAGAGTCATAGTTGTTAGCGCTAATGGGCAGATGTTGAACCAATCTTTCGGCTTCCCCTTTTAGCTTGGTTTTAAGGTGCTGCATTTTCTGAGCCTTGTTTATAGTCGGGTTATTGTGGACGGCCTCTGTAAAAAGATCTTTGAAGGAAATCCAGTGATTATAATTTCCTGAGAACTCGGGTATTTCAATCCTCGGGGCAGACTTCTGGTAATGCGCCATTGACCATATCTTGCTGTTTAGTTGCTTACGCATTTCATCGTATTTATTTTCAATGTCAATAAACATGATGTAGTAGTTTTCCTGAGAACCTCTAAGTAAGCTATCAAGCTCCCAGTGCAGCTTTTCAATACTCTCCCATTTCGATTTCAGGATGCTGAGATTGTCTTCTAGCTCCCATTTCTCGTTGGTAGTTGAAATACAGATTTTAGACATTGCGCGATCTATGGCCTTAAAATTACGCTCCTGTTTGCTCAGTAAAAGTTTCACATTCGTGTCTACTTCGTCGTCCAATGGGTCCGCCAAATCAAACTTGACAGAATCTTGTTCTTCAGTAAGTTGTTTTAATAAGTCCATGATATTACGTTTAGTTGATTCATACATGGCTTTAGTTTTACTGTAGATGTCTTCTGTAAAGTAGTTGATGTCTTTGTTTTCGATTTCCACAAGAAGAGTCGAATGTTGGTTTTCGAAGTCCGCCCATAGTAAATCGAGGGATGTAATCCGCTTGTTCAGGTATTCTTGAGTTTTTCTGGACGCGCTGTCTTTCTTGTAGTTAGCACACAAGGATTTGATGTTTTCAAAGCAAGCTTGCTGTTTCTGCATCCTGCTCATGTTGCACGATTACTCACAGTTATAGTTAAGTTGATGTTGTTCTGAGACTACTCCCAGTAGTACTCGACGATAGTTCTTGAGTTTGCTGATTCTTCCCAATCCTTCTTGACGTTCGTAAAAGAGTTGTTATATTCACGTACGCCGGGCCGGAATGGACACTAGGTATATTTAGTGCGCCTGCACCTTAGTTACGATATTAATGCACCTTCTCAATTCACTGGTGAAACCCGCTTGTGGGAGGCCAACAAACCGATTGCTATCGTAACCGAGATACAAACACAAAAAAAATACCTCGCTTTCTCGAAGGACCATTAAATGTTCGGGCCAGTTAGCCTTCACACTTTACACTTTATGGTATTGGTAGAGTTGTAATGGAGTACGAAAGGAAAGAAAGCCGAAAGTTAGACACTGTATATTACTTAAGTTAGTTTAAAATTATTACAATGTAAACAACGGTGGCTTATCTTTCCTTGATAGTGTGTTGTAGATATAAGTTAATAATGTACTCGTTATTACTTGGTTAATAGCTTATTAATATAAAAGGTGTTGCGAAATACTTTATGACGCATATTAGTATTAGACGTAGGTGCTGCGTCGGCACCGTTGGTAATGTACGGTAATGAACTCGTGACCCGTACAATGATATTTGCGTTTAATGAGTGAGCACGGGTGTTATATCTACACAGCTACTGTTTTATACCCTACGTAATAAAGTGCAAACGTATTGTCTTCTAGAACCAAACACCAGATTTTTTGACGCTATGTTACAACTAAGAATTGCCTAAGAGTAAAATATAATGACACTGCCCGACTCAGGAATCAAATCTGAGAACTTACGTTCGCACGTAATAAAAATACAACCTTATGCTACGGCGTTAACGTGGATGTCCGGGGTAATGCTCCTTAAATATATTAATTGAATAGTCTATTAGTAGTTTAACATGTTTTACTTCGGATTAATAGATCGATCTGCTGTTCGATGGTTAGAGCCATCGGGTTATGGTTCAGTTGGTATTATAAAAACTTTCATAATTTTCAGTTATTTTGCTGTCATATGTATCGGTGATGATTCGGCTGGTAGACACGTGTGTCTTCGTCGAATACGCGACCAGTTACCCGCGACGTTTCTATCACTGCCAGAGTTAACAGATGTAAGTTACGTTCTATTTTATACTAGCTTTTGCCCGCGGCTTCGCTCGCGTTAATTTAGAATTTGACAATCAATTCGGGTTGTTCTCTGCTCGTAATAATATAATTTAATCATGGTTCGAAAGACACGTGGCACCATCTATTATCATAAGAACGTTATTATTGTTTTCCTAGGGAACAATAATTTTTTTCGGGATGAAAGGTAGCCTATGTCCGTTTCTGTACACCTGTCGACGTATATGCAAAATTTCAGGATGATCGGTTCAGTGGTTTAGGCGTAAAAAGGTAACAAACAAACAAATAAACAAGCTCATTTTTGCTTTTATAATATTAGTTAGGATTAGGATGTCTAACATCGGTTGCCAGTCTGTAATAAACTAAACCTAAAGGTATATGGTTGGCGCCAAACTTACTAACCTACCTAATCTATATATTAATACGTGAAGCAAAAACTTTGTACTCCTTTTTACGAAAATTGTGCGGACGGAGCAGTATGAAATTTGGAACAGTTAAAGTTTATATGGAGAAGGAGGGGCGAATCCTAATATTTTTATAAAATACATTCAATTAATGAAAAAACAAGACACGCACACAACCATGCATTTGAGTTTTGACACACGCAGTCGAATCGCGTTCGTAGTATTTCGGCCATAGATAAGACACTATATACTGAGATTTCGGCATAGTTCGTCTGACGTCATACAATTCTTCGTAACTATGGTTACATATAGGTACCTTATTTATATGTAATAAAGAAAAAAATAAAACAAAGTAGGAAGCTTAGGAATATCGTCAATGAAAGAGTGTAAATAATAATTTGTTTGAAAAAGATAGGTAAGTTAACCTGTATAGCCTTGGCGAAATCTAAAAGAAATGTCATTATAAGGGTAAAGTTAAAGACAATAAAACCTTAATAACGATCAAGATTAAAATTGAAATCAATTATGGTCGAGTATTGACCACTAGGCGACCGCTAGTCATATTATAAAATCAATATCAAAAATAAATTTATTCAAGTTAGGTTACAAGGTATGAATGTCAAAGTTACAGTATTTTTTCTGTGAATTTATATTTACTGCCACGTTCAGCAAAGCAAGGGTGTAGGGCTCATGAGAAGAACGGGCAAGAAACTCATGGCCACTCTTTTTACTCGCCAAGTTTACAAAAAATGTTGTTTACAAATTATAACTCTACGGTGCTGCAACCATTTATCCATGAATTACTACTGAACATTCTCAAGCATTTAATAAAACTAGCGGTTGCCTAGTGCTCGAAATTCGACCAACTGATACATATTATGTCATGTCATTATACTCGTATATTGATATATGTAACCATAGTTACGCGCTTCGACTGCGTGTGTCAAATGCATGGTTGTGTGCGTGTAGTGTTTTTTCATTAATATAATGTATTTTTACGCATAATTTAAAAAAATATTAGCATTCGTCACTTCTACTCTGTATAAACTATAAGTGTGCGAAATTTCATACTCCTCCGTCCGCCCAATTTTCGTAAAAAGGGATCCAAAGTTTTCGCTTCACGTATTAATATATAGATTTTATGGTAGCCTCTAAAGCAGCAGTATGGTAAATAGGAGCATCTACTTACATGTACATAAATAATCAAGACTAGACATGATTGTAGTCCGTAGTTTAATCTAACTGTTTAAATAAAACTCAAAAGAAAACTTTACGGAACTGTCCATGATTACGAGTCGTCTTCATTGCACATTCTTCTTGATTAAAATACGACTGAGTGTAGCAACAATGTGAATTCTAGCTTAAACAAGGTGTAATATTACAAAAACAAAATATATATATAATATCCCTGCTGTCGTTTTATACGTTCTACTTCTAGGTACAGTTCCTCTTCGTCTCTCGTTAATGTACTTACGCCTTTCCCAGAAGAGTGGAGAATATCCACTTTGTACTAGCAGCCTGGTATATCTCCCTTTGCTCATCTACTCTCTTATTTTATATGTCGGAGAGTTTGGACGGCAACTCGCTTTTGACATGATGTAGCAACAAAATATAGGCGCGGTATTATACTTCGTATGTATTCTAATGATAGACAAATACAAGAGAAATAAAACAATAAAGGTTGACTGTGATTATCTCTGATTTGATCCGTAACGCAGCGAGTTCGTCCACCGAATGTATCTGCGCACGAGTCTCCGGCGCTTATATATCGTTAATATGACACTGACAGTTACAACTGTCACTCCAACTGACACAATGGCGCTATGGCGACCTCACTCAAGCTTACGCTTGACGTTCCGAAACAAACCAGTAGATGGCGCTTTATTCAACTCCAATTACAGAAATAAATTATATTCAAATTATTATTTTCTTGACGCTCCTACATATATATAATATATATCTTTATGCATCGGTTTAGATGGCTCTTAACTTTGCCTTTCTCTAGAATCTCTGTAAGGCTGTCAGAGAACTTTCGCTCCGATCTTACCCTTGGACGCACTGCGTATGCTACATAATGATCTCACAATTTAAGAGTTATTTTACTATAATGCAAATTAGCACCTAAGTATTTAATTCATGTAACCTTTATAATATATCACAACATATCTAATCGTCGCACAAACAACATCTTTCATTTAACAAAGTCATTTTACAATAAAATTACATAAGTACTTATATTATGAATATCAATATTGCCCCGTAAGTAATTATTGAATATAACTCTTTTATAAAATTAATGATCACTGGTTATAGGAGTCGTACACAGAAGCTTGGCGGAGTGTTGTTGATGCAGTCGAACACGCATTGCAAAACACTCGTGGCGTACTTCTCGCTCACAAACAGAATACTCCACAACCTTCCCTACTGCAGGAACTTACAAAATTGGCCGGTAAGTTACAAATTTCATTTTGTTAATATAATTATATGTATATATATTCTATAATAATTATAATAATAAACAAAAAATGTATCACCAGGTTAAATAAAAGCACACAAACCGCAGGGCAGCTTGTGGCGAGCTGAATGTAAGTGGCGACACTGCGGTCCTGAATGCCTCAGAGAGTCGGTGAGGGCCTCGTCCCCAGCTTGCCGTTACTGGTTGGCTGTGGTGGGACTTCAAGAGTGCCCGTAGGACTCTTAACGCTGGCTTGCCTTGATCGGCCGGTCAAAGGGGGGTCGCTAGAGCTACATGTTGGGGGTGGAAGTGTCATTTTCAAGGGCATAACTACGGGGAAACCAGCTCCGGGTCTCTGTTTTCACGAGACCCGTGATGGTGAAACCAGCGCCGCACCGCTCGACACCCCTAGCCGCTCGCACTGGTGTTGCCTTCTGCTGCTGGCTAGTTTTTTTTTTTTTTTTTTGATTTGCTCGTCTAAATGACCACACTCTACCTGATGGTAAGCAGTCGTGTGGTCTAAGAGCAGTGGCCTCCACACCGCCCTCATAGCAGCCGAGGCGATGTTGAGGTCTCTACTTTGACGGCCTGGGAAGGTGCTTTTTCACGCACCGCTTAAAGGACCCAGGATTGAAGGAAGAAGGAAACACGTACCTTGGCAGAGAATTCCATGCCTTGGTCGTTCGGCAGAGATGAGGACCCAAACTTGTTGGTACGCGCTCTAATCGACTCTACCGTATAAGGATGGCATCTGAGCCCAGTATGCGTTGTTCTGGATAGGAAAGGGGAAGGCGGGATAAGATGGAATAACTCTTCAGAGCACTCCCGGTGGTATATTCTGTAGAAACATGCCAATGAGGCTATGTCCCTACGGAGTTGCAGAGGTTCCAGTGAACTCGTGACCTCTGGATCTCCGATGATACGGACAGCCCGCCGCTGTAACCGGTCGAGAGCGTCCAGCAAGTACTGCGTGGAGCCATCCCAAAGATGAGAACAGTACTCCAGGCAAGGGCGCACTTGTGCCTTATACAATAGGCACAGTTGCCCAGGCGTAAAGAACCGCCTCACCCTGTTCAGAACTCCGAGTTTTCGCGAAGCTTGCTTAATGACGCTCTCGATGTAGGTTTTGGGATTAAGGGAGCGGCAAAGATCCATACCTAAGATGGAGAGGCTGTCACGTATCACCAGTGGGGTGTTCTTCAGAGAAGGGAGGGGAAACTTGTATGCCTACAGTGGCTACTCAGGGGGCCCATCTAGTGAGTTGGCGATTCACCGTCTGTCCATTCGATTGATGCTATTAGAGTATTCAGGGCAGACGCCGTTTTATCATCCATAGTTACCAATATACCAGTCCATCAAACACCGATACCCATAGCCCATATATTAGAATCCATACGTAGCAATAGTCCTACGTCTGCTGCGGCTAGTGCCGCTGTAGGTGTTCCATCCTACCTTTGATTAAAACTCTCGAAGGGCCTCTTCACGTTGGACCCATGTCTCCGTGTAAGCCTCCCAAAGGGCCGGGTATTTTCCTAACGTATTAGGAATAAACCCGTGAAAGAGAAACAAATAATAATAATACAGAACCAACGTCCATAAACATAAAAAATATTAAAGATAAACAGCATCATATTATGTCATTGCAGCAAATTTTCACAAAACGTCTGCTACATTATTTATTATACTCTTTTTTTGGAGCCATTACTTTTCAAACATATCGCACTACTGTCATATTTGTTAATACTTTGTATTTATAAAGTAATTTATTATGCTCATTAAGTGGACTGTATGTTCTTTTGAGTTAATAAAGATCTTTAAACATAGTTCATATATATTTTAATAATAAATTATTCGCGCTCATGAGGTGACAAAAAGTATCCTCGACAAGTAATGTCAGCTAAGTACACAAAATGTGTCGATAATATAATATAATATGCAAATTTTACGCTAATCGTTTAGATAGGGCTACTAATATAAGAACTCCTGTTTTTTAGTCGTACACAGGAGTCCTAGTCTTCTAAAATCATTCAAATTGAATAAATGAAACTTTAGTGGTAAACTTCATTAATTTACCGCGATTTTTATATTCATTCAATATATTAAACTAGCTGTGCCCGCGGTCTCACCCGCATCAGTGGTATTTGGGTTACTGCGCCGCTCCCCTGAGCCGTAGCGTGATGTTATATAGCCTATGTCCTTCCTAGGGTCTTAGGTTATCTCCATTCCAAATTTCATCTAAATCTGTTCAGCGGATTGACCGTGAAAAGGTAACAGACAGACAGACCGACAGACAGACAGAGTTACTTTCGCATTTATAATATTACTAAGGATAAAATAAAATAGTTTAGTTACGAAAAATTACTATATTTGGATGTTATGTATTAAAAGTCATTATAAAATTTATCTGCAGGCATAGATCTATCAGATGAAATTGAGAAGAATCTTACGTTACAAGAATTGGGTGTTGAAAGTTACAAGTTTAAGTTGATTTGTAATTTCCTACAAGTTCAACACAATCTTGCACTTGATAAGGAGCAAGTGGCATTATTAACGATAAATAAGTAAGTTATTATTTTTCATTACATTTCAAATATCTTTGGTTATTCTTCTCCCTAGCCTTTATTATTCCCAAGTCACTTGGAGTCGGCTTTATAGTCTAACCGGATTTGACTGGATATCAGTTTTACACGGAGCGACTGCCATCTGACCTCCGCAACCCGAAGGCTAACGATACCCTAAGGCTAGACCAGTATCAGGATATTAGAGGGCACTGACTTCCCGATAACGACTGCCATAGATGTTCATGGCAGCCGGGACCGACGGTTTAACGTGCTCTCCGAGGCACGGAGCAGGCGATAATTGTCCATCAATACGCACATAATTTCGAAAAGTCATATAACTTCCGAAAGTCAGAGTTGCGCGACGTGTCTTCGAACTCGAGACCCTCTGCATTGCAGTCTGTTGGTCTCCCCACTGAGCTACCGCTGCGGTTATTATTACTATTATTTGTGTACTTATTATGTCTTTTACTATTCTTTTGATATCAATTTTATTTAGGACTTTTTGTACAAATATTTCTATTTTCAGAATATTAGAATTGGGTAAAATAATCACAGATTTTCCATATGATGATGTAAAAGGTTTACAAACTTTCTTCAGTTATATAGATTCAGATGAGTTACTCGCGACCACTGACTTTGTATGTTTACGAACGCTACTTAATGCCTCTATGGTACGTAACGTATTTTTATTGTATAACTACTATTACACGAGCATTTATTTTACATTTACTTTATTTATTTTACATTTATTTTTTATTTACTTAGCGCTTTTTAGACACCTAATAAAAATATTAAAAAAATATAAATAATTGCAGAGTGACGATGAATTTGACCCAGATCAAAAGAACTTGTGCATAATCCCGGGTATGGAGGGTCACCACGAGCGGTTCCGCGTGTTGTGCGAGCGGCTCAAGGTGCCCGCGCTAGTGCTACAGCCTGGGCTCGACCATCCACACGAGACTCTTGAAGAAACAGCGGCAAGATTTGTTGAGGTAAAATACGAGTAGAATCCGTTAAGGTACTATCTCAAAAATGGATAAGTTTGCATCTAGACCCAAGAGTTTAAAAACAAAATTATATACATATATAGTGATAAGATCAGGATACTGCTGCTTAGTAATTCCATTATTATCGAAGTAATAGATTTTTTTATAAATGTTAGAAAGAAAAGAATGTGAAATTTACGATGTATATTAGTTTACATATTATATGCTTTCATTATACAGGTGTGGCGTAAATAATGGATAACCCTGAAACTGTCGACTGGCCAGATCATCATCTATCATTTACCCCACCTATATCACCACACAGTGTAGTAAATTTTTTTTTGATACAGGTTTCTAAAAATGCATAATTCCTAAGAAAACATGTTATAATTTGAGAATAAGTATTTTTTACGAAGTTTTCTTAGATTGTAACAAAAAAACTTGATACTGGTCTGATGGTATCATCAGGAGTGTCATAAAAAAAACAGAACGAGAAAATGTCGCCAATTGTAGAAATGGCAGCTGATTTTGTATGAGTAAGTACGATTTTTATTTAAAATATCATAAATATCAATAATTTGGTAAACCATAGGCATATGGTGATATAAGTGGGGTAAATGATAGATGATAATCTGGCCAGTCGACAGTTTCAGGGTTATCCATTATTTACGCCACACCTGTATACGCGCACGTCCTTTTGTGACGAAAGCATAAAGGGTACGCAAAATCTTAGCCACTAATTGACTTTTATTATGACTACCTAATTGTTATTCCAAATGTATTAAATATTCAAGTAAGTAACACTTACTTTGTCTGGACAGGTTTTGCTGAAAAAAACTGGCCTGAAAGATACGTTCTATTTATTGGGCTACGAAGGTGGAGTACCTATTGCCTTAGAAATCGCTGCCATTTTAGAAGATCATGGTGAGTGTGGTATTTGATGATGTTTATAGTTGTTGGTTTATGCCAAACGTAGCGCAGTTTCTATAAGGTCAATATTATTTAATTAGATATTACTATAACACACAATCACCATGCTAACTAATATTATACTTGCGAATGTAAGTTTGTTTTTAAGGCTTTACGGCCTTAACTACTCGACCGATAATTATAATAATATAATAATATTCTACCACATACACACAACACCATCTAGCCCAAACTAAGCAGAGCTTGTACTATGGGTACTAGACAATGGATAAACATATATATATATATTTTTTTTTATAAATATTATACATAAAAACACCCAGACCAAGACAAACATCCATGTTCATGCACACAAAATGTTTGACTTGCGCGGGAATCGAACCCGCGACATCAGGCGAGGCAGTCGGTTCACTAACCACTACGCCATCGCCATTAATTGAAAATAAAAAGGTCATAGAAGAAAGAAAGAAATAAAGAAAAATATAGGGTACCTTTCATCCAGAAAACTACTGTTACTGAATACTACCACTATTATAGTATTATATTATCTGTGCTACTACTACTAAGTTAACCTACATTTACACGAGCGAAGCCGCGGGCAAAGTCTAGTATTCATATATTTTCTTTTATTGCAGGTTTAACTGGTACCGTATTCTGCGTTGGATGCGCGCCAGAAGAGCTTAAAAAAGAACTGGAAGATCAACTATCTGAATTTGAGACTGAAGAGCAACTGCAAGACGGTGTGTTACGTCACATGTACACGCTGATGGCGCGCGGTGACACTACGGGGTTAGAACAAGCATTACAGAGCGCAAGCACGTGGTCTCAGAAAGTAGATACATGTGTGCGCATGCTGCTGGGTCGGGTGTCGCACTCGGCGCAGTATGCGCGCGCGCTTATACAGTGTGCGCTCGCGCGTATACAACAAGTTCGGCGCAGCACCGCTAGGGTGCGACTGCTGCGCTCTAAGCTCATCTTGTTGCGCGCTGCGCATGACCCGCCAGGGTACACAACTCTACAGCAGCACTCACGCCAGCCACTCGTTGTGCATCAGCTCACCACGCGGCTCGCACATGTCACGTCAGACCTTCAGTGCGCCACTCTCATCAACGAACATTTAGACCCGGCGATACTCGAAGACTTCGCAACGAGAAATATTTGCGATACATATCTTTTGAATTCTGCAGCTTATATGGCAGAATAATAATAATACGTCACATGTGTATGAATAATTTTGACTAAATTTATGGATGGTTAGTCTATGTGTAATGTGTGGTGTTATTCTTTTCGAATGTTTTATTTTTATGTCGTATTGTGATGGCGCTCTCCGAAATATCAATTTTATGAGAGCATAAATATATTTATTTATATATGGGTATCCGTAGGTAAACCGATCCCAGCATGGAACTAATCACAGGTGCGAAGCTTATAACTTTGAGTACATTTCTAGGATTCAACTCGTGCGGAGTGCGAACGCAATGTTTCTGACAAACACGAAGGATAGTGATCGTTCGTGCTCAGCTCGGTTTGGCTCGTGTAGTGTAAGATAACTTTTTCTTCCGCCGACGTAACATCATATACCACTGAAAGGATAGCCTAAATTAGATACTGCATTAGGTAATATGATTATTTTTGTGTGAAACTAGCGACCCACTTTGGCTTCGCACGGGTAGAACAAAATCTTAACTATTTATACACCGAAACCTTCCTCATGCATCGCTCTGTCGATTGGCAAAAACCGCATGCAAATCCGTTTAGCAGTTTTTGAGTTTATCGCGAACAGACAGACAGACGCGGCGGGGGACTTTGTTTTATCTATACTAATATTATAAAGCTGAAGAGTTTGTTTGTTTGTTTGTTTACTTGAACGCGCTAATCTCAGGAACTACTGGCCCAATTTGAAAAATTATTTCAGTGTTAGATAGCCCATTTATCGAGGAAGGCTATAGGCTATATATCATCACGCTAAGATCAATAGGAGCGGAGCACCAATGAAGAATGTTTCAAAATCGGAGAGTATTTTTTCCTTTTGAGAGCTTCCGCTGCGTGCGCTGCGTAAACAGTTAAAGTTTCGCAAAAATCATGTATGACAGAATTGTTCCCCTTTAAAAGTTCTAAAAAAAACTCCGCGACAGCATATGTCTATCTTTTAAGGTTGGCTCACTATAACCATTTTTATGCTAACGAAATTTGTTCTAAAATAATGCATTATTTGCGAAGGTATTTTTATAAACATGATATTAATCCTTATCCAAATAAATACGTTATTCATCACAAGTATTTAATTTAAAACAAAATTGCCCTTTACATCATTCGATTTCAATGAATATCTTAGGAGATATAGCAGTTTTAAAATAACATCGCAGCAAAATAATTACCCATTACAGACATAGTACAAACGATGTTTCTTCTGGTTTATTCTGCGTGATTACTACTGGTTCGATTTGAAAAATTCTTTTAGTGTTGGATAGCCTATTTATCGAGGAAGGCTATAGGCTATATAACATCACGCTACGACCCACGGGGGCGGCGCAGTAACGATAAACGCGGGGGAAACCGCGGGAACATCTAGTAATTATATATTGATGGTGATAAGCGTATTTACTTTAATAAATGCCATTAATTAAGATGTTTTGCTTTTATTACAATCTTCCTTATTTCCTAAACTTTTACATGCGTACATACATAACCTTGAGCATATATCCCTGAATAAGTAGGCATAAGTGTTTTTCATTTCCTCAACTATGGTCTTAGACCCTACGTAACAAGGGCACGCCTATTGCCGTCCACTGGGTATAGTCACAATTACTTGGCAGAATAATCTTATCACACTTTAAGGTCATAGAGCTACCCGGTACCCGACCAGGGGCCCAAGTCTGCTATTTTTATAAATTCGTCATTCCGAAACGACGTAACTGCAATTCCATTGTCATTTTGCTAAAAGTTCGTAATCTACTAAATTCATAATGGTCGATCATTGGTCGGTCAATGGTCTCGTAATAGGATTGTGTTGTGGCAGAATGACATGTTGTTTTGCCATTATTATAAAACTCTTTAGTAGAATTGATTTTTGAAAAACTATTACTAAATTTGAACATTTATTCATGCCAGATTTCGTTTATATATATTTTTACATATTATTTATTAGTATTAAAAGCAATTTGATCAAAGGAACTGACAAAATAGCAGATTACCGCAACGTCTGCGTATGAATGCCATTTTTTCAATGGAGGGTCAATGGTTGACCATCGGAAAGACATAATGACGCCATTATATTAGTAGATTAGCAAATTTGTCAAAATCAACAATTATGAAATCAATGATAGACCATTCTGACACTGTTGTAATAGCAGACTTGGGCCTCTGCACCGCCTCGCCTCGAGTCGTTAGTATTCTTTGTATGGAGTACTATGGGTATACGCTCACTACATTAACTCAATTTCAATCCTGGGTTCTTTAAGCGGGGCGATCTCAGGCCGTCAAAATAGAGACCTCAACATCGCCTCGGCTACTGTGGGGGCGATGTGGGGGCCACTGCTCTTAGACCACACGACTGCTTACCATCAGGTGGAGTGTGGTCATTTTGACGAGCAAAATAAAAAAAAATAAAAAAAAAAAACTCCGGAGCGCCTCGCCCGCGGGCTGACCGCGCGCGGACGACGAGTGGGCCTCTCGGTGACCACCCGTTGCCTGCACGCTTGCTTTGCGTTGCCCACGCGCAGTTACCGAATGAATCGCGCTGTAAGTGTGTGGTCCACGCGCCGTCCGCGAGTGGTCAGCCCGCGGGTTCCAACAAGTGCGACAGCTATGAGAGCCAATTCTCGGTTAGTAAAGTTAGACATAACGATATACATGTGTAGAGCTAGTGACGATCCCTGATAAACTGCTCATCTATTCGCTGACAACGCAATATCAAATCGTTGACCACGCGGCGTCCACCCGTGGCCTACCTGACGTTCACTGGTTGGTATGTGGCCTCTAACCGTGAATCACCTGTCCTCAACGAGTGGACACCGAGCGACGAGGTGGTGCTGGTCGGGTGCCGGATGGCTCTAATGAGCTATGACCTTTACTCCGCTCTACTCCTCGTGCACTATAAAAGGGTTCACTAGCAGCTCGCCGCGTCAGCAAGGATTGTGTGCAATGATACTTATGTATGCTATCCTAATCCTAACTAATATTATAAATGCGAAAGTGAGTTTGTTTGTTACGCTTGCACGCCTTAACTACTCAACCGATCAACATGAAATTTTGCATACACGTTGTCAGGGATACAGAATAGGACATAGGGTACCTTTCATCCAGAAAAAATAACTGTTGCAAACGTAACCTAACCTAACCTAACCTACATTTAGGCGAGCGAAGCCGCGGGTGAAAACTAGTTTATAAATAAAATGTAAAATGACTTCAGTCTTTCTATCCTTTCTTATATCTGTTAGAGTTCTCATCGACCTCTAGTTACAACTATTAACTGCTATCAACTGGAAATAGATTTAAATAATGTTTGCCCGACTACTTTTTTTGGTATATTATCTAGAAAAAATTTTTTTTTTTATTTTATGGATTAGTGGGCAAACGAATAGACGGATCGCCTGATGGTAAGCGATTACCGCCATCCATGAACACCCGCAACACCAGAGGAGTTACAAGTGCGTTGCCGGCCTTTTAAAAAGGAATACGCTCTTTTCTTGAAGTGTTAAATATACATAATCACAATTTCATTATCATTATTTCACGCCATCATAACATTTTTAACACCATCTTCATTAGGTACTAATGACAGTTAGCGCCAAACTAATGTATCGGAGATACCACTACTGTCTGCGGATATTGTCGTTAACGACAAACTGGTTACAAGCAATCTGGACTTATAATTTCTATATCAAGCGTGTCACGGGGACCACTCGCGCCATGACGGCTGCGCGAGAGCCGAGGTGGTGGTGGCGCCCCTCTTCCCCCTCCTGCCCGGCGGTAGCTGCTATATAAGCGAAACTGCACCCAGATGCTGTCTCCTTCCACTGCGCTGCGCTTACCAAGTTAAGTGGTTCTTCCCTACAAGAACCGTGCAGTAAGTTCTTTTTACAAGAACTACGCCTTGACTGCTGTTCGCGTAGAATTTTATAAAGTCTGTATAGTGTAATACATAATAATATAGATCTTTATTGTTGTTAATTGTTGTACTATCTTCAAATAATCTCTGGTTAACTAATATAATATAATAATAATATTGTATAATATTGTATCACATACACACAACACCATCTAGCTCAAACTAAGCAGAGCTTGTACTATGGGTACTAGACAATGGATAAACATACACATATACTTTTTTTTTTGTAAATACATACATATTATACATAGAAACACCCAGACCAAGACAAACATCCATGTTCATGACACCACGCCCTACAGCGCGGCTCGTCCTATTTCTAGTTCAATCCGATCTACAGCACCTAAATAACTACATAAAAGGTCTCAAGGGCAATTCATGTAAAATGTATTTAAAATAGCGTTCCGATTTAGTGTTTTAGTTTCTTTTGCAGTTTTAGTTCACATATACAATATTATCTTGTATATAATAAAATGGCCATTTCGTAATAGACAAAAATAGAATTAAAACCGAGAGCATATGTACATACGTGTACGTTCTCGATTTCATTATTATTTGTCTATGCGCTCTTTTTAGACGCGATGGTTAAGTTTAGATTAAAGTATTTAAAAGTCCGAGGAAACCTTATTTGTAGTAATGACACTACAAGTCACATCACAACATGTTGGCATGTTTACTTCAGACACAACAAGTCACCATAATAACTGATGACATGCAAATTAAAATACATAAATTCTGTCAATTTATCCTTAGCTTAACCTTGCCCTAATTTTATAGTATGTAAGTAATATATTAACTATCCGTGAATAGTTAACCTTAATCCAAATAAAAACACGATATTGTATATATTAATTTATTTTAAGCCGCTTATATATAAACTATGTTTAAAAACCTCATCAAATTAAAATTATATAAATTAAGTATAAATTATTATTAATTAAGAAATCTAACACCTTATGCAATCAAAATGTTTGTGTTGATTCATTTGTTTTTAGTGCTATGATAATGGTCCCATTCAGAAATAGTAGTTGGACGAGTCGCACCGCGGTTCGAATAACACGCGGTGCGAAACGACTTAGTACCCCTAATATCTACTATAAGTATAAAATTTAATTCTATTAGGGTTCAAACTTTGACCTGATAAGCATCGCATAGATTCTTCTTGTCAAAAATATCTTTTATTTCAGCGTCTAGATATCGATTTATAAGTGAGGGACATTGCATATCGTTTAACACATGTGATAGGAGAGATCGGAGCTGGTGTACAATAATCGGTCGCTGCGAGTATCGCTGCAGAGTTGGTTGCTGTGGCAGCGAGTTTTCTGACGCTGCGCGCAACAGCACCAGCTGAGAGCGCAAAGAGTAAGTCGCTGGATTGTAGCTTCTCAACTGTTCTATACGCGTCAACGCTGCCTCTAGAAAAGCCCGCGCGTACTGTGCTGAATGTGTCACGTGGCCCAGTGCACATCGCACATACGTGTCCGCCTTCTGTTCCCACGTCGTGGCCTGCTGCAGACCTTGGTCAAGTGTTGTCATATCTTCACTGGTCGTCAATTTGAACACGTGTCGTACCACTGCGTCGTGCAGTTGTTCCTTTGTGACGAAATCGCTCAGTTGCGCTTCAAGTTCTGCTTGCAGCTCGTCTGGTGCATATCCTAACCAGAACACTGTTCCTGTCAAACCTGAAACATTAAACATTCATGAAAGGTACATTCGATTTATTGTAACTTAAATAATATTTCGAGCCCAAAAATGTTTGACTATAAATTTTTTAACATGGAATAGTGGTTAACATAGCCTTCCTCTTTTTGATATATTTTTATGTCGACTACAACACTTAGACTTATGTATTTGTACTAAAATATATTACAAGATATTCAAAGAATTGAATGGTGTGACACATTTAAACAATACCAAGATAACATTATGTGACTACCTTGCTTCTCTAGTATTGTTGCAAGTTCGATTGCCACCGTCACTCCACTTTCGTAGCCTAGTATGTAGAACTTATCTAGAACTTTAGTTTTCTTCGTAAGAACCTGGCAAAATAAAAAGGTAATAATAAGCAATAACATATTATATATACACATTAAATCGGTCAATACTAAATCTTTTAAACAATTGTAAACGGACAATTTTAAGTAGTTGAAATAACTAGTAAAGTAAATATAATAATCTTCATTTTCCATCGATCTAATTAGCTAACATAAACAGTGATGGTTCTCAAGTACAAAGGATGACCTTATTAATTTAAAGTACTTGAATAGATAGACATTTTCGACATAATTAAACTGATAAAAAAATGAAATGTAATGAAAAGAAAAGATACATTAATTACAGAAGAAAGTCAATAACAATTAGAGTTGAGGGAAACGATGTTTTTGCATAATATAGATTTAAAAGTTGCCTATGTTAAAAAAAATTGTATTAGTTTTAATATACCACAATTATTTGGACCGTATAATCTCTTCTCCCTAGCCTTTATTATTCCCAAGTCACTTGGGGTCGGCTTTCTAATCTAACTGGATATCAGTTTTTACACGGAGCGACTGCCATCTGACCTCCGCAACCCGAAGGCTAACGATACCCTAAGGCTAGACCAGTGTCAGGATATTAGAGGGCACTGACCATTGACACATGACACCACCATACTGATATTTCCACCTGTTCTCGACCGCGTTACGGACGCGATAGCGGTGTACCCTACTACATACTACAGATTTTTTTTAAACAACTTATCTTTCACTATTTGCATTTGCGAACATTTTGATATTTATTATATTTAGGTTTATATGCTATTTTTGCCAAATTATATAGTTTAAATAATTTGAGTATATCCCAATAATCAGGTTCGTCTCCATGATTCCCATTTACCAATTTGTGTTTTTAGAATCAAGTATTAGTCTTGACCATAGTGTCAGCTAAGACAATGACTGCACGGATGGTGATTTAATAAAAAAAATAAAAGAATTGAGATTGTTCCAAGTCTCGGTGTTCTTTATCTCCGTTTTTTGAATGTCTGTAAATGGGGGATGACAGTAAGTGTAACATCTTATGTTGCTATATTACAGGAAAGAATCCGTAAATAGCAAAATTAATTCGTGATAAAAGCAACTCTTTTCAAAATTTAATAACTGATATGCAGAGGTACGCACCTCTGCATATCTGTGAGCAGTTTCTTTAGCAGTCTCACGTAGATAGTCGAGGCCCGGCTGTAGAACAAGCGCGGGCAACTTGAGGCGCTCACACAGGACGCGGAACCGTTCGTGGTGACCTTCCATACCTGGTACTATGCACAGGTACCTCTCGTCGATGTTAAAGTCGTTGGTCTGTATATGAAAACGAAATCAGAATTCAGTGTACTTTGTAAACAATGAGACATAGATAAAAAGATAAATGTTCATAATAATTTATGTTATCGCGTGGCGCAAGTAATTTCTGACAGAGTTAATTTTCGGAAATAAAAAAGAAAGTTGATAATAAGAAAATGTATTTTTATTGCAACTTCAATTTTCTTTTAATATTTTTATATACCACATATTTTGATATTTTGTAACGGTTTCTAATAATAAGTGTCCCCAATTAGTTTCATGATAAAAATGTTACGTAGATACGCGATAACCAGTAAACAACATGACGTATACAAACAGACTGACCGATATGACATCTCTGGAGAGTGTTGGTAGCACAACTATATCTACCGTCGCCAAGAGTTCATCAGTGCCGCTGTTGGAGAAAAATGTTCCTAATCCTCGAACTTTTGGTGGTGTAATCTCTATCACAGATTTTTTCAAATCATTTATTCTGAAATAATGCATACAGTTTAAATAATAAGTATGTCCAATATACAACTTAATATGCAACTTACTTATCAATTGTTAGAAGAGGTATAATTTCTTCCGCCAATGATATGTTGTATGTATCATTCAAGACTGAAGCAATCGATTGAACTGACTCATCCGCCACACCCAATTGTTTCAAAGTAACATCTTTGCCAATGTTTTGCGGGATGTTTATATCTGAAATAGTAATATAATATTCTACCACATACACACTACACCATCTAGCCCAAACTAAGCAGAGCTTGTACTATGGGTACTAGACAATGGATAAACATACATATATACTTTTTTTAGGTAAATTCATACATATTATACATAGATACACCTAGACTAAGACAGAAATCCATGTTCATGTACACAAATGTTTGACTTCTGCGGGAATCGAACCCGCGACCTCAGACGTGGCAGTCTGTTACACTGACCACTACGAGACCGAAATTGATGTTGGTAGCTTAAAATAGAATGATATCAGAAGATATATAGATGATAACATTTAAAATATAGTTTGTGTGTACCTGCTAGTGCCGCGATCTGTGCGAGTAGTGTAGGTGGCTGAATACGTCTGGTGCGAGCAAGCAGAACTGCGTGCGCGCAGCACAACGCGCGCTCGCTGATGTCGGCCACATCACAGCCTGCCATCACCTGCTCCTGCAGTTCGTACAGTACATTTATAAGTTACCGTCGTCATTTAAATAGGCTTATGTTTAACTTGTCACCCGATGTAGTAAAATATAAAAGTCAAAAATAGTAAATGATCATGTCACGTAATGGACTCGCGGCGCACGGCTGCGTGCGCGGCGCGCGAGGAGGTGCCATCACTGGCCCCTCCGAGCGGCGGCGGCCTATATAAGTGGATTGCGCCCTGGTGCAGCCTCCTTCCTTCCGCTGCGCTGCACTAACAAGCTAAGTGGTTCTTCCATTATAGAACCACGTAGGAAGCCTTATAGAACCTCGCCCTGAGTATTGTTCGCATAGCATTCTTAAAGTGTAATTCTTATTTAATTACTTGTTGTTATTAAAAGTGTTAATTGTTGTACTATCTTTGAATCATCTCTGCTTAAAATAACCTCAAGACACCACGCCCCTACAGCGTGGCCTGTCGTATTCCTATCTAAACCCTTAAGGTTACAATCACTAGAATTAAAACCGCATTTTAATACCAAAAATATTAATTGCACAGCAAAGAGATCAAAATAAATCGACGGAGCCCCGCTTTGCGAGGCTCCTATTTATGGGTGGGTTTAAGAAGGAACGTAACATAACCTAACCCTTCCGAGACGGAATGCAGTGATTTGAGGCGTATAGGGTGCTCGTTATGATATATTTTAGTAAGCATATTTTGGTGTTCAATTACTATTTTTGGTGGTCATTATATTTAATCTCATTTAAATACTGAACTAATTACACATAAGCTTTTTTTTTTAATGGTATATGCATGCTAGCTAATATAAGAAATGTGTTGTTATCCGGCAGACTCGCATTGGTCAATGCATAAATACGACTATAAAATATATTAGTGTTCAATATAAAAATTAAGTTGCTGTTATGAAAAATACTGTATTTTCTGGATTATATTATGATCCAGAAAATATTAACAGAGCATTAGTCATCTTTGTATTTGACCATTCATTTAGTTATTATTTTATACATTAATTTAATTTATTCTGAATTTTATTCATGAAAATCAAAATATATCTTTTGTAGCAACACGGTCCGAAAGTAAGCCAAAATTACGGACATGGGCTAGAAGTTAGGAATAAAGGATAAATTGTAACCCTTTTCAAAATATATGAGACTTTTGATGAGTGTAATAGACAAGATATTAAATAAAATGACTTTGTTTGCATCATATAAAGAAGTAGTTACGACAAAATGACAAAAATCAAATACGTTTCTACAATGAAAAATCAATAAAATGGCCACATAATAATCATATACATATTGTACATTTCCTTACCTTGTTTATACTAAATAGATCTAAATATGTTGCTGGGAATCCAAGCTTTGCTCTGGATAGGCACATCAATTGTCCTGAAGTTTTGACTGTAGACATCACAATGAAATATCTGAAAATTAGCTAAATATTAGCCTTTAAAAGTAGATATTGTATCACAAGAAAAGGTAGTACCATTAGCATAAAAATGACTATTTTATTATACTTTAAATCCAAATTTAATTTCAACCCAGTTCAAATAATCCATCAGTCATTCCATCAACTTTATTTACTAGTATGTGAGAGTGACTTCATGCAACAGTACCGGTTTTACTAATCGGAATAAGATGAAAAAAATCGTAAATCATTCAATTCGATGCTACTAAACTGAATCACATGAAAATCTGTTATACTTTTTTATGAAAATCAGGCAGAAAAGATCAACATTATGAAAACCATTGTTTTGTTTCAGACGCCTCTAAATAATTACATATATACATAGCAGTTGTCCATAGTTATTTACTACATAGAGACATAATTTTATTACAGTGTAGAACATGTAACTTCTTGTGCTAACAAACATTTCGGTTTTACAAACTATGATCAATATACAATACGTCGTGCTCTTGTCACTACTGGCGTTCCAGCTGTACTTGAACCCAATGGCTTGGTACGCGACGATGGGAAGAGACCGGACGGAATGTCATTGTTGCCTTGGAAGATGGGCAGGTCTTTGGTGTGGGACGCAACATACGTTGACACCCTTGCGCCATTACATCTTCCAAACACTGAGGGATGTGCCGGCGCTGTTGCTGCAACTGCGGCAACCCTCAAACGACGCAAATATTGTAATTTAGTCGGCAATTACATTTTTGAGCCATTTGGGGTGGAAACCCTAGGTTGATAACGTCCGAGCGCTCGTATTTTGTACAGGGAGATCGCAAAACGCCTGATCGACGTTTCGCGTGGTCAGGCTGGTCTTTTTTGGCCCAAATAATCAGCATTGCCATTCAACGAGGCAATTCTGCCAGTCTTCTGGACAGCGATGCTGAAGAATTCTACGATGCCTAAACCTTTTTTGTAAATATTTAGCAGTATAAATATTTATGTTTATGTTACATTTACATTATGTTACATTTTTTAATACGTTTGTAAATATATATTAGGTTAATTCGTTTTAAAATTAATAATGTAAATATTTGAACAATATTTATACCTTAGTTGAGGACACAATCGTCTTGAGATTGAATCCAAGTTTTCTAATATAGATGTGAGATCACCACTTGTGTTCTTGTCATCCGTCTTGGTTATAAGTACGTATATTCCTTCAACAGCTCCTAGGTTTATAGCATCATTCAACAAGTGGAGTTTGTTTTTAGTTAAACCTTCAATAGACACTTCAACCTTTACACCAAGCTGCTGCCAGTTTCTAAAATAGGAATCAATACATTTAATAAATATTTTATAGCTAGTTTGAGGTCCTGAATGGTATAGGTTCCTTGGCTGTGCAAGACCAATGGCCTCACACATTCCATCTCATCCTCGGTTTTAGTCTTTTGTATCTTGCCCTCTCTCCAAATTCAAAGATGGGTCCCATATTAGGATTTGTCACTTTCTGTTGGACGCGGATGAATATCTATTTTAGATAGATATATATGTCGGAGACGGTCATTAGTACAGTTACGAAACGCGGTACGAGAGTCGAGATATGGCAGCACTGTTGCGATGACGGCAACACGCATCTCACTTCGTGCTACGACAGAGCCTACATAAGAGAGGCGCACGCTATATTCGACGGATCTTTCTACCGTCGTCGAGTGCGCACCTCCTCGTTAGGAACTGTCATTCGTTTCGTGCAAGACATTCGTGGTAATTTATTGTGAAGACAATAAAAGTGATCAGTGTACATGTATTGTTTCACTTTGCTCGATCACCCTATTGTACGCCCGCATTATGTCAGTCGATGGTGTTACTGACGCACACACACACTATATCTGACATATAGATTATCCTTTCGACTAAAGAGTTCAATATTATAGTCGCCCTTTCTTCATTGGCATTGGACATAAAGTTCTGCAATCACAAGATGGCTGATCACTTTCTGTCTTTTGTTTTGTAGACGTTCATTTGTTCATTTCACTTCTGGGGTTTAATGAACTTTCTGTCCACATATCCCCATTGCAAAGTCGATGCTAAGATAATGGGTATTCGTGGATGAAAAATCCATCGATTGCCACTTATCCCCATTGATGAGACATCTCAATGGGAATTTGTGAAGTTTACGTTGGTTTTTGTCCATAAATCCCCATTGCTCGGTTGATGATTGGTCAATGGGGATTTGTGGACAAAAAGTTCACAGATCCCCATTGATAGAGATACTCAATGGGGATATGTGGAATAACCAAAAAATTCTGCGCTATCCGTATGTAGTGGTTAACAAGTAACGGTGCACGCTGAGTTGTCTGTCATCGACCGTTATTAAAAATAATATCCTTTATAACCACGGCACATACACTTATTTTCAAATAAGCGAATAATCAATTGAGTACCAGTGGCACAATAGGTTTCCATTATGTCCGGTAATCCAAGAATTGGCGAGCAAAACTACATTCCAAATATAATGAAATAGCTTAATTAATTATACATTTACCTCAATTTAAGTTGTAAATAGGTTGATATGTTTTTGCAATAAATATATAATTTTTTGGCGCCTCGGTTCACTAGTCTGTTAGCTAGGTGCACTCCAAAAGCATCATTGTCCCAAAACATTACTTGACATTTGTCAGGATCACATATTAATCTGCAATATAAATTAAGTGTGATAAACTACACAGGAGTTAGCTGAATTTGAATTATATATCGAAGGAAGTCAAGTTGATTAAGCATTAGCTTCTGCTGACGGTTTCTGAAGGAAATGCAGGCTGAGTGAAAATGTGTGGTTATGTTCTAAGTTCTGATCTAAGACAGGGACTAGCGGTGTGTCAAGTTTCAACCCAAATCTGTTTAACGGTTTACGCGTTATGTATGAGTGTCTATAAATAACCAACATTAATAATATTAACAGGATTAATAACTACCAGCAGTCTAGATGTTAAGTTATCTCCATACAACATTTCACCAAACTGGGTTTAGTGACGGTTTGTAACATTGTCACAACTAAACTGACATCGGGGAGCTTGTGAAAATGCAACAAACCGACAGAATTATATATATTGATGTTAGTATTATAATAGCAGCGATAGCTCACCAACAGACTGCAATGCAGAGGGTCTCGGGTTCGAACCCACGTCGCGCACCTCTGACTTTTGGAAGTTATATGACTTTTCGAAATTATGTTGCGTATTGATTGACAATTATCGCCTGCTCCGTGCCTCGGAGAGTACGGTAGGCCGTCGGTTCCGGCTGTCATGAACATCTATGGCAGTCGTTATTAGGAAGTCAGTGCCCTCTAATATCCTGACACTGATCTAGCCTTAGGGTATCGTTAGCCTTCGGGTTGCGGAGGTCAGATGGCAGTCGCTCCGTGTAAAAACTGATATCCAGTAAAACCCGGTTAGACTAGAAAGCCGACCCCAAATGACTTGGGAATAATAAAGGCTAGGGAGAAGTATTATTATAGGCACCTTTGTTCGATTTGTCTTGCATCTCCACATATGCGAAGTAACACTCTCCCGCGGTGGCGGCTCGTGCCCAGCAGTTGGAAGGCTCGCTTCACTTCGTGTTGTGCGTATGTTGTTCGCGTGAGCGGCGTCACGTATCCAGCAGATATACCCTCAGTCAACATCTTTTGTAAAGCCTGCAAATTTGAAAAATGTTAAGTTGTATTTTGATTAAGAATTAATGAAACAGCCAAATATATCAGATTCGGTTCCCTATTTATTTGCATAAAATTATACATATGTCACAATTTAACATGACATGCTTTTACTTATCCTAATAATATAATAGCTACGCACGATATTCATTTGGCATAACTGTTTAGGCACAATTTTTTTAGCATAATTACTATAAGTATAATAATTGTTAAGCATACTATTCTAAAGCATAAATTTGTAGTTTTGTAAATTTTGTGTTTGCATTTAATAAAATACAGCCGCACCATTACCTATTGTTAGACTATGGTACCCAAGTTATATATGCCTTATAACTTTATGCCAATCAAAATTCGGGCAAAAAGCATTAACCTAAATGATATTTATGCCTACTGAAATAGTATTCCAAAAAACAATTACGTCAAAGTATAATTATGATAAAAAATATGCCTTACACGTTTGCCGTTTGTCGTGCCAAATTAAATTAAGACAAAAAAATTAGTCGAAACAAAGGGTTCCCATCCGATTCACATAGTCTAATTCAAATTCAAATTCAAATTCAAATTATTTTTATTTGTTAGACACAGGCTTATAAAAAAGATCTTACAAAAAACAAATGAAAGTACAAACTGTATCGTGCCAATACAATCGGCGTACAAAAATATTATAAGAAAAACATAAACACTAAAACAAAATCAAAGTATAAAATTTAACAAAACGTGTCATTTAGAAAATCTTTGATAGAGTAGTAGCATTTATTATACAAAAAAATATTTAGCTTTTTTCTAAAGTGTTTTAAATTTAATTGTTTATATTCCTCCGGTAGCTTATTATAGAGTTTTGGAGCTAAACAGAATATACTGTTCCACGTAAGGGTAGTTTTAGCTCTTCTTATGCATAAATTATTTTTGCGCTTATTACGTAAAACAACATCGGATTGACTAGGAAACAAATGAGGATTTGTTTTAACAAATATTGCGACTTCAAATATATATAAAGACGGAAGCGTTAGAATTTTATGTTTGATAAAGTGAGGTTTACAACTGTCAGTTACTTGAAGCCCAAACATAGCCCTTATGCATCTCTTTTGTAATTTAAATGCGATCTTCTTATGTGTAGAGTTGCCCCAAAAAATTATTCCGTATCTGAGTACGGATGCAACAATGCCATGATAAGCAGTTAGTAGAGATTCCATGTTGACTATATGTTTCAGTTTATGAAGAGCATAGGACGAACTACTGATATTTTTGCAAAGAGCCTCTATATGTTCTTTCCAATTTAGCTGGTTATCAATCGTCAATCCTAAGAATTTTGCATTATTTGTAGCACATATATTACTATTCTGATATTTAATATTAATTTTATAACAAGTAGGTTGTCTTTGACAAAAGTGCATTATTTGAGTTTTGTTGAGATTTATTTTCAAATTATTATTATTTAACCATAAAATTATTGAGCTGAGTGTGTTATTAATATCAGATTCGTATGAGTCGGGTTTATTACAAGCTATAGTTACAGTACTGTCATCAGCGAATAGTGTTAAGGGATGTTTTATTGCTTTGGGTAAGTCGTTTATATATAATATAAACAACAAAGGTCCTAATACACTGCCCTGGGGCACACCTAATGATATTCTACGCTGTCTAGATAGGTATATATCTTCCCTTTTTGTCTTGAGATTTAGCTTTTTTATTGCAATTACCTGTTTTCTATTTGATAAATAAGATTTTATCAAATTATAAACATTACCTCTTAGGCCATAGGCGTCAAGCTTTTTTAGTAAAATATTATGATCTACGTAATCAAATGCTTGTATCATATCACAATAAATGGCACAGATAGGTATTCTCTTATCAATATTCATCATTACTATATTTAAAAAATCGTATATCGCCATATTTATGGTCTTTTCTTTACGAAAACCATTTTGTTCTTTACATAAAATATTGTAGTTTTCAAGATATGAATAAATTCTATAATATATGAATTTTTCAAATATTTTTGAAAAAATAGGCAAAAGTGAGATCGGTCTATAATTTTGCATGTGCTCCTTATTATCTTTTTTATGTAACGGCTTTACAATAGAAACTTTTAATTGTTCAGGAAATACACCATGGTCAATACATAGGTTTAAAATGTAACTGAGATGTTCAGATATTAAATCTCCCACTGATTTTATTATTTTTGTAGAAATTTCATCATACCCTACACTATTTTTGTTTTTAAGTCTTTAATAATATTTAAAATATCGTTTGATGTACTGGGATTTAAATACATTGATTTTAAATTGTTTACTATATACTTAGTAGGTTTTTGTCCAGATTCTGGCATAGGTACAATTTTATCTATAAAATAATCATTAAATTTATTTGCTACTATTTGTGGTTCAACAAAAGCTTTATCATTATTAACAAGTTTATTTATTGAATCACTGGGGATACGCATTTTAGAGGAATTTATTATTTGCCATGTGGTTTTATTTTTATTATTCGAATTTTTAATATTATTAATATTTTGAGATCGTTTAGTTAAGTTTATAATTCTTTTTAATAATCTCGAATATCTACTGTACTTTAATTTATTACTAGATGTAGGTTTAACTCTAGCCTGCCATAACAGTTCTCTTTTTATTGAACTACACAATTTAATTCCACGTGATATCCATTTAGACTTTTTATTAACTTTTATAGTGCTATATCCAGAAGGAAAGCATAAATTATAAAATAACTTAAATGTTTCCAGGAAAGAATTATAAGCTTCATTTGGGCTGTTTGTGTCATATATCTCAGAGAAAGATATTTTTTCTAAACAGGATCTAAATTTTCTAATATTCTCATTTGAATAATCTCTTTGCAGACAATACCAATAATCAAACATGCATTTTCGAACTATAGGACACTTAAGCAACTGTGCAGTATGATCAGACAAGGCTAATTCGATCACTTCCGTCTTACACCCTTTACTAAAATTATGAGCAATGTTGTCTAAACATGTTTGACTTTTTAACCTAGTTGGCTGTTGTATAAATAAGGATAAATTAAAACTTTTCAGTAGACATTTCAGTTCAAGTGTAACATTATTATTTTTTAAAACATAAATATTTATGTCCCCTGCTAAAATAATGTGTTCATATTTTCTTTTACTAATTTTTATTAACAATTCCTCTAATTTACAAAAAAATATTCTAATATTTCCTATGGGTACTCTATATATACAAATAATAATTATTTTATAATGAATTAACTCAATTGCACAACATTCAAAGTTATTAACTAATGAGATCATTGAGGCATCTGGGATCTCTTTCCAAACAAGTCCATTACGCACGAGTATGCAGGATCCACCTCTTTTACTATTTGGTCTACTGAAATTCGCAGCCAAAGTATAGTTTGGTACACATAAATAGGTCTCATGACCTGACATCATAAAATGTTCGGTGATACATAACACATCGACATTTTGCTTTTTTTCTGAAAGCTCATCTAGACAAATAGAAAGCAAGTCTGATTTGTTCACAAGACCTGCAATATTCTGATGGAGTACATATAGATATTTATTGTTGACGAAAACAATTTTTATCATTATAATATTCCATAGATTTATCTACAACACTACTATTACACATGGTTGTATATTTGGTCGCAATAGCTTCGGTATTGGTTAACTTCTGAAAATAATAGGGAATAGTACCAGGCTTAAGTAGACTATTCTTATTATATTTGTTACTTTGTATTGTTATATCATTGTTATTACTTATATCATTAATATAGTAACTGCTCAAATAAGTGATGTATTTTTGCAAGTGTTCAAATATATTGACTATAGCTACATTGTTTATTGTCCCTGTATATTTTGAGAACATTCTATAATTATACTGCAGATGTTTGTTAGTATCAAACATGTACGCATATTCATAATTCATATTACTTTGATATAGAAGTCTGTTGAAAGCTTCTACTCTCTTATTATATAAATTAGTATAATAACCAAGTTTAAAATTAGGAGAACACAGAATTACATTTGTGTGTGTGATATTTTCCAACTTACTTTTAATGTTGTTTAACAAGCTCACATAATTTTTTGAAACTAAAAAGTTCTTTTCACCTAGAAATATGATACAATAGTCCTGAGTAGTAAAATTGACTACTTTTTTATCTAATGTATCTATCATTTGTAATATATCCGCATTTGGTAAGCAATAATGACATATTTTTGAATATGGAAACAATCTTTCAGCATGACCTAGAATATTATTTAAATTATTATCGCTAAGTATGTACATTTTATTAAATATTATTTTACTATTTAATTTATTACACTGGAAATTAGTTTTTCGTGGAAGTATATATTCTGAATAGGCGCTATCTGTCATCGAGTTATGGCACTTTGAAGAATTATCCTTTAACATCGTAGAAACAGTTTTTTCAGTTTTATATGGTACGCTGCTATCTAGGGACCTCATTACTTTATCTTCTCGCTGGGTATTCGCTTTTTGGCTCATTGATGTACAGTGATCGTTGCTAATCCTCTTTGGTTTTATTATTGTAAACTTGCTTCGTGGCGTAGACATTTTTAGACTTTTATTGCGAATTTCAATATCAGAAGTTAGATGTTTTGTAGCCTTCTTTAGTACTTCATGTTTTGACGATATTACCTCAACAGTTTCCTTTAATTCTTGGTTCTCTATGGACAGGTTGTTTATTTCCTTATGAGCTGCATTTAATTGCAGAGTAAGTTGTTCAATTTGTTCCTTTAATTCTTGAAACTGTGCATTGTTTTCATCAGTTGATATGTTAGGAAGACTACTAGTGCTGCCATCTAGTTTAGAATTATTGAAACTGTTTTCATCACAGCTAATAATCTCTGTCACAGATCGATTACGTGTTTTTCTAAACGTTATGTTATCAGAGAAATTCATATTTAAATTTGTGAATAAATCTCAAAAAGTGTTTACAAGTACCTCAGGATCGATCGCGAACCTCTCAAAATAAGAGCGAAGGCAATAACCTATACGCCAACTACACAACTAGTACGAAATGTGAAATTGGACTTCTGTAGATAATAGCTTATTATTTGAGACAACAACGCGAATGCAATGTTTTGATTGGCCAGAACATTATCGATACTACACTTTGATCTTAGCCAAAAGGCCGAGAAGCGATAACATTATCGATGCACACGTTTAAATAAAATTAACGAGCACTTTTTTCACAGTTTTGTAATACACTGGTTTTAAGTTGTTTTATCACAGTTGAACTATTGATAAGTTTGCACTATTGTAGTTAGATTGATATTTAAACGTAATTTTAGCTATTAAATTCACTTTTGTTTAGTAATTCACTGTTTTGATGCTAGGTAGGATTTCCGCTTTTATTTTTTATATGACTATATGTATGTTTTCACAAACGATAGATATAATTACTGACGTATATTTAACATAAAAAGTCACGTTTATCGCTATTACATATTTTATCAACATTAAAAATCACGGAGCTGATGTAAACGTAAACGATGAAACGATGAAAGTAATACAATCGCTATAATTCTTATATACCTATTGTATTACTTCTTCTTCCAGTTAAGGAAGTATTAATACCAGTAATTATTTTTCAATTATGTACTTATTGATAACGTACCTATTATAAAATAAAGTAATTTGCTCGACCCAGACGTCAAACTAGACCGCATGAACAGCAATCACATCTACTACTGCTTCGCTACGGTGCGTAGAGCAGAAGTAATATCACAAAAAATGTTGTACCAACATTTAATTGAATTCATAATTCACAAGTATTTCTTATTTGTATAAATAATTATCCGGATTTTGGCAAATGACAATACTCTCGTCTCTATTAGGTATAGTCTAATTAATTAATTAATGTACAACCGACTAAATCTAGAATTGCTAACCTATTCTCAGTTCAATTGCGTAATTTAGCCAGAACTTGCCACAAAATTAATCTATACTTATATTATAAAGCTAAAAAGTTTGTTTGTTTGTTTGAACGCGCTAATCTCTGGAACTACTGGTTCGATTTGAAAAATTATTTTAGTGTTGGATAGCCTATTTATCGAGGAAGGCTATAGGCTATATAACATCACGCTACGACCCACGGGGGTGGCGCAGTAACGATAAACGCGGGTAAAACCGCGGGAACATCTATATAATATAAATTAAAAAAAAAAAACAGCACTATATCATACTGCCCCACAGCTGGGCACAAACCTCTTCTCAGTGTGAGAAGGATTAGGTCATTGCCCACCACGCTGGCTCAGTGTTGGCATTAGTTATAAAACGAGATGGATAGCTGTTATGTACATGAGTTGTATTTCGTTCATTATCTTCAACTTACCTTCATTGCCTCGTGATTACCATTTGTGAATATTGAAGAAAAGTCAGTCGTTAAATATGACCGCTGTCTTGTCATATAATACATTCTATATTCAAAGTTTTCACGATCTTGAATTTGAACTGTGTCGACAAGCACACCATTGAGTCCACAACATCTCAAAGATAACTAAAATGTATTCATAATAATTATTATTTCGTTCTCTGTTTCATTGTTTAAGGAACGTAGCAGAATTCTACGCACGTTTTTAAACTCTCCTCTTACGCAACTTATGATTATATCACAGCCTTGTCCTCTTGTGACTAGCATTATTTTATCCGAGAAACTAACGTCGCGAGAGTTTCCAATGTATTCATCTATAAATACAATATACATATAATGTTAAAGCAAAATAATGTCAAAAACGATAATCATAAAATCCCAAGTTATAGTTAGATGTCACCTTTCAACTGAGGAAATAATTTTTGCAAGAATTGTTTCTTGGAAATAGTGCTGACTGTTGAGAACACTTGACAGTTGTGAGCCAAGCCTATCGCTACGGCCGCCTGCCCCAGCGCACCCACACCTCCTTGAACGAGCACACGCATACCAGGCTGCAGCCTACCCTTTATTTTCTGGAAATTTGATTTAAAATACAACGTTAGCTTCTACTAAAAATATATGTTTTATTACGTTAAAATATTTTGGACACGTTGTTCGAAACGAACACTCCATTGAACGACTCGTTGTCCAAGAACAGGTAGAGGGCAAACGGTCACACGGTCGAGCACCTACGCGTTGGACAGACTTTATCAAAGCTACGACACAAACCTCCATGGTCCAAAGTTCCAGAGACGCTGAAGACCGCAAAAAGTGGACGCGCATAGCAGGGGCTGTAGTAGCCAATGAAAATGCAGCGTCATCAACTACGACCACTCTGTCAAGAGTGAACGACTAAGGAGGATTAAGTTAAGAAAATTTTCTTGCAGAGGCAAATCATTGCTATAACTTTGGAGCAAGTCGACCAGGTAAGTCTTCTTAAAGTCACCGCCCAACTATATGTTGAGGTAAAAAATAATTGTTGAATTCCTTAATTAGGCACTTTATTATTAGCAGGACCAGTGATATTCGATCCTTGCGCTGACAGCTGCACACCTATTTTATGGTTCATTTTCTTTTTATTTTTTTGTACCACTAAGGTGGCAAACAAGCATACGGCCCACCTGAAGGTAAGTGGTCATTGTAGCCTATGGACGCCTGCAACACCAGAGGCATCACTTGCGCGTTGCCGACGCTTTAGGAAAGGAAGTGGGAAGGAAAAGGAGTGGGAAGAGGGCAAGGGGGTGATTGGGCCTCCGGAACTCTCACTCAATCAATACTGCTATTTCACGTCGATATTCTGTGAGAGGGTAGTCTTTCCTCGGTCGAGCCGGCCCATTAATGCTGAAATCAGCGAGGCTCTACTACTCTAATTTTTTATAATTTATTTATTTATAATTTACTAGCTTTTGCCCGCGGCTTCGCTCGCGTTAATTTAGAATTTTACAATCAATTCGGGTTGTAGTCTGCTTTTAATAATATAATTCAATCATGATTCGAAAGACACGTGTTTCTTTTTCACATTATTATTGTTTTCCTCGGGAAAAGTAATTTTTTTCGGGATGAAAGGTAGCCTATGTCTGTTTCTGTACACGTGTCAACGTATATGCAAAATTTCAGGATGATCGGTTTAGTGGTTTAGGCGTGAAAACGTAACAAACAAACAAACTCATTTTCGCTTTTATAATATTAGTTAGGATAAGGATTAGGATAGGATAGGATTAGGATTAGGATTTATTTATAATTTATTTGCTGGTTATAGTGATTTGTATACGGTAACGGCAATTTACTATCAGGCGAGATTTATACACAAGAATCAAAGCTATCAGAGTAACTTACTAGAGCATAAAATGCGTGCACGTAAAACTTACTAGAGCATAAAATGCGTGCACGTAAAACTTACTAGAGCATAAAATGCGTGCGCGTATGCGTACGGTACAGTGGCAGCATCTTCGAGGCTCCAGTGCTCCGGCACCGGCCACAGCAGCTCTGGTTGAGCACTCAAGTAAGTACTCGCTGCGCCGGTTTTTACTATACCCATCACACGTTCACCGCTGCAATTAAAAAAGATATTCGATATTTTTATACAAGACACCATACTCTAAGGTGAAAGATTATGTTACTTCGTTTAATATGCTTATTAACCTCTGAGTCTTCTTCGAAGAGGTTAATGAAAACACTTTGTGGGTCTATGTGTTTGTCTGTTAGTGACAGACATAGCTCCGGAACCACTGGACCGATTGACTTGTAACTTGGTGTGCAGACACCTTGGGGCCATACCTCAGTCGAGTTTGAATATGTGCTCTAGGGGTAAAAAGACCCCCGAGATATAGGGGTCACAAGGTCACATGAAGACGAAGAGGTTGAATCCTAGATTTTAACACCCATCTCGTTCATTTGAATGTACAATATTAGTGTCCAGAGATAATCCTTTGTGGACAATACAGTTATGACAACCGTAATTCCATTAGAACAAAAAGAAGTCAAAACTAATAAATTGTCAGAAAATTATAATTAAATTAGTAGAGTAAAAGAGTGAGATGTAATTGTACGGACAAATATGATAAATGGTCCATACACCAAGGATGATGAAATGATAGAGATAAGTTAACTTGTTATATAACTTTTATTATCTCTACCAAATTAATGTTAAAATATAATACTATTTAATACTATATTATTGCTATGTGATATTTATTTGTTTATTTAAGGATTTCCAACTAAGGAATATACAATAACATACTATTACATTATAAAGCAATAATAAAGATCTTAGCGTGTATAGTCCCTCAATTATAGGAAACCATAGCTTACAAATTATAAGTACAATTAAACTAACAACTTAATTAAAGAAATAAACATTAAAAACATAAAATATAAAATTTTTAAACATAAAATTCTGCTTCTAGGGTAAACTTTGGAGTAAAACAATAATAGCTATAAAATAAATGTACAAATTTAATTATATGATATGTGTTACGGTCAATGACACACTTGCTAGGTCAACCGATTGAGTACGATGCTTGGTAGGTACTAATTGATTATATATAATTATGTATACAGTAAACAAACGGCAGGTGTCGGCACAATGCTGACACCGCGATGTACGTGTGATTTGCCCGTACAATAATATTAGTATACCTTTTCGTGGTGCCACTGTAGTCCATACCGAAAGAGTTAGAATCAAAATATGTTACTCCTGTAGCTCTTTTCACATCTAGCGTATTGAGCCCAACGTAATGAACCTTTGAAACAATAATAGATTAAATAATATTGTCTTCTGCTTACGCGAAAGTTATCCATTGAAATTAAACTACTATATACGGATTTTATCGCGTTGTTTATTTGACACTTTATTACAAAATTTAGAAACTGTTACACTAATATTACTAATAAACTTTACTAATTTTTAAGCTAATTAAATTGTTGAAACTATTAAAACTATTTATATTTATGTTTATACTTTATCCGACGTTTCGGTTGCTTTTCAGCAGCCATGGTCACGAGGAGACTTTACTGACAGACTGTAATAAAGTGTCAAATAAACAACGCGATAAAATCCGTATATAGTAGTTTAATTGCAATAGATTAAATATTTAAGTAATTAATATTAATTATTCAAGGCAAGCTTGAAATTGTTAAAAAAAAACCAAAATATTTATTTCCTTGAAGTATATAATAATAAATTATTATTTATAATTAATAATAATTGTTTATTTGTTCTCTCACACAGTACATAATATTTGACATCATAATCAAACAGTCCATACAAGAAAGCAGCGAATGTATAGTCTGTGTGGGAGACTGGTCTCTGTACTAGGAGGTCCTGTATTACAGATTACCAGCCTCTCCGTGCTCTGAATAGCTGGAATATGTACGAGTGTGTGTGTCCATGTGAGTGTGTTCGTGTTTGTGGGTATGTCTGTGTGTGTATGTGTGTGTTAAATACATTACATTAGGGAGAGCTTGAAATCAACATACATACCTGTACTGTGACCTTAGATTGTTTACATTGAGGGCTTTGTACCCAGTGTAAGGAATCCAGTTTTCCAATTTTTGCACTTTGAAGTGTTTCATTTCTCACTTTAACATCTAGCGGTGTATTTCTTTTATTTACCTGAAATATTATTTTATTATAAAATGTCGTCCTGAAATGAATCCTTATTCCTGTACAGCTATCAGGTTGGCACAATGTGTATAAGGGAAAAAGAAAAATAATAATAATAAAAAATAATAATAATAAGAAATCTCCGGGAGTGCCGGCAGAAGTGTAAACTTGAATATTAACGTTGTGCATTTTAGATATTTTGGAATGGTTAGGGAATAATTTTGCACGAACTGCTTTAATTATTATCAGTATAAAAGTAATATCATTTATGTGGTAAAATACAATATTCATTTATTGCGCTATCGTACACAAACATGACAATTCTCCCTCCGTTTTACGAATTTTCGATCAGGTCACGTGTCCTGACCCGAGTTTAATATTTTTTACCCAACACAAAAAAGTGCACAACGCCGCTAAAGAGGTTTTCACTTCAAGAAAGAAGAAAATAAGGACAGACCTATCCTAAGCTGATGTTGATTGTTGTGGAACTCCATCTTTACAGACGAAGTTTTAAGCTTTTATAATAAGAATGTACAAAGTAACACATTCTTTTAGATATACTTAATTGACATCATGTAAAGATTATTATGTCCGGCGTCCAGATACAAAGATTTATACATTGTGCCTCAAGCATATTTGTGACCCTGTGTAGTGGACGCTATAAGAAAAATATATAACTTGCAATGTGGGGACACACAGGTGAGAATATCTGTTACAGTAATTAATAAAATTGTAGAGAGGTCAATTCTGCACATTGAATATATGTATTTACAAAATAACTATTGGGGGGTGCTTGGTAATTGATACTGATGCCATAAATGCAATCCGTAATTTTTATTCTGTCTGTCTGTCTGTATGTGCACGCATGGATCAAAAACTACTCAAGCGATTTTTATCAAACTTGGTACAGTTATAGTTATTAATTCTGGGCAGATTACAGGATACTTTTTATGCCAAAAAAAAATAGGCATCGGCGTCGAGGTATGCTTTCAATATGTACTAATATATTTAAGAAGTCGTATTATACATAGCTGTATCTTCACAACATTCTCACGATCAAAAAGTAGACTTTAATATCTAACTAATAAAAAAAGAATCATAGAAATCGCTTTATAAACACAAAAGATTTTCATAAAATTATATTTCAAGAACGGTGTAGTACGTGATTTGCGACTTGCAAATATATCAACGGGCAATACGTATGCTATACGGTTGATTTTTGTATAACGCACACAATGACATTTAGCGATCGTAAACAAACCGTGCTTATCAGCGCGACTTTTACTTTTTTAGATAATTACAATGTATGTATGTAGTTAGTTTATAAATATTAGTACCTACTACAATAGATAGTTTTAAGTATTAGTAGCTAGACTTATTTTCTTTAGTTGAAGTATTATTAGGCATAGTTAAATATTCGATTTCTTTAGATATATACGTACCTACATAGATTCACGCCTGTGTCCCAGAGGGGTAGGAGGAGACTACGGATTTCCATTTACTACGATCCTGACACACTTCTCTGGCTTCATTCACTTTCATCAGATTTTCTTTAGTTGTAATTTTATAAGATATAATTATTTTAATAGCTAGGTCGTTATTTTATGTGAAGCAGATGGAGCTGCGCGGTTCAGCTAGTATTAAATAAATACTTACATTGCTGAATTCGGAAGGAGGAACATACAGTTTCAATTGTAAATCATGACTAACTGGCGGCAAATTTTTAAATTTCATATTATGAAGTACAATACCACCACACCTGAAATATGAGGTAAATAAGTATGAATGTAATATTTTTCACTTATATCAACAAACTAGATCAATAATAGGCTGTAGTATACCGTGTAAAGTCCTCAACATCAAAAACAACCGCCTTCATAACAGTGTTGCTGTTCAAATCAGTGATGTGTGTTGCCAAATGCTCTTTAACGTCAATGCATAGTTTTCTAATGTATGTGGGCTGTGAGACAGCATGGTGAGGTTGTCGGAGTGCGTTCAGTTGCAGCAAGCCATCAATGAGAGTTATCCAATTACCACGCCAGACAAGCGCCGCCTCGTTTAACGACGCGCTTGCGCACTCGATACTTCGGAATTCATCGATATAGTTATAATTTCTATCATTAGCCAACTGGTAAATATCTTGTGAGGTTAATTCCATTCCCTTAATATCTAAAGCCGCTTTGGAAGATTTTACAAATTCAGCTTTTGATGTTTTAGTAGTGGCCGAAATGTAACCCGTCATAACTCTGGAGCACTCACTCATGACCTGGGACAACAGAAAACATTATTGGATACATTGCAAACAGATGAGAATAGCATCGGATAGTCGTTATTAAAACCTACAAACGTTATCACCAGCGATATAGCTCTGGTGTAGCCAACCTCACCAGAAAATGTCATAAGTGCTGCAGAGGGCCATCAAGTGGGGGAATGCATTGTCGCACACCCCTCCGCGGGAGTGGGCGGAGGGGTTATGTCGGACTCACCGTGGTAAAAGAAAGATGTTGAAATGATGGTAATGGACCTCCCGAAATACCGACTAAACCTGCCACTGTGTTCCTCGGCAAAACCGCTATCGACGGGGCCGCGCGAATCACTTACACATGCGGTCGCGACCCCGCCGAGGTTTCGGCCCGCTGCCGTCGTATGAAACGGCAGGCCACCCACCGTAAGACCTACCCTTTGGTCACCACTACTTTTAAAATCCCTACTGTCCTCCCCCTAGAGGGGAGACGGACTCGACACAAAAGCGCGCGTGGGAACACGCACGCCGTCTCTCGGATCTGGTACTGATCGGATGGCGGGCAGGCCCACAAAGCCCACCACGCTAGGTCAAACCTCAGGGTGGCTGGAGGTCGTCTCGCGCCCTCCGGCGGGTTTAAGCGCTCCCTCTCTCGCTCTGCCGCCTCCTTGATGGAAATCACTTCCTCACAGAAGGAGATAACGGCGTTCCGCGACCTCTCACTCCGGACCATATACAGAACTATGGCCGGGAGTGAGAGGCCAATCAATCCGACTGTCGCGCCGTGTCCACAACAACGTCACGCCAGTCACCGCAATGGTGACGACCGGGCGTCTCTTGCCGGCCTACGCGGCGCAGGAACTGGCCAAAACAACGTGGCCAGTCATTACCTGTGTCAGCCGGAAGGTGAAGGCGCCATGTCGCCTCACCAGCCACTATCACAAACACGGGACTTACCGCCACGATCATGGCGTGCTCGGCACTGGGGTGCACAAGCCGCTTCTTCCAATTTGCCACTAGGACCTGACGGACATTATGGACATCACCCAAGGCTTAGTAGCCTTTGATCTCAGGCTAGTGCCTCTTCTCGATCTTCCCAGAATTAACTTTGTTTTAACAGTTTGTTCCAGGTTTGAGCGATTGTATTACTATGGCCACCATCTCATATTACTTATTATGTTATTTTGTAATTATAACATTTAATAATTGTAATATCGATCTTCTTCGTAAGTCTACAGTTTTATCATCTGTGGTTAATTATAATTTACGCCCATCATAGAATAGTGCATTGTTTTTTAAATAATTAAGAGTTCGTTACCTCAAATAGACCGGTGCCCTTGTTAACAGCAATATTTAGTTTAAGCGCTTGCTGGTCTAATAACAGTGGCTGTGCGTATAAATGCAAGTTATGGAACTGAACTGATATTTCTCGCTTTGGCACACCGGCGTACATCGCGAATGTGTCCCACACATCTACCAAGGCGGCCGCAAAAGGATAGCAAATTTTCTCTGGAAGGAATTATTAGTTATTAACGATTTTATCGACTTACTTACTTTGTCTGTATTAGTAAAGGGACTTCTAATATATTGTAACGGAAAGTTTATGTATGATCTTGTTATCACACAACTTTGTTGATTGATAAAATGATAGGGCGCGTCGGTTGGTACGGATTGAAACACTGAATGGACTGTTAAACTGAATATATTGAAATTAACTTTATAAACTAAAATTTATATGATATGATGCGATATGTTTAATGACTGATAATTGAGAACGCACGGCGTTAATGATGGCTCGACGAGAACTGAATGTAATATTAATGAAAACGCGTGCATCGCGTAAAAATGCTGACTTAAGAAATGTACGGTTGGACCGTACAGTTTACATTCATACCAAGTCACATGTGACTAATGCAATATGTGTGTGATAAAATGTTTAAAAAAGAAAATAACTTTTTTCAAAAGCTTAATCTGCATGATTAAGCTTTTGAAAAAACTGACGATTAGATTAATGTTAGGTATTGAACGAAGCAGAACTTTTTAAACCGAATTGCTTTAAAGTTTGTTGGTCGATATTCTGTGTTTTAAAATCTGGAACTAGCCTTACTCTTCAACGTAATTATGTTTGTATTTTACCTCTGATGACGTGTCCACGCAAATAGCTGTATTCATCATCGTGTATTGACTTCACAAACCTACAGGTTGCAGTTGTTTTATTCTTGTTAGTCCTGAATGATGTTACAGTCCTAAACAGAAAGCAAAGAGACGTGATTAATATCAAATGGTTGATATTTAAACGAAAGTAAAAACTTTTTTTTATTATTATGAGTATATAAATGATAGCCTTTAATATATAATGAGATGAATCAGACCGGATAATACAAATATCAGCAACTATAAGTACGTATGTTAATTTTTGGAACGAAATTACAACGCGCGTTACACTTCAGACGCTTGGCTAGACGGAAAAAATGTAACCGCAACAAAAATGCTGACCGATGTATAGTGTATGCCTATCAATTTCTATTTATCTGTTCTTTTAAATCGCGTTGATTTCTTTTATTTACGCCATCTGTAGATTCTACGCGATACTACTGTAATTTGATGTTAGTTGTATTCTAATTATCCATATTATCCGCAAGCAGCCCGCGAACAGTTTGATTTAATCCAAAAACTAATTTTAGATTCGGATTCAGGAACCTTCAAAACCCCCGAAGCCAAAAATTATGTGATCTTGAAAATGACCTTGTGACCTTGCAAATGACCTTTTATAGAAAGATCTTGTCGAGTTCTATGATATTTGTTTGAACACACTCCGCTTATCTCTAACCGTTAAGGAGATATTAGAGGTCAAAGTTTGTATGGTGGCCATGTTTTTTTGTATGGAAGTCATGTTTTTTTCATCCTCTCTAAAAGTTCCCAGGGTTTTAGGAAGATTTTGTTCGAGAACAACTTCCGTAGATATCACTGTTGCCGAGATCCGATGGGGTACCATCACCAAGAGCTAACCTTCCGAAGGTCAGGCATTTTTCGCGGGCCTTTTGAACGATTTTCTATACGACGCAAAATACTTGAATCTTGTATGTATTTCTTTGTAACACCATCTGTCACAGTATTTTTGCAAATAAATATTCTGATTTCTGATTTTATTCTGATTTCTGACGCTATTATTACTTTTTCCCTACGACTTCCCCTTGTATGAGTTCTATTTCTCTAAGTGAGTCAGTCAGTCAGTCAGTCAGTGGTAATTTAAGTTTATATAATGGTAATTAGGTCTGGCAACTTTCATAGATGGCGCAATTTTAATGTGGCAGTCTTATTTATTTAATTACTTTCAAACATTTTGATTTGTTTTACAGTTGTTATTCCATCCATTCAATAGATTTCTATATAGTGAAAAGAACTTCTTTCCAGCCAGGTGTCCCAAAGACACGTTACGCGTTTTTTTATCAAAATCCCTATTGATTCCATACGTAGTCAATCTCGATAACGCGCGGGCGACTTCCCGCAGCGATCATTCAGTAGCATCCGGTCATAGATCACAGGTACAACGCTTCGTATCAATATACAATCAGGTTCAGTAACCGGTGGTAATAGATTATCATATATTTAAAAAACAATTAAAATTTGTTAAACTAGTTTAAAAAAAGACAAAAACTATTCATTTTTGTTTATCGTTTTTAATGTTAACACGTTTTTAGGCTTTAAGACAGAATAGTAAGTGCCCACTTTTAAAATTTTACTAGTGTAAATTATTGATACTATAGATATTCATTTAATTTACATTAGTAGTTGAATTAGTAATATACAATGACGTATTATATCTATATAACAATACGTGAAGCGAAAATTTTGGATTCCTTTTTACGGAAATTGGGCGGACGGAGGAGTATGAAATTTCGCACACTTATAGTTTATACAGAGAAGAAGTGACGATTCCTAATATTTATATAAAATATGTATTGAAATACATTAAATTAATGAAAAAACACTACACGCACACAATCATGCATTTGACATACGCAGTCGAAGCGCGTAACTATGGTTACATATATGACATAATAATGTCAATATATATTATTATATCAGCAATATCTTACAGGCAAACTTTGGTCGAATTTCGAGCACTAGGCGACTGCTAGTATTAATAAATACGTATCGTTGAGTCACAACATTAATTGTTAATATAGAATGTATTCACCAAAGTTCCGTGTGTATCCACTCCACGAGGTGGGAGAGCATCGGCGTCTCTGTGGACACTGGGAACTGAATCTTTGGATACAGGTTCTGCAGCTTCAGTGTGTAACCCCCCATGTAAATACTGAAATCGTTTATAAAATATTCAATTACTTTATTAATATACCTACTGTCAGTGTCATTGCTTGTATGTTTTACCGAAAAGAATAGTGCCGTCTCGCGTAAAGAATAGTGCCGTCTCGCGTAAAGAATAGTGCCGTCTCGCGTAAAGAATAGTGCCGTCTCGCGTAAAGAATAGTGCCGTCTCGCGTAAAGAATAGTGCCGTCTCGCGTAAAGAATAGTGCCGTCTCGCGTAAAGAATAGTGCCGTCTTGCGTGAAGTAGCCACCGAGGGCGCAGTGGCTTGAGCGGTCGCCTCGCCGCTGCCGCTGTACCGAGGGTTGTGGGTTCGATCCCCACACGGGACAAACATTTGTGTGCTTCACAAATAGTTATTCCAAGTCTGGGTGTTCTCTGTGTCCGTTGTTTGAATGTTTGTAAAGTCCCCGCGACACAGGGGTCATTCCTAGTGCGTAGTCTTTCATAAAGTAAAAAAAAGAAAGGAAAGAAAGTTTATAATAATTGTATTATTTTTGTATTTTCTCGAGACAGCATTTCTCAAATGTATTTCGTTTCTTTAGCTACTTACTAACTTTACTTATTCGCTTTTTGACAGACAGGAAGGGAAACAAAGACTCCCCGTGACCATGGCTGCTGAAAAGCAACCGAAACGTCGGGGAATGTGTAAAAATAAATCTAAATAGTATAATAGTATAGTAATAGTATAAACAGTTTTAATAGTTTCAATAATTTAATTAGCTTAAAAAATTTGTAAAGTTTAATAGTGATTATAGTAGTGTAACAGTTTTTCAAAATTTTGTAATAGTGTCAAATAAACAACGCGATAAAATCCGTATATAGTAGTTTAATTTCAATTAATAACATTCGCGTAAACAGAAGACAATATTAGACAGGAAGGAAAACAAAGTCCCTTATATTTTCATTAAATAAATATTTAACAGCCCAGTAAAAATGATGTAACCACATTTCAGTCAGATGTCAACTTGTCACCCTTGTAAAAATTTAATACTAACTTGCCGATAGCCTTAAGCAGGAATAATGCATTATCTGGATGTTCACGTCTCGTGAGAGGCACGTGGAGGCATCCCGCTGGCATCGCTCTTTTGAGGATAGCCTGAAGCAGCCCATGCGGTGCCACCTCCAGCATCACTGCGTTGCTTGGTATCAACCGCATCGTTTCTTCAAACAGCACTGGGTTCTGGAGAATACAGATAATATTGTCCGTAAGTTGTAAGCTAGCTGTAACCTGGTCGAAACGTCAAGCTTAAAAAAGGTAAACATTATGCATGAGCGCCTTAATACCCGATACGTATTATACAGAGTGTCAGGCACACGGGTGTCCAAGTGAAATAGAGATCTAGATTGGGCTGTTGCCAACGCGTTGGACTCAGGCAAATTAAATTTGATTATTATTTTTTTTAATCATGCAAAGTCCAACTTTGTTTTGTTTTTAGCTCTTTTCGAAACTTTGACAGCCTGTTATAATTTTTTTACAAGGTGTCTATAGGAAATAATAATTTTAATGAAATGTAGCAATAGTTAACTAAAATAAAAAATATCATTATGACAGCTAAACCCGTATTCGTTTAACATTTTTACAGTTTTAGTCCAAATAACAGACATCTTATATTAAATATAAAAAAAAATTATATCGCCGAAACTGTGAGACAAAATTTAATTTGCCTGAGTCCAACGCGTTGGCAATAGCCCAAACCAGATCTCTATTTCATTTGGACAACCGTGTGCCGAACACCCTGTATAATATATATCATGCAACGCGAAAGTTTAAAAGTTATAATAGCTACCATTTGTTAAAATATATATTATACCAACTAGCAAATTATTCGTGTGATATTCTGCTGAACAGTAGTTAGCAGCTGGCTCGCCCCATTGTTCTTGTGGAACCGAACTGGATAGCCAACGTTGGTTTCTAGGTTTAGGGTCTTTAATAACTTCCTTCAAATACTTGAGTAGATTGGGTCCTAAAAAGACATTATTAAATAATATTTATGACATACTTTTTTCTAAGCTATATTAATTATTAGTAGTACACTGTGTTTTTTTTATTTTAATTTTAAATAATAAAATTTTTATTCAATAAATAAAAGTCTTTACAAAACACATTACAGGCTACTTATTGTATTAAATTCACATTCACATTATTTTATTAATTAATACTATATTTAATCTAAAGGACAATTTATATTGGACACAAAATGACTTGTTTATGAAGTCTGATTTTTACATTGTATTACCTGAACCAGGTAAGATATCTGTGTGTTATTACCTGCATCGGCAATGTATCGCGAGTGATAAGCGATGTTCGCACTCTGGACTTCTTTAGCAAATATCTTTTTGGAGGTCAATTCGGCCACGAAGTCTCGCATAGTGTCAGCGGGTCCTGAGATAGTACTGGATTCAGAACTGTTGTGACACGCCACGTCAATCTCCGGTGGGCACATTGTGGATATCTTAAAAGTATTAAGAAATTTCTTAAATTAGTTTTAAATGATGTAGGTATATATTATAATCAACCTGGAAGTTACGACAAACTGTAACTCCGCTTACCAATTAAGATTTGTGACTTTGTCTCTGGTTTTAAATTGTCTTTATAATATTAATCGCATCGCCAAAAAGGGGCAACCATCATCATATTTTTAAATTATAATAATTTATATACTATTATCTCTACCTGGCTGTATCCAAGGCCAACGGCAGCCATAGAACCACGTATGAGCGGCGTCTGAAGTGAGACCAGACCGCGACTGTACGCACACAGGATCATTTCCTCCGCTGTCAAACATCCATCAGCGTACGCACATCCCAACTCACCGACACTATGGCCTGTATCAAATTAAAGTATTCATAATAAAAAAACAATGAATTTTAGCATCAGCAAGGGATACAAATACAGACATACATACAAAGTTCCACAACTAGTAATTCAGTAATAAGTAAAATTACCGGCAAAGCTGTTGCAATGATGATAATGATATTTTTTTAACAAATGTTGTCGCAAAAATAATTATCACGTATACTAATACTATGTTATAATAAATGACAAATTGATTGATCTAAGTTAGCAAACTCACTATTCCAAAATATCAGCGAAGCAAGGTATTCTGTACAAAATTACATGCCATGTTTAAAATTTATTCAGCAGACGAATATAATATACAAACTAAATATAATATAATGTCTTAAATGAAGCCAGAGAAGTGTGTCAGGATCTTAGCAAATGGAAATCCGTAGTCTCTGCCTACCTCTCTGGGAAACAGGCGTGAATCTATAAATATAATATCTTACCAATGATGCCGTCTGGAACTAAGCCCAGTTCGTGCAAAATATCGGTCAATCCAATTTGTATAGCAGCAATCCCCACAAACGAGTGCAAGATGTTATCAAATATAGTTTTGTCGGAGGACGTGATTATATGAACTATATCCAGCCCTCTTGGTCTCAACACTTGATCACAGCTGGGGAAAAACATAAATTACTAGCTTCCTATACCATAATAATAATGTATTCCAGACCGAAGTACAGTCCCGGCAGCTAATATTAACGGAGGTTGGCCATTTGCGCAGAAGTTATCATAGTGCAGAAGTGTGTGCGCAAACACAAGTGCACTCTCTGTTCTCTAATTTTCTTGTACCGACAGAACGACAATCCGACACGACCGGAGAGATATCAAGCGCAGGACTAATGGCTTTACGAGGCACGGGGGTGTCTAACACCGCCGCTTCCTAACTCCGGGCTGCTATTGAGATTTCTTAAAAGAAAAATCCAATATTTTTTTGTTGTCCCTACCCGAGATTCGACCTCAAGACCTCATCGCGCCATATAGGCAGTTGGTTTCATATATACTGTGATTATAAAGGTATATTAAGTTTTTTTTTTATATTTACCGTTCAATAGCACTTGCAAATATAGGTAACCGCATGAGTTGTGCGCCCATCCCAGCCCACTGCGCGCCCACACCACTGTACACAAACCAAAGCGGCCGTATTGCGTCATCAAAATACTCAGCCTTTTCGCATAAACTTATTGTCTTGTTATCCGCATCAGTATCTGGAAAAATTGTCATCATAATTATCGCTATATCATATAGCCTGTTGTATATTCGTCGGCCTCGATGGCGTAGTGGTTAGTGTAACCGACTGCCACGCATGAGGTCGCGGGTTCGATTCCCGCACAAGCCAAACATTTGTGTGCATGAACATGGATGTTTGTCTTGGTCTGGGTTTTTCTATGTATAATATGTATGTATTTACAAAAAAAAAGTATATAATATGTATGTTTATCCATTGTCTAGTACCCATAGTACAAGCTCTGCTTAGTTTGGGCTAGATGGTGTTGTGTGTATGTGATAGAATATTATTATTATTATTATTATAAGACAAGAAGTCAGTAATATACGAAAAATGTATTCTTACCAAGTATGATATACCCTCTTCCCAGGTGACCAGATATGTTTTTTGAATGTATATTGTAAAATAATGCTAACTCTTCAGCATCCACCGGCCGTGACTTTAAATCATCGAATATTTTGGTCACTGATGACTCTTGTCTGCCGGACAATAGGACTAAATGCGGTATTGATGATTTGTAGCGAGATAGATCCTGAAAATTATTTAATCTTATATTATGTAGACAGAGCAGCGATAGCCTCGGGGAACACCATTGGCCTGCCATGTACACGTCTCAAACTTAATACCAACACCTCTGATTTTTTAAAATTACGTGTGTATTAAATAGTTAATTATCGCTCGCTTTAACGGTGAAGGAAAGCATAGCGAGGAAGCATGCCTGTCTGAGAGTTCTCCATAATGTTCTCAAATATGTGTGAATTCTGCCAATCGCACTGGGGCAGCGATTATAGTAAGACATCTCATGTTTAATTAGTTACACACCTACCTTGGCTGACACCGACTCCATTAATAACAATAATTTAATTATTCACAAGAATATGCAATTATTTATTAACTTTTTAGTGCGTTTTAATAATAATAATAATTTTTATTTATTAAAAACTTTACAGTTTACAAACTAAAACGACAGCGAATTATATATAGGTACATTTGAAATAGTAATCTGTATATATTAATAAAAACTCTGCCTCTTAAACTAGAAATATCCTGTATCTTAAGAGACTGCAATTTTAAGTTTTAGAATATTGTTTATTGAACTCGGTTTTCTTTTTTGTTAAAATTTAGTTTATTGATGTGTGTATTCACACTTAGAAGAGGCCCACGCCCAGTAGTGAGACAGTTTATGTACAAGGCTAATTTTATTTTCTTTTTAAAATGGCTGCTCCCGCACTTTGAATAATCTCTATCGCGGGGGACTAAACACACATTTAAACAACGGATACAAAGAACATCCAGACTCCGAACAACCATTTATGGATCACACAAATTCTTGTCCTTTCTGGGATTCGAACCCGCAACACTCGGCGCAGCGGCAGTGTCGAGGCGACCATTTAAACTACTAAGCCATTCGTGCAGTCAGTATTATTAGGTATAATATAGATAACAAAATTATCGAAACGTTGTTATTAATGGCTTATGTTTAACTTATCACCAGATATAGTAAAATATAACAGTAAAAAATAGTAAATGATCACCAATATATTTAAAGAGATCAAAATAAGTCGACGGAACCCCGCTTTGCGGGGCTCCTATTTTTGGGTAGGTTTAAAAGAAGGAACCTAACATAACCTAACCCTTCCGAGACGGAATGCAGTGATTTGAGGCGTATAGGTGCTCGTTATGATATATTTTAGTAAGCATATTTTGCTGCGCAATTAGTATTTTTGGTGGTCATTATATTTAATCCCGTTATTATATGGGATTGTCATGTAAATAATATGCAACAACCTGATCAACTAATTTTCTGTAGTCATGTAAACACTTGTAATCAAAGGATGATCACCTTAGGTTTGTAATGTCCATGCAGGAGCACATGTGAGTTGACCCCGGTGACGGACAAGACGTTCACAGCGGTGTACCTTCGACCAAACGTTTGATGCTCGGTGACGATCCGCATGCGACCATCACGCAACGCTGCTATATCCTTCCGAGGATGCTCACAGTTCAGATTGGCTGCAAGCTTACCGTTGTGGTATCCCAACAGTACCTGTGAACATTTTTGATGTGAAACATCTACAGCCGCACGTAAAACCGAATGCTGGCGTGGCGACGCATTCCGTGGCGACGCATCGCCACGCTATATGATAGTATTTTACATTAAGCTATATTAGTTCCTGTCGTAATCTGTTCTTTTATGCATATTACTTGTACAAAATAATTTCGATGTTTCACATCTGTCAGACGTCCCGTGACAGCTCATTTTTTAATGTCGACTCCCGTGGTTTGAATAATCACAGTGTCGCGGGGTACCTTACAAACATTTAAACAACAGATACAAAAAACACCCAGACTCGGAAATACTATTTATGGATCACACAAATTGTTGTCCCGTGTGGGGGTCGACCTCACCCCGCCGTGGCAGAGACCATTTCAACTACTACATCATCCGTGCAGTCAAAATTGCTCTTAAATAGCTCTTATGAGGTTAAGGTATAATTTAAAATCAAACTGTTAAAGCAACCTTAGTAATAGCGGTTATTCCACCTGCAGACCCAGTCAGGCCAATGTTTGAAGTCACGCTGCCTACAAGAAGAGGAGTTACTCTGTTCTTACAATAAACTTTTTCGATCGCTTCCAATTCAGATTTATCGGCATCAGGCACACCTGTAAGAAAGTTTGCATTGAAATAACTATAATATAATAATATTATTATCTCATAACCAGTTGCACTCACTGGTCGGTAAACGATTAGCGAAATTAAGCAACGTTGGGTGCGGTCAGTCCATGGATGGGTGACCGTTCGCAGAAGGGCGCGAGATGACCTCCAGCCACCTTGAATAGAAGCCTGCGGGCGGTGGACCCATTGGACGTCCACCGCCCGATCAGCGCAGGTCCGAGTAGGCGGCGTTCGTATTCCGCGCACGCCTCTCGATGTTGGAAGGGGTAACAGGCTTTGTCGTAGGGGACTAGGTCCCCCAAGTTTCGTTTGATGGTTGTGTGGTACCCGCCACGTCGGCGGGTCGAACCTTCGGCGGGGTCACGATTCGAATGCGAGAGCGATTCGCGCGGCTCCGCCATAAAGGTGTGAGGAACACCGCGGTGGTTTTAGTCGGTTCAGCCCAAATCTATCGTAGGGGCTGGATCCCGACATATCCCCATCGCCCGCCCCAAAATCGGCGATGGGGAATGTGATTGCACATTTCCCCGCGTAAGAAAGAAAAAAAAATGGATGGGTGACCGCTTAGTGGTATTTCGTCTGAGCGTCTCCGTGCTTCTGAGGGCACACAGCCATGTCAGAGGCCTACGGGCGGCTTGAACAACTCTTGACAGTAGGTTGGCCACTAAACACACGAAAACAAAATTATCTGTAAATAAACTATCCCACTGATGAAGCTAAGCTTCTTCTGTGTGAGAAGGATCAGGCTATAGTCTACCAGGCTATCTCAGTGCAGGTGGGCAGACTTCATATATCTTCGAAAACTTTATAGAGAACTCTTAGACATGTAGTTTTGTAGTTTTTCTCACGACGTTTTCCAACACTGTCATAGCAAGCGATAATGAATTAATGAATACGAATATAACTTGGAAAAGTCAGAGGGAGGACCTCTGTGTGGCAGTGCTACGTATTGGTCATTGTTTTTTAAATTGGTTGAATGCATTAACCTATACCCCGCCGCAGGGGCACGGATTCACCTGGGGAAAGATGGCAACATCCCGGTTATACTGACTAAACCTATCACGGTGTTCCTCAACATTACCTGCCCTGGCGGAGCCAAGCGAATCATTTTCACATGCAACCGCGATCCCGCCGAGGTTCCGGCCCGCCGTATAAAACGACGAGTCCTTACACAAAACTATCTTACTCAATAACCCTACTGTCCCCTTGTGGGAGACGAAGACAACACGACAAAGAGGCGCGCGTGGGAGTACGGCGGGGCAACCTACCAAAGTATGCAGCGCTGTTTTCATACCAACATCGCGGCAGTCGCCGCAGTGATCAAATCCAGGCGTCTCCCGCCGGCCTATGGCCAGTCATTACCTGTGTCAGCCGGAAGGTGAGAACGCCATGCGGCCTCTCCAGCCACTCCTCAAAAACGGGACTTACCGCCACGATCGTGGCGTGCCCGGTGTAAAATCAAGCTAATTTTACTATTTATTAAATTCTTACCTGTACCATGGCCTTCCACGTACTCTACAACTTGAGGTGTTACTTGTGTTTCTTTGTAGAATTGATTAATGAAGTCAGCTACTACTTGTGGATTGCGACAGTACCCGTATTTAGGACCCGTCTCATCACTTATGACAGATATAAACTCATTTTTAACGTGTACTAACTCAGCATACACTCTGAAACAATTTAATGTGAATGATATTAACTGATAAAGTAAATTTAGATTGTCGTTATTGTTTAGTTCTGTTGAACAAAACTAAATGTTGACAGGTGTACTAATAATAATTGTAGTGTACTAATAAAATGGTTATTAGTACACTACGATTATGATATCATCATTGTTATATAGCTATTTTAGTGTCGTAATATATACTAATACTAGCTTTTGCTCGCGGCATCGCTCGCGTTAATTTAGAATTTGACAATCAATTCGGGTTGTACTCTGCTTGTAATAATATTATTCAATCATGATTCGAAAGACACGTGGCGCCATCTATTTTCATAAGAACGTTGTTATTGTATGCCTCGGTAACAGTAATTTTTTTCGGGATGACAGGTAGCCTATGTCCGTTGCTGTAGACCTGTCGAAGTATATGCAAAATTTCAGCATGATCGGTTCAGTGGTTTAGGCGTGAAAAGGTAACAAATAAACTCTTTTTTGCTTTTATATAATTAGTTAGGATTATAAAGCTGAAGAGTTTGTTTGTTTGTTTAGACGCGCTAATCTCAGAAACGACCGGTTTGAATTGAAAAATTATTTTAGTGTTGGATACTTCGATCAATAAAAGACTAGATACACAATCCCATACAAAAGTCCTCTTTAAAACTGTCGCCAATTGTGAGTGTAGGTAATTCTAAGAATTCTAGTTGAAATAAATATACATTAATGCAAATTCAACCTTAAATTCAATACTTAAAGTTGCATTCACAAAGCTATGTACAAAAAGCAATTAATTTTTACAACCTTTGTTCGCTGCTCAAATTACATCAAAACAATTTTAATCTTATACGCATGTTTTAAAGTCTAAATTACAAAGTGCCAAAAACAATTTACAATAGTTGGTGCGTTCTCGCAAACGTTGGTCAAACAATCATAATATTTGGTAATTGATTCATATTTACTATTTAATTAGGTTTTTACTTTATGAAAAATACTTAATGATATAAACTTACCGAAAAAAAGATATTCCTTCCAAAATCTCGGTGTTACGGTGGTTATTTGCACAATTTTTGAACGCACACTGCGGCATTTTGACGTCTTAATGTTGGCTATGATTAGGTCATACTAATTTGAAATAAGAGCACAACCGTATTTGTGCTCTTATTTTTCGGCTCGTTTTTGAAGCGCTTACTGGACATCTAGTGTATTATTGATCGAAGGTTGGATAGGCTATTTATTGAGGAAGGCTATAGGCTACATAACATCACGCTACGACCCACGGGGGCGGCGCAGTAACAATAAAAGCGGGTGAAACCGCGGTACCATCTAGTATATTTATAATAAGTAATATATTCCTTTAACTATAGATAATAATTATTATTCAACCCTTTTTAAATAATTCATAGACGGCGGTAGCGCAGTAATTCATGCAACTTGTGGTCGTGAGTTCGATAGGTCATGGATTCAATTTCTATACTCTATAGTTCTGACCCACTCCTAATATAAAGAATATTAATGAACTGTGCGCTAAAATCTTTAACAAAATATGCTATCAATAATAATTTTAATATTTACCTTAATGCGTCCTTTGATTTCTGCAGAAGTAATACGCTAATGGAATCCGATAACACGTAGCCGTCCGCGTTTTCAGCGAATGATTTTGTTTTGCCATCCTTAGACATTACTCCAAGCCTGGAATATTAATCATTATTATTACAATTTATGAACAACGCTAGTACTTTAGCCTAGTTTATAGATTGTACGACTACCAGGCACTGGCCTTCTCTCTATGTGAGAAGGGTTACTTCATAGTCCACCGAATTGGCTTCGTGCGGAATAGCAAACTTCACACATCTTCAGGAATTTTATGGAGAACACTTAGGTTTTATCGCGACTCATAATATAATATACTTATATAATATGAGTATAGATAAATAATCTATACTAATACTAGCTGTCCCGACAGACGTTGTCCTGTACAAAAGAGAAAAAAAAAAAAAGCATATCTAAACCATCCTCGAATCCACTTGAACACACACAAAAAGTTTCATTCAAATCGGTCCAGCCGTTTAGGAGGAGTTCACTGTCAACACACGTACAGAACAATTATATAGTTAAAGATTATAAAGCTGAAGAGTTTCTTTGTTTGGTTGAACGCGCTAATCTCAGGAACTACTGGTTCAAATTCAAAAATTCTTTTAGTGTCGGATAGCCCATTTATCGAAGAAGACTATAGGCTATATAGGTAACATCACTCTTCGACTAATACGATCGGAGCTGCAATGAAAAATGTTGCATAAACGGGGAAAATTCTCTTATGTGAAGCAGACGAAAGTGCGCGGGTCAGCTAGTTATTTAATACATATACATATAACTTCGAAAATTTAAAAGCCTGGAATATATTTTTCATATAGACACACAGTAAAAAATGGTGCTTATATGCGATAATGTAATAAAACAATAACTTTTTGTTACACGTTATATTGCAAAGTTGGTAAAACAATCATACCACCCAGCTTGTGGTACTCCGATTACCGCCTATGAACTCTTGCAACACCAGGGTTATACTTACACGTTTTCTATTCGTCTATTCTCGATGGCGTAGTGGTAAGTGTAACCGACTGCCACGCCTGAGGTCGCGGGTTCGATTCCCGCACAAGTCAAACATTTGCGTGCATGAACATGGATGTTTGTCTTGGTCTGGGTGTTTCTATGTATAACATGTATGTATTTACAAAAAAAAGTATATATATGTATGTTTATCCATTGTCCAGTACCCATAGTACAAGCTCTGCTTAGTTTGAGCTAGATGGTGTTGTGTGTATGTGATAGAATATTATTATATTAATTACACTTCCAACGAAGAGAACAAGTACCTAATAATAGGAGTTACTTCCAAAATTTTCTGAATTCTAGTCAAGCTATTCTAAGGTAAAACAAATTCCCAAGCTCGAACGAGGATTCTGATAATGCTTCTATACAATTTAGTAACATAATTTGTATCTACACAAACTTGACATGACACGCAGTACTTATTTCGATAAGGTATACTATAAATAAATCAGCTATAAACATACGAGTATATTGAAGCTCACCGTCCATGATGGATTAAAGGATGAGGATGAAGGAACAAGTGCGCCCCACCTACGATGGCTGCCTCACATTCACCTCGTCTCAGTGACAAATAAGCTTGTTCCAGCGCTGAGGTGGCGCTGCAATCGATGTCATCTATGGACAGTGAGGGGCCCCTGATGTTTAACCAGTACGATATACGATTGGCGAACATTGTTTTACTTGAACTGCGAAACCAAAATCATATAAACAACAAAGATAAAGATAAGATAAAGATAAAGATAAAGATATTTATTTTGTAAAAACATTTCTTAACTATATTTTTTCTAAAATCAGTTATAATATATTGAAAGTACACACCCTAAGATACCTAAACCAATTTTGGAGACTGTATTGAAGAAGCCTTTATTTTCTGTGTCAGAAAACGAAGAACCAACAAATACTCCAACCTTTTTTCCATTAAAATGTCCTGGACTGATACCTAAAAATGATATAATAGATAATAATTATTTATTATGATCATCCAAGGCCCGCGATGGCAGGACCAGGCGCGTACGTTTCAATAAAGCAAATAGGTAGACGACAGTTCAACTACGCCGCGTTCCAACTTCGACTCGACATGGCGGCGGCGCTCGTAGTAAAGATAGTTCTATATTCGTCTATAAATCAAATATATTTCTTATTTTAAATCAAACACAAAAAATATACAAGAAATAACAAAATCAATCTCAACGGGTCCACTGCAGTGCCTTTTCCAGTCTCCCACATTATATAATAAATTCTAAGTAAGTATTATGAATCAAATATTATACTTGTCCTTATAAGCTAAGTCAATAAGTCACTAAATATTTAAATAATTTGCTATGGCTGTAGCCCGCTAAGCTTTAAGCAACTATTATAAAATACTTAAGACCTAATGTATGTACACTTAGTTTGCAAATAAATATATAAAAAAGACAAATATTAATCATAAAAATGTAATATTGTCAATAATTAAAACTAACCCGCGTCATATATCGCTTGGTAAGTTTGCTCAAGCATCTTCCTAGACATGGGATCCATGTAGTGCCCAAGTCTGTAGTACACGGTGAAGAATTGGGCGTCGAACCGATCTATGCCTGGAGCCTTGCCCACAAACTCAGGCAGTTCTGAATGCTTGTAGTCCCACCTGGAGCCTGGCGAGGAAACTGGGTTCTCCTGTGCGTTGTAATTAATATTAGCTTTATTTATTAAATTACAGGTGAAACTCAGAGAATTTACATATCACAGGTTTGTATATTTAATATTAAATATTTATATTTAAGTCTATTGAAATGAAACGTTTGGTTTGTTAGGGTCTTCCTTTTTACACCATATTGTAATATCGACTTACGCCTTCCGCATCCACTCCAACCTAGCCACCTGTTCAAGGTCATCAGTCCACCTGGATTTTATTGTGACTGAGTTCTTATGATAAACGTGGAAACATTGCGTTATAAAATCTCTCATGATACCGAAAGCAAGTGAGTTGTATAAGCGCGCCTATTCTACAGAGGATCACAGCTAAACCACCTTTAAAACACGTTAAAAAGATGCTATGCCTTCAGTACATTAGAGATTTTTATCTCTTGCCCCGGCATCGAAGAGACGTAATCTCAGAAACGACTAATTTTATCAATCAGGTAATTTGCTACACATCAAAATGAATATATTAAATTTGTTACCTTATTGTACAGTATGTCAGAAAACTGCTTAACATTATGTGCTTCCGGGAAAAGACCAGATATGCCTGAGATGACTATCTTTTGGTCTTCTAATGGGTCTCCCGCCTGTACTGGAGCCACAAACTCTTTGCGAGTTGAAGCATGCTCTTGAGGTGTAGGAAGCATTGTTGTTTCTATAGTATCTAACTAGAAGAAAATAGAAATATCAATCGCCGACCTTCATAACATGGACTTATTAGCCGGAAAAGGATTTTAAGTTAATATACAAGAAACAAAGATGTGTGACTAAAATAATTAGGATTAAAAACGTCGAACCATCAAAATTTTAATAAAATTGGCTGCTGCCTTTCTTATAATTTTATCCAAAAATCCTTTTCTCTTAATAAAAACTATTAAAAAAAGAGTCCCGATGCAGTCTCATTGTCTAATGAGAGTGTATAAATAATTTATAAATGGTATTTTCCCAAATTGAAATAAATTGCATTAAATATACATAAATGGCATCTCAGTTCACATTTGAAATGTATTAGATTAGACCGAAACACTATTTTGAACAGATTTTATTACGAGAATCACTCTGCATTAAAACCTTCTCCGTAGAAAATCCTGACCCAACAATCGAACCGGCACCGTCACGCACAGCAGTTGAATTCATTTCCGCTGCGCTACCGTACTTGTAAAATGCTAGTTACTCCTTGAAAACAGTACTGACAACGTGTATACAAAATTTTAGAATGATCGGTTCAGTAGTCAAGACGTTAAAGTATAGCAAACAAGCAAACAATATCACATTCACACTTATGTAATACTAGCTTTTGCGCGCGGCTCCGCCCGCGTGGTACCTACATCAATAAAAAGTAGACTATGTCCTTCCCCAGGTTTTTAACTATATCTGTGCCAAATTTCATCTAAATCGGTTGAGTGGTTTAACCGTGAAAAGGTAACAGACAGACAGACAGATAGACAGAGTTACTTTCGAATTTATAATATTAAGTACGGATAAGGATTAGTTAGGATTCAAATAAATGTAGACTTACCCTGTGATATTTATGGAACAAAATAATGTATTGCAGTTTTGTGCAGGCAGTAGACCAATAACCAATGGATCAAGTTAATAAGTCTCAATTACGAATTACACAACAGTTTTATAAACTGCACAAACAATTGTTTTCTGAAAATATTATAGCACAATGGACGATTAGCATAAAAAAATGAGGTCAAATCATTTAAAGCGATGATCAAGTTTAACTTTGATATTATTGGCACATGCATACATAGTCACGCCTGTGTCCCTCAAGGGGGTGCCAGAGGTGTATAAAACCTATATTTTGACCGCACGGATGGTGTAGTAGGTAAAGTGATCGCCTCGCCATCGCGCCTCGTAATGTGAGTTTGAACCCTTCACGGGCAAATAATTGTTTGATCCACATCTCTCTCTGTGTTTTGTTACTGATGTTTAAGTGGTTGTATCCCTCGCGATATCTTAGTCGCATTTAACAAAAAGAAATATAAATAAGGAACAACATTCCGCCGGCTATGAGTTAAGGGCCCACGTAATAGGAAAAGAGCGAATTGCCGTCTCCGGGCACAGATCTGCTTCCGTGCTGTTACTTTTTTAAAATTAAAAGCCCAATAACACCGTACCCGACTCGGGAATCAACATCGATACCTGATGTACAGCAGTCGCATTTAGCAAACCTGCGCTACGGAGGCGTTTATATAAATGTCTACTAGTAGTCGCACAATAGCCATTCTCCTAGCATGCTTGTACCAGAAAAATCATAACAAACGTAACTTATTGAAACATATCTCATCCTATTTGTTTATAAAAATATAAGTAAATACGGACTTCAGTTTATTTTTAAAAGTCCGGAGAAAGAAGTAATTAAGTAAGTAATATGTCTTTTTGAGGTTATGAAGTTAGAAGTCGTTGTTATCATTTTAAATAACACAATACAACAACAAATAGGGAGGTACCTAATCAATCGATTTACAACTGAATCAATTTTTCTTTTTAAAATATGGTGTTAAAAATGGTTAAAATTAATGATGAGCATGAAATTGTATTAAAAACTACTTGTTTACTAATATAAATTGTATGTATGTTTGATATCATCTATGTTATAATTTATTACCGTTATGAAATAAAACAGATTAAACTAAGAAAAAAAACATGGACATCTCTAGTGATGCAAATACTTTTAGATGCGTTCAAATATATGTAGTTTTATACTGTGTTCTGTTTACAAATATCGACTTTTAAAACTAAAATGTTGATATCGGATAATTACAAGAACAATTATTATCTACACGTTGGTGATATTCCTTCGTCGATAACAATTTCTGATATTATCCGGTACAAAGTGGCCATTGTTCTTTGAACAAAAACCACTTTTATTTAAAAAAATTGGTTGCTCCACTTCCTTTCCATATAAACTTCAAATAATACATAATATTATATAACAAACATGTCCGTGCGCGCAAAATGTTATAATATTTATATTATTTTTCTCAATAGCAGCCTGGAGTCTGCATATGTAATGTTTGTCTTAACGATCAAAGCCGTGATGTATGATGTAACGCCGTGATCGTACAATAACGTCATGAATTAGGACAATTCAAGATAACGGGTCGGATATAAAGGAGCGATATCTACCACTTATTTCACAATGCGTATTCAATAACAATCGTATTAATATATTATCAATTTGCATAATTGCATACATGAAACGGTCAGCAGGAAAATAGGCTTAAATTAAATATATACTTAGTCAGGTGAAGCTACAACACTGATTTTATTTATTTTGTTTTATTTATTTATTTATAGTTTATTAAAAAAAACCATTTACATTAATTAACGTAGAAATAGTGACACATTAATTACAAAATTATAATAGTAAAAATTAAAACAAAAAATTAAATGTAGTAATGAAATGTATAACAAATAGAGACAATAAAAAAAATAAAAAAATGAAAGCGGACCAATAATTACAAATGAACATGGAACTGTAGATGATATATCAATCTAAGCAAATTGTTGTACTTGGTTGTGATCTATTCACATATTATTACTAATTACCTCTCGCTCCCGACCGTAGTTCAGTCTATGGTCCGGAGTGAGAGGTCGTGGAACGCTGTCGCCTTCGTCTGTGAGGAAGTGATTTCCATCAAAGAGGCGGCGGAGCGGGAGAGGGAGCGTTTAAACCCTATCCCCGACCGCAGAACCGGGCGCCGGAGGGCGCGAGATGACCCCCAGCCACCCTGAGGTTTGACCTGGGGGTGGTGGGCCTTGTGGGCCTGCCCGCCATCCGTTCAGCACCAGGTCCGAGAGGCGGCGTGCGTGTTCCCACGCGCGCCTCTGTGTCGTGTCCGTCTCTCCTCAAGGGAGGGACAGTAGGGATTTTTGTCTAGTGGTGACCTTAGGGTAGGTCTCTTCGTTTAGTTGCCTGCCGTTTCATACGGCGGGCCGAAACCTCGTCAGGGTCGCGACCGCATGTGCAAGTGATTCGCGCGGCCCCGCCGATAGTGGTTTTGTCGAGGAACACCGTGGTAGGTTTAGTCGGTTTTCCGGGAGGTACATTGTTCTTATTCTATCTTTCTCTTTTACCCCAGCGAGTCCGACATAACCCCTCCGCCCGCCCCCGCGGAGGGGTATGCGTCAAAGCATTCCCATAAGTAAATGAAAAAATATTACTAATTAAGCCATATAAATACTTATTATTCATCTTTACTCTTTTAAAAAGACAACTATAGGAATAATTCCTGTGTCGCGAAGGACTTTAAAAGCTTTCAAACAAACAAAGAACTGTCCGACTCGAAACAACCATTTGTGGATCGCACAAAACGACAACATGCGGCGCCATGGCAGCGGCCAGGCGGCCATTTAAACCACTACATTTCACCTTTAGAAAGCTATATTATCACCGAGTAACATAGGCTATATTTCACGTGAGCGAAGCCGCGAGCAAAAGTATGTACGTTTTATAGAGAAACCGTAATAAAGTCGTCATCAAACTGTTTCTATCGGTCCGTCGACGATTGCGTTTATTTAAATAAGGGTCAATATAAGGTCTCATGTGTTTTTGTAGAACCGTGCGCTGTGTACTGTACGATGGTAATTATACACTATATAACTACCTACTTACGAGCTGTTCAAGGGCATCACTATGAGTTGTGTGCCGTAGGTACCACTTTCGACTCCTAACTACTAACAAGGAACATGACGTAGTGAGTAAAAGTTAAGTACGTAGATCCTTTTTAATCCTAATACTAATCCTAACTAATATTATAAAAGCGAAAATGAGTTTGTTTGTTTGTTACATTTTCACGCCTAAACCACTGAACCGATCATACTGAAACTTTGCATATACATTGTCAGGTGTACAGAAACGGACATAGGCTACCTTTCATCCCGAAAAAAATTACTGTTTCCGAGGAAAACAACAATAACGTTCTTATGGTAATAGATGGCGCCATGTGTCTTTCGAATCATGATTGAATTATATTATTACAAGCAGATTACGATCCGACTTTTTTTTAATATTTCATAAAGTAAATAGATTTGGTGGTTCCATGAGAGCATAACCTAAATATGACTGCACGGATGGTGCAGTTGTTTAAGTGGTTGCTTCACTACTGCCACTGCGCCGAGTGTTGTGGGTTCGAATCCCACACGGCACAAAAATTTGTGAGATCCACACATGGCTGTTCCGAGTCTAGATGGTTTTGTGTCCGTTGTTTGAATGTTTGTAATACCCCCCGCGACACAGGGAGCTCAAAGAGCGAAGGAGATGTCTTTACAAAAAAACTTGAGAGGTGTCAAGGGACACCCGGATGGAACGAAGTTCCTTTCGATTAATTAGTGAAGGAATTGTAATAAAATTTTATTCTTTTTAAGTTAAAATAATATTTTTTTATTATAAACTAATATAAACATAATCAGTAGGCTCAATTTTAGTAATAATTGGCTTGTGGACATTAACAATACATATGTACATATTAAGAAATAACCTTAAACTTACAACTATAGCAAAAATTGTCGTTACAAAAAGTGTCGTTACAACTTTTGGTCTTAATTTTTTCCGTCTAGCCCCCTTTCGCAACGCGTGATAAGGAACTTCGTTCCAAAACTTCGTTCCAATAAATCAACGCGTCTAATGAATTATTTGCATATGATTGTAGTCCTCATGAGATTAGATTTACTGTTGTCGCTATTTAAAACCAGATTGTATTAATACAGACAACTTCGTAAGGTCAGAGCCCTTGGTATGGTATCTCGAGACTTTTGCACTAGGTGCAGCCGGCCACATGCGATTAGGTTAGGTTAGGTTTCTAAAAGCTAATAGAGACATATTTTTATACCAAACATGAATTCTTGAGAAATATTCATGAAAAATCATCAGCGATAGCCAGGTGGGAGACCATTGGACTGTCACGCAGAGGTCTTGAATTTGATCCCGAGGCGCGCATCTCTGATTTTTCGAAGTTATGTGCGTATTCATTTGTTATTTATCGCTCGCTTTAACGGTGAAGGAATACATCGCGAGGAAACCTGCATATCTGATAGTTCTTCATAATGTTCTCGAAGATATGTGAAGTCTGCCAACGTGCAGTGGGCCAGCGCGGTGGACTATGACCTCACCCTACTCCCAATGAAAACAGAACCGTGCCCAGCAGTGGAACAGTTTAATACAGGACTGATATTATAATGTTCATGATATTTTGAATTATAATTATAGACAAATATCACTATTTGATTTCGTTAATCTTATTAGTTATAATAGAATATTTAAATAAGAACCTTCTTATATAGGGTAAGCAGTATATATGTAGATACGATTTTAATATAAGTACCTAAGTAAAATTGTCACTGAGGAATTTTACGGCGCAGACTAAATCAGCCTTTTATTTATTTACTAATATATATATATATATATATATATATATATATATATATATATATATATATATATATATATAAGACAATTAGTCAATTATTATTTGAACAAATAAAACTATGTGTTGCTTTGTATATCAAAGAAACGACATTTTTATGTTTATTTGTTTCTCTTTCAAAATTCAACAACAATTAATGAAATTATTTTTACAATATTCCAGTGACATGCTGAAATGTCAACTACCTAGAATCAAAAAAATATAATATTGTTTTTCGAATCTTCGTTAACTGGCCATCTATAGAGTCAGATAAAACCTTTTCAAATATCAATAGTATGGGATCCTAGGCACCTCTAGGTATTCCTTTACATATATTTTGTGCCATCTTTTTATTTTGTTTTACTTATAAGTTCAGTTTGTTAACATTAGTTAAGTTGTATGTAATGATTGCTGTCTTCGTATATCTATGTAAATAATAATAGTGACTCGTTATTAGTTTAAGTATAATATCATAAGTATTCGGATGCCTACAAACCGCGAAAGTGCCGTGTACAAATTGTCGGCCTCGATGGCGTAGCGGTTAGTATAACCGACTGCCAAAAGTCTGAGGTCGTGGTTGCGATTCCTGCACAAGTCAAACATTTGTGTGCCTGAACATGGATGTTTGTCTTGGTCTAGGTGCTTCTACAATGGTAGCACGACTAAATATTATACAGGGTTGATAATATAAATTAATGTTATTTTTTATCTATCATAAACCATAATCAAATAGTAGTAAAGCGATAAACTTTTAAAATCGAACTAATTAGTGTCTAAAACAAGTACCTACGCAGATAATTTTATCGTGCCGTCAGTGTTATAAAAAAAACTAATATAAAACAATGTTAATTGCGGTTAAGAGGTCATGGACTTAGAGTATAGAAATTAATTTTATCTGGTTTCTGTATCTCCATGTGAACGCGTTATCGGTATAAAAAGTTTCCCACGTCCAAAACTTGGTCGGCAATAGAGGTTAGAAAATTAGCTGTGCGGCACACTCTCGTGCCTCGAAAAGTTATCCTTATCTTTTTTTTGAAAAGGACAACTCCTGCTCTAGGGATAAATCCTACGTCGCGGGGGACACTACAAACATTGAAATAACGGACACAAATAACACTCAAAACTTTGTCCCGTGTGGTATTCGAACCCACAATAAGCGACGCAGTCGCAGAGGAGAGGCCACCACTCAAACTGCTACGCCATCCGAGTAGTCAAGGCCCCGCCTCCTGCGGCTGATCTCTTGCCGCTCGTGTCGGTGTGTCGTCCCGCCAGACTATGGGTGTCAGGAATAAATAATAGTTTAAAAAACTAAAAAACACGCTTTATTAAAAAAGTAGAAAATAATTTAATAATTTAAATTTAAAAAAGCGTGGGGTGCTTTCTAAGATATTTCGATAACCACCCCACGCTTTCTTACATTAAAATTATTAAATTATTTTTATTTTTAACTATTATTTTTTTTTTTCTAAATTATTGTATTGTCATCGGTATCGATAAGTGTGCAAAGTTTCAAATCACTCCGTAGGTTTGAAAGGGGTGAAAATCAAGTTCAAAGATTCCGTCACATAGAATCATAGATACATACCAAGCTAATAAAAGCGTGTTAAAAAGCATGCCTGTGTTTGCGCACAAACTGGTGCACTATATATCTCCTGCGCAGACGAAAAACAATGGGCAGAAACAAGGGAATGTACACAGACAAAGGAAGCCCTTCCATCCTTAGACAAACATCTGTCACGCAAACTGCTACGTTCTTCAAGGAAAAATCTGCGACACTTAGTGGGTATAATAACAGGCCACTGCTCACTCAACAGGCACCTATTCAACATCGGCATCAATGACAGTCCCTTATGTAGAGGCTGCATGGAGACCGAGGAGACACCGGCTCACGTGCTGCTGCATTGCGCAAGCGTGAGCGACCAACGGGCGAGACTACTAAACAGTCCAGAAACGATGAAGGAAGTACTGCGCGACACCGGTCCCCTATTGTCTTTCTGGACGGAGCTGGGATGGTATGAGTAACCGACAACTCGTCTCACGTCCAACTAACTATCTCCTGCGCAGATGGTTAGTAAACTCTGCTAAAATAAGCCGCCGCGCCGTGGCTATAGTTTGTTCTGAACAATCTTAAATTTGTCATACTACTGATAAGCGTGGTAGCAAGCTCATGAGAGTACAAACTCGAAACAATACTATTGTGTGTAGCTAAAGTATTATCTTTTATTGATCATCTATATATTAATACGTGAAGCAAAAACTTTGTACCCCTTTTTACGAAAATTGCGCAGACAGAGGAGTATGAAATTTGGCACAGTTAAAGTTTATATGGAGAAGGAGGGGCGAATCCTAATATGTTTATACAATATGCATTAGAAATACATTAAACTAATGAAAAAAACACTACACGCATACTACCATGCATTTGACACACGCAGTCGAATCGCGTTCGTAGTATTTCGGCATTGTTCATCTGACGTCGTACAATTCTTCGTAACTATGGTTACATAATAATATACCTTATTTATATGTAATAAAGAAAAATGGAAACAATGTAGCAAGCTTAGGAATATCGTCAATGAAAGAGTATAGTTAAGTAAATAATAATTTGTTTGGAAAAGATAGGTAAATTAACCTGTATAGCCTTGGCGAAATCTAAATGAACTGTGATTGTAATGGTAAAGTTATAGACAATATAACCTTAATAACGACCGAAATTTAAATCAATTACGGTCGAATTTTGACCACTAGGCGACCGCTAGTTTTCGTAAAATTGCTTTCTCAAACCTATACAATATTTTTAGTCACTCGGTCTCTTTTAGTTATAGTCTATGTTTCACAAGCTTATAAGCTTCTTATATTACACAGGTTTTTATGTGTTATGTTATGATTTTACATACATACATAGATTCACGCCTGTTTCCCAGAGGGGTAGGCAGAGACTACGGATTTCCATTTGCTACGATCTTGACACACTTCTCTGGCTTCATTATCTTGTTAAGATTTTGTTAATTATATTATAACAACTGAAAATAAAAGGCGGTACAAAATATTTGAATCATCTTTGTTGTCTAGCAAAATGATTGTTAATTGTAAAGGTTTGTTAATTTTAGCTGTAAAATTAATAGGGGAAAATAGAGGCAAAGAGAATGAGGATGACCAAGAAGACAGTACTCAGATCAACTGATCAAATAAGTATTATGGTGTTTTATGGTGACGTGCTTTGTAATAGCTGGTTACATAGATGCCGGTCAAATCTTCTAAATGTATATCACCAAGCTTTTATATTTTTATCTGGCTTTGTTCTTATAAGATATTATTCAGGTTTCTTTATGATATTTGTCTTTGTAGTGAAAGTGTGCGATATTTTAACCATTTAATATGCACGTAACTTTGAAAGACGGCCTCGATGGCGTAGTAGTTAATGTAACTGACTGCCACGCCTGAGGTCGCGGGTTCGATTCCCGCACAAGTCAAACATTTGTGTGCATGAACCTGTATGTTTGTCTTGCTCTGGGTGTTTCTATGAATGATATGTCCTTATTTACAAAAAAAAAGTATAAGTATATGTATGTTTATCCATTGTCTAGTACCCATAGTACAAGCTCTACTTAGTTTAGGCTAGATGGTGTTGTGTGTATGTGGTAGAATATTATTATTAAATGTCAGTAATGCGTACGTAGTCCAATGATTTTCCCACTGCGCTATAGAAGATAAAAATTATATCAATAATCACAAAATGATCAGCGTGTTAAACGACGTCCCGACACGAAATGCCTACTAATGGCCTGAAATAATCTGATCTTGGGCTAATTACTATCGCACGGAAGATATATTAGCGGTTGCTGCCTAATTGTGATTAATTGTTTTAACATTTGACCTGAACTAATAAATCATATTTAAAAGAGTAATTCATGATAATGATAATACGTAATTAGGTAATTATGATAATTGTGTATTTTTATAATTATTCGCATGTTCTAAGCCACACGTGTAAATTTGTCTTTCTGACTAGCTGTGCCTTGCGGTTTCACCCACGTTTATGATTATTGCTCCTCTCCCATGGCCCGTAGCGTGATGTTATATTATTATAGTCTATGATGATTCTGAATAAAACAGCTTTCTAATTGTGCAATTTTTTTCAAACGTTTTTTTTATATTTTAGTTTATCCATAGGAGGCGCTCATAGGCAGTTGCACTCACTGATCGGTAAACGATTAGCGAGGTTAAGCAACGTTGGGTGCAGTCAGTCTATAGATGGGTGACCGCTTAGTGGTAATCAATCTGAGCGTCTCCGTGCTTCGGAGAGCACGTAAAATGTCGGTCCCGGTTGTTGTCAAATTGACAGCAGTCGTTAAGCTATGTCAGAGGCCTACGGGCGGCTTGAACAACTCTTGACAACAGGTTGGCCACTAACCACACGAAAAGAAGAAGTTTATCCATTACAAACAAAAATTAAAATCTTTCCTCTTCATATTATTAGTATGGATGGAGTTAATCTGATCTCACTATTCAGTAATTCGATCTACTAGAAGATGATTGTAACGGCCTACCAGGCATTGCAAGACTCTGTGTTGCTACTTTGAATTTCCGATCAAACAGTAAGTTGTAATATTTAACTCGACTCGGCAATGATACGTACGGAACCAGATGATTGTCTGTCAGCGTATGCACAAACCTTTGACATAATATGCATGTATGTTACTGTTCTAAGTAATGCCACGGTACAAGCGGGGCACTCATATTTTTACACATATTTGAGAAGATAATAATAAACTCTAAGACATGCATTTTGAGTAGGAGAGCCTCGCTGATTTCAGCATGAATGGGCCGGCTCGACCGGGCAAGGACTACCCTTTCCCAGAATATCGACGTGAAATACCAGTATTTCTACTGTTATGTTTCGTTCGGCGAGTGAGAGTACCGGAGGCCCAATCACCCTCTTTCCCCCTTCCCGCTCCTTCTCCGTCCCACTTCCTTTCCTAAGGGGTCGGCAACGCGCAAGTAATGCCTCTGGTGTCGCAGGCATCCATAGGCTACGGTGACCACTTACCATCAGGTGGGCCGTATGCATGTTTGCCACCTTAGTTGTATAAAAAAAATAAAAGATGAAAGTTTTCTCATGATATGTTTTCACCATTAAATGCCACGAATGATAGATCATTAACTATTTAGCAAGCTCATAACTTTGATAAGTGGGAGGTACGTATATTGGCATCTAACTTAAGACCTCTGCGTGACAGTCTAATGGTAATAAATGGCTTGAAATTTGAGACCTTTATTGCAAATGATAAAATCTACTAAACTTGTTTGTAGTCTAGTGGTACTTATTGAAATTAAACTACTATATACGGATTTTATCGCGTTGTTTATTTGACACTTTATTACATAGTTAAGAAACTGTTACACTACTATTACTATTAAACTTTACAATTAAATTATTGAAACTAATATTTATGTTTACACTTTCCCTGATGTTTCGGTTGCTTTTCAGCAGTCATGGTCACGGGAAGAATAAGATGGTAACTGTCTCAATGTTCCAGTGTAGTTATTTCAAAGTACCCGAACATAATTCAATCATGGGTGTTTCTATTTACGCAGAATGAGCTCAAAGTATCATGAAGTCTAGCTGTGGTTTGCTTCTTCTTGGGTTTGACTATTTGAATTACTGGATCCCAAGCTGGTGGTACTTGCACAAGATTCACGCCTATATAATAATATGCTCCAAAGAGGTCATGGTATTTTTCTAAATGAGCTCTCCTGCTCTTCGAGTAGTTCCTGTGCCGCGGGAGACTTTACAAACATACAAACAACGGACACAAAGAACACGCACATTATTACGGCCTTCACCGACAGATTGTTAAGGTCACAAGTACTGACGGTTGATCATACTTACGTCTTCGGTGAACAATCATGCTAGGCCTCACGCTGCCACTATGAATTTCTGAAAAGATATGATACGATTTGGTACTAAAGCTCAGGCCTTCGTGATAGCACCACGCTACTGATATATTTAGAACTCAAAAATAGGACGCGTTATCACAAACTTGAGATAACAGACCATTAGCAATATTTCAAAATATTAAAATATTAATGTGATAAAAATAACATAAAATTGTTTAGTTTACAAAACATCGCTAATTAAGATAGAGCTTAGACGTAATGTTCAGCTGCTGATACCTACAACATGTTGAGTATATAGGCTGAGCAAGATGTCAGAGTGGTCAGTAACAGAAGCCGTCTGCGGGCCGAGCTACACTTCTGTGGTTGAAGATATAACAAGAAGTAAGTCACAATTATTAACTACTAATTTGTTGATCTTCTAATTATTAAATTTCTTTTTTAAATTACAGGAAATGAGGACATTTTATTAAATGTTCACTTTTTCTTCATAAATAAAATACTAAATACTTTGTTTTAATGTGAATCTCTCTGTGAATCTCTGGGCATAAGCTTATTTCAGTTTCAGACCCAGAAACCTTTAATGAGCTATTGAACTAAGTTTTATTTTTAAAATATCTTTTATATTATACAAAAATCATAAAACTGCAAAGGAGATGCATTTACGAGTTTTATAAATTTTAAATACGAGTAGATCAATAAATTGAAGTCGTCAAATACCACAAGTTTGCGGTATATCGTAACTTTTACCATCGCTGTGTCTTACGCAAAAAGGTTTTCAAGCATCACAAGAGTAGTAGAGCCTCGCTGATGTCAGCATGAATGGGCCGGCTCGCCCGGGGAAGGTCTACCCTCTCACAGAATATCGACGTGAAATAACAGTATTCCTACTGTTGTGTTTCGTTCGGTGAGTGAGAGTGCCGGAGGCCCAATCATCCCCTTTCCCCCATCCCGCTCCTTCTCCTTCCCACTTCCTTTCCTAAAGGGTCGGCAACGCGATGATGACTCTGGTGTCGCAGGCGTCCATAGGCTACGGTGACCACTTACCATCAGGTGGGCCGTATGCTTGTTTGCCGCCTTAGTTGTATAAAAAAAATCACTTTTATATCTTGTTATATTAGCTGCAAGTATTCCAAGCTTTATTAGATAAATAATGAAGTATTTTTCTAATTTCCAGTTCAAGATGTCATGGGCGTGCGACCCCGCGCTCACCAACAACATCGTGAACAGCTACCAGGTAGCTGGTCCGTTGTTTATGCAAACCCTGCAGACGTTCTTTGCCGCCCAATGCGCTTTAGTCGGGGACCATCTGTGGCCTGCTGATGCCATTGACGCTGTTCTTGAAGGTAAAATATGTCTATATACATAATTATGTTTTTCACTATATAGAGAGTTATTTAAAATTGCTTAATAGTACAGAATAATTTATGGACTTTATTTTCCTGTTTTATAGAATGCTTCCTACTGATTATTTAATCAGCATAATATTATATATAATAGGTATTTTGACGTTCATAAGTGTTACTTTGTGACCTAAATGAATAAATGATTTTGACTTTGACTTTGACTTTATATTGTGTGTTCTAGATCCCAACTACGACTTCATAGTAGTAGGTGCAGGGTCAGCAGGTGCAACAGTTGCTAATAGACTTAGTGAAGTACCTGAATGGAAAGTTCTGCTTATTGAAGCTGGAGGCAACCCTACCCTGAACACGGAGGTGAGTCGTAAGCTGTTAACTGTGGCTTTATTGTTATTACATATTTAGTATTCTTTTATCCAAATTTATTTTGTTTAATTATCTGTTTCAGATCCCACATCTGTTTTATAACAATATGCGTAGTCCTCAAGACTGGGCTTATAAGACGCAACCTGATGAAGCCGCTTGCCGGAGCTACAAAGCTAAGGGTTGTGCCTGGCCACGTGGCAAAGCACTTGGCGGCAGTAGTAGCATCAATTTCATGTTTTACGTGAGAGGTAACAGACACGACTTTGAAGAATGGGCAGCGGACGGCAACCACGGGTGGAGCTACGATGAGGTGTTGCCATACTTTATCAAAAGCGAGAAATTTACAGGCATGTATAATGAAGAAAACAATAAATACCACAACTGGGAAGGTAATTTGAATGTAGCCGTCGACAAACAATCCCACGAATATGAACACATGATTATTAATGCCGCCGTCGAACTTGGATTAAAGAATTCGTCTGATATCAACGGCGAGAGCCAGATGGGTGTTATGACTTCACAGACGACCACCAAGGATGGTACCAGATTCAGTACTGCTCGTGCTTTCTTAAGCCCGATTAAAAACAGGAAAAACTTCCATGTTATCAAGAACGCACAAGCCACTAAAGTTATATTCGTCCCTGGCACTAACATCGTAAGTGGAGTGATGGTTCACAAAGACGGAAAAGACATAGTGATCAATGTAAGAAAAGAGCTCATCTTGTCCGCTGGTGCTCTCAACTCACCTCACATTATGTTGCTCTCGGGTATCGGGCCTAGAAAACACTTGGAGGAAATGAAAATTGAAGTTAAGGCTGACTTGCCTGTGGGAGAGAACTTACAAGACCACTTATTCGTGCCCACCTTCTACACAAAGCCTGGTGACAAGGACTACTACTCAATTAATAACATTGTCTCGGCATTTGCTGAATACATCTTACACGGTACTGGCCCACTGATCAACACTAGTCCCCACCGAGTGATCAGTTTCATTAACACGACTGACCCGACATCTACTGCCTCTGATATGCAGTTCCACTACTTTGTTCTTCCTCCTGGTATATCTAACCTTTTAGACATTTTTTACAAGCACGGATTAAACGATGAAGCTTACAATAAATTCCAATCCATGAACAAAGACCAATATACATTGGTGATATTTAATACCCTCTTGAAGCCAAAATCCGCAGGTAGAATACTACTGGCAAGTAAGAATCCATTTGATGCGCCTTTGTTCTACGCTGACTACTACAAGAACCCTGAAGATATGGAGATCGTAATCAATGCAATGAAACAACATTCTTTAAGATTGGGAGATACCCAAGCTCTCAAAAAGGCTGGATTTAAATTAGATTGGCTCGATATTGACGCTTGCAAAAAATTTGACAGAAGCTCTGACGATTACTTGGACTGCATTTCTCGTGAACTGACTTTCTCGCTGTACCACCCCACCAGCACAGCTAAGATGGGCCCTGATGGCGACCCGACCTCTGTAGTTGATCCCGAACTTAGAGTTCGTAAAGTAAAAGGTCTTCGTGTCATTGACGCCAGTATCATGCCGTCCGTCATCAGAGGTAACACCAACGCTCCATCCATCATGATTGGTGAAAAGGGAGCTGACATGATCAAGAAATTCTGGCTAAACCAACATACTGAACTATAAATTATGTACGTATTGAATATTGCCTTAAACATTCCTTTTTACACAAGTAACTTTATGTGTTAACTTGTACATATAATAATTATAATTATTAATTACACTTACAAGTTGTATGCAATTATTGTGGAAATAAAATTATTAAAATAATGCAATATTTTTCTTATTCCTCTTGTACTGTTACTACTGTTGCCGTCGTACTAGCTGTGACGCTGTGAGGAAGACACCTCACTTTAGCAACTAACTAACTAACATTTTGTCTTGAACATATCTTAATATATATAAACCAGCTTTTGCCCGCGGCTTCGCTCGCGTTAATTTAGAATTTGATAATAAATTCGGGTTGTACTCTGCTTGTAATAATATAATTCAATCATGATTCGAAAGACACGTAGCGCCATCTATTATCATAAGAACCTTATTGTTGTTTTCCTCGGAAACATTATTTTTTTTCGGGATGTAAAGTAGCCTATGTCCGTTTCTGTACACCTGACGACGTATATGCAAAATTTTAGAATGATCGGTTCAGTGGTTTAGGCGTGAAAAGGTAACAAACAAATAAACTCATTTTCGCTTTTATATTATTAGTTAGGAAGTTAGGATTAGGATAGGATTAGGATTAGGAAGTTAGGAAGTTAGGATAGGATTAGGATTACGTGTCACGTTGTTTGTCCGCTATGGACCCCTAAACTACAGAACTGATTTTGATCAAACTTCGTAACCATCTGTAATTTGGTCCAACTTAAAAATAGGATAGTTTTTTTTTTAAATGGGCTAGAATTATCTAATGTGAAGCAGATGAAGTTACGAGGTACAGCTAGTATTGATATAGATATGTACACAAATTAGTTACAAGAAATACAAACTAAACAGAAAAATAACACAACAATATTGATATAGATATAATTATGTATGAATGCGTTGTAAGTCTTTGTTTTAGTAACAATCATTTAGTTGATTAATAGTTAAGTGTTAGTCTGTTTGACATTTACAATAATTATTATCGAAAACAAAACATCGAATTATTTCTGAAATCAAACGAAATATTTATAATGTCGTAGAAATTTGTAATCAATATTGTTGCCTAGCCATTTAATGAATTATAATTAGTGTTTGCCACGAATAAAATAACATTTAAGAATAGGAATAATCGTCATTTCACAGTATTTATAAATATATATCTTTGCTAGACTTAACCCATTAACAGTCCCGTGATAGAAAAATAGAAAATCAATTGTTATGTACCATATGTGGTTCATCGGACAGGGAACGTGTTAAGTTACAATATAAACAGAATATACGGAATTATTTACTAAGTAACTATTAACAAATTATCTAGAAAAGGCGCAGGAGGACATATATTGGACTCATATCTTGCCCAAAAGACTTACTCTTTTTACTATTTTTTGTAAATTGCAGTGGCGTCAAATTGAATGAAAGTAAATACATATTTTTTACGACAAAATCAACTGGAAAGTATTTTTCTCTAGCCTCTTGTCCACTCGTGGTCTCAGATGAACGTTCCCCTTTATATGGTGTTAATTAGTCCATCGCGTAATCTCTTTATTGGTTTACGGCGTACAATTGATAACTTAACTCAACAAAAGAAATGTGAGAAGGCCGTTAATGCTAATTAATATTATAAATATGAATATGAGTTCGTGTGTTTGTTTGTTAAGCTTCCACTATTCGACCGATCATCATATAATTTAGCATACACGTTGTCAGGGGTACAGAAAAGGGCATAGGGTACCTGCCATCCTGAAAGAAGTACTGTTACCGAGTGATAGAAAATTAAACATAACCTACATTTACGCGAGCAGAGCCGCAGGCAAACTTTGTATAAAAAATGACATATCATGCTACTGTATGCGTAATAAAATACAGAATATAATTAACTAATATAATTATTGTATTCCATTATTAGGTACAGTTTTCATTGATTTATGTAGTAAGTAATATAATCTGGTATGCTGACTATAACACCTTACCTTATGTGTGGAAGTGAAAGTTGGGTATGGCAAAAGAAGCATGAGAGCAGAATAAATGCTGTAGAAATGAGAGCGCTGAGAGGCATATGTGATGTGACTCTGAAAGATAGAATAAGGAATAGTGTGATTAGAGAGAGATGCGGCATGAAAGTGGATATATTGACAAGAATAGAAAAGGGTATTATGTTAAACTGGTTTGGGCATGTAGAAAGAATGGACGAGGAAAGACTGACTAAGAAAGTTTATAAGGCTAGTGTGAATGGAACAGTCGCAAGAGGAAAACCTAGGCGAACGTTTCTCGATCAGATCGGAGGCTTGAACCGACGGGCGTGTATGAGGAATGTGATGAAAGTGAATGAAGCCAGAGAAGTGTGTCAGGATCGTAGCAAATGGAAATCCGTAGTCTCTGCCTACCCCTCTAGGAAAGGCGTGAATCTATGTATGTATGTAACGCTTTGCAGATATGAGTATTAGGTATTCATTCGAGTAAATGACTACATTTACTTGAATGAAAATCTAGTCAAAAGTTATGCGTTATGCAACCAGCACTTATGTGTACATAACAATATATCATAATCAAGTGGTCCTAGTTACTGCAGGAATGCAATATAAGGATAATTGCAGAGGTAGTTGAAGTGACTCGAATGTCGATGTCTGTATGAAGACGACATAAAAAAGCTTGACACGTTCCACCTAAGATGTCTTTGGTCCTATCATTAAATGACAGGATCTCGAACCCAACACGTAAATTATAAAGCGCACTGGAATGATGGGTATGGTGGCGATCTTGATGAAGATCCAGCTGAGATGGCGTGATCACGTACAGCGCATGGATAGTAGTCGATTACCTGAAACTGTTTTCTACTCAGAGCTCACCCAAGGTAAACGGACGAAGGGTGGGCAATACTTACGGTACAAAGGCGCTCTCAAACGTCACCTTGTTGCTTGTGGTTTGCCGGTTGATCGATGGCAAGTGCTAGCTCAAAACCGAGGCAATTGGCGAACTTCAATCTACAAAGCAGTTGAACGCTTTGAACAAGAACAAGAAACGCCAATTATGCAAAAGCCGCCCCAAACTTTATAACTACAATTATATCGGTCAGCTCTTCTGCACACAGTGTGACCGGGTTTTCAAGACCAAATTTGGTTTTGCTAGTCATCATAGATCCCAGAAAAGACCCGATAATTAATCCAGGTCGCTGTCACCGGAAACGGTGAAGAGGACTATATATGCCTCATACCATGTACTGTTAACAAATTACAAGTCAACAACCTCCAATTATATAAAAAAATATTACTTTTAAATCATTTAATTGATATTTAAATAAATGTTAATGCTAGTTAAACAAATAATACTAGTTTCAAAGTTAACTTAATGAATGTCCCCGGGGTCATTATATCGTTTCAACTGCTGATCATGAATAATTTCTGAATGGAATTACAATTAATTAGAAATACAAAGACAAAATAACTATAAGTGCATCACGCCATTGAGACGACCACCATCTTAGAACTTCCGGTGGATATACATTATAGCTTTTTATTCTTTTTTTACGCGGGGAAATGTGCATTTCACATTCCCTATCGCCGGTTTGGGGCGGGCGATGGGGATATGTCGGGATCCAGCCCAAGATGGAAATTTGGGCTGAGCCGACTAAAAACACCGCGGTGTTCGTCACACCTTTATGGTGGAGCCGCGTGGATCGCTCTTGCATTCAAATCGCGACCCCGTCCAAGGTTCGACCCACCGATGGACGTGGCGGGTCCCACACAACCATCACACACAAATTGGGGGACCTAGTCCCCGATGACAAAGCGGGGAACCTATTCTCCCTTCCGACATCGAGAGGCGTGCGCGGAACACGAACGCCGCCTACTCAAACCTGCGCTGATCAGGCGGTGGATGGCCCCAATGGGTCCACCGCCCGTAGACTTCTGCTCAAGGTAGCTGGAGATCGTTTCGCGCCCTCCTGCGCCCGGCTTTGCGGATAGGGAGAGGGATTGAATGTTCCCTCTCCTTCTCCGCCACCTCCGTCACTAACATCACTTCTTCACAGAAGGAGGCGACGGCATTCCAAGACCTCTAACTCGAAACCATGGACAGAACCATAGCCTCGAGCGAGAGGACGACCCTACCGACTGCCGCGTGCATGACACGGCGTTGCGTGGCCCAAGCAGGGCAACCTACCAATGTGTGCAACGCCGTGTCTTCGACAACGACGCGGCAGTCGCCGCAGTGATGACAACCGGGCGTCTCCTGTTTGCCTATTCGACACAGGTACCGACCAAAACAACCGTGGTCCGTCAGCACCTGCGTCAGACGAAACGTGAGGGCGCCATGACGCCTCTCCAGCCAATCTCTAAGTACGGGTCTTACCGCCACGACAGTGGCGTGCCCGAAGGTATGCACAGCATGCATTGTAGCTGCTGAAAAGCAACCGAATCCGAAGGGAACTTGTACATTGAAATTGTTAATAGTAGTGATTTTAATAAATAAGCTGCGATCAAATCTGTAAACAATAGTATTATTTCAATAATTAATACAAATCAAAGTTTGATGCTTTCAAATATTTATTAGAATATTTAAATAAATCGAATATTTCATCGATAATCACCCGTCACGAATAGTAAGGCAGGTCACTGTGGCCTATTCAGACTTGCACCAGCAGGACATGAGTTATGCGATGCCATTGGTTTCTATTGTGTTATCTAACTTTTTTATCCATAATCTAGTGTAGGCATCATTTATTTTGTCCGAATGATAACTTTCCCAAACTTGATGTCAGATAACATCACTTGTCATAAAATTGAAATACCCAAACATATTTATTTGTCATAAATATTACAATCAATAATATACAAAAGACTTAAAACCGTTATCAATAAAAGTTGCAACTCCTAAATTCAAATTATGTAATGTTTATTTATCCTAATAATGATTTTAAATCTAATTTGTATTACAAAGCTTGGTTTTTGTCACGGCTCCGGCGCTGCGGGTCTCCGGTGGTCCCACGCCGCCTCGCCCCTACGCGCCAAGCGATTCTAAATTACACTCTAGAGGAAGGACAGACAAGACAAAAGGCGTGGAGTCGGATTCACAGCGTTTCGTTTCTGTCACTACAACCTACTTTTTAGCTAATGTTTTAGGACTAACAATTTTATTATAAATGAACATTAGGACACATTATATTATAATACAATACTTAGGACATATGACTTTATTTCATGCAAAATTTGGAGATTCAATTATTATAGTACCCAATATTATGACAGAATAGTTTTAAAAGTAAAAATAATTATATAAAACAAAATTTCAAATTTTTGAACTTTATGGTTACTGAAGTATATAGCAAACGTTATGGATAATGATTTTCGGAGAAACAATTTTAGAAGAAAGAGAGTACCGATGCCATTGCATAGCATTTGCATAATTAATAAAACAGTACGCAGCCTACTTTTGTACCTGTATGCACTCCTACTGCACGCTGCGGGACACGACACAAGGTTGTTTGGTGAGTAGGGGTTCACCCAACAACAACCTCAGTTGGTTGCCTTAAGTTTTATCAGAAATAACGAGAAAATCCTTACTTCCATATCCTTACTAATAAAATATTATAAATTCGAAAGTAACTCTGTCTGTCTGTTACCTTTTCACGCCTAAACCACTCAACCGATTTAGATAAAATTTGGTACATATATAGTTTAAAACCTGGAAAGGATATAGGCTGCTTTTTTTGATGTAGGTACCACATGGGCGGAGCCGCGAGCAAAAGCTAGTATATTATAAATATGATTGGCATAATTGTTGAGTCGGGTAGAACTCAAGTGTGTGTTCTGTTAACAATGACATGCAATTTATAATTATATCTATACCTACTAATATTATAAAGCTAAAGAGTTTGTTCGTTGGTTAAACGCGCTAATCTCAAGAACTACTGGTTCGATTTGAAAAATTCGGCGCAGTAATCATAAACGTGGGTGAAACTGCGGGTACATCTAGTGTAGAATAATATCAGCCTTGTATTAAACTGTCCTACTGCTGGGCATGGGCCTCCTCTCAGCGTGGGAAAAGTTAGGCCATAGTCTACCACCATAAACGCCGGTCCAATACGGGTTGGCAGACTATGATCTTTATTTCTCAATAAAACACTTACATGAGAACATAATATAGATTTTAAAGTTAATTTACATTAATAAAAAATAAAGAACCCGATGTAGGTATTTAGAAATAAATACTCCTCATATTAACTTGTTAATATGAGGAGTATTTATTTATTTTTTAGGTTTTTATTAATTATTTTATTCTTTGCTATCCCTTATTTGTTATTTCAATGTGTACCTACTCAATAGTTTTATATAATAACTATAATTTTGTGATAATAGTATGATTTTATGCCGTGACAGCGATAGCTCAGTGGGAAGACCAACAGACTGCAATGCAGAGGGTCTCGGGTTCGAACCCACGTCGCGCACCTCTGACTTTCGGAAGTTATATGACTTTTAGAAATTATGTGCGTATTGATTGACAATTATCGCCTGCTCCGTGCCTCAGAGAGCACGTTAAGCCGTCGGTACCGGCTGCCATGAATAGAATAGAATAGAATATTTTTATTTGCATAAAATGTAGGTACATAAGTTGGAGTATTATATAATTGGAGCCATATACATTTTGTCAAACTGTGACATGCAAATCTTAATTAAAATCAAAAACATTAACATCATAAATTATTCTAAATTTGTAAATTATTGATAGACTAATATATTGTTATATACACATGCACATATATTACGCTTTTACTACAATTTACATTTATTTTCGACAACCATCACAGTAATCTTTTATTGAATAAAAGGATTTATCAATTAGCCAGTCTTTGAATTTCTTGCAAAATCTGTGAGTAGGCATTTGCTTGTAACTACTAGGTAACGCATTACAAATTCGCCCACACATTACTAAACTACTTTTTAAATACATACATGAACATCTATGGTAGTCCTTATTGGGAAGTCAGTGCCCTCTAATATCCTGACACTGGTGTAGCCTTAGGGTATCGTTAGCGTTCGGGTTGCGGAGGTCAGGTGGCAGCCGCTCCGTGTAAAGACTGATATCCAGTCGAATCCGGTTAGACCAGAAAAGCCGACCCCAAGTGACTTGGGAATAATAAAGGCCAGGGAGAAGAAGAAGAAGATTAACTTGTGTACATTTTTTTGGAGTTTAATATAATATGTTTTTTATAAATTTGTCTACTTAATATTCATTATAATAATTCGTTTACATACATACAATCGGTAATAGACTGACATTTCTTAATTAGTGCATACATATATGTTTCTTTTTTAAATAGTCATTGTAACCATTTCTTTTTTAAAGTTCAGCCGCGGTCAATCCCTCTACATCATCAATCATAATAAGTAGAATAAAGAAAGCCTATATAAAGTAAATATCGTTAATCTAGCATCACTTTCAATTTGTGTTTGACAACAGAAAGTGCTCTCACTACTTTTATTTATATATACATTATAAATATTAGTGTAAGTGATATCTATGTGATTAATATAGTCAATAGAAATAAATAGTGCTTAATTATTACTTATTCGAAATTACTTTCTTTATAATATTCAGTTAGTTTGTTCTCTAAGTTTGTTCCAATATGTTTATCCACAAAAGTTCGAGTGCTTATTATAAAATGAAAACGACATATCTGTAGCCGTGACGACGTAGCTGAGCCGTGCACATACCTATACGGGGATCATTATTGAAAACTATTTGAATCGACTGTGTAGAGGGTTCCGAACCCAAAACAATGGTTTTATACTTATTCTGTCTGTTTGTTCATTACGTACAAACCACTGAACGGATTTTAATGCGGTTATCATGTTTTTTATCTGTATGTCCCTAAGAACTATACACATGATATAATGTGAGCTACGTAGATCATCAAAAGCCAACGCAGACAAAGTCGCGAGCATATTTTGATAAAATAATGTCATTTCAAATTGTATAAATAAGCGAGCTAACGTTAAACTTTATAATATTAAGTTTTTGACAAAATAATTTCGTTTGCAGCAACTTTTTAACAACCAATGTCGAATCAACCCTCTAAAAGAGCTCATTACTTACATCATTCAAATAAGTTGCTGTGTCTCCAAAAATAATAATATCAAAATACTATTGAAACATCAACCCTTTTTACTTCGTTAGATCGTCCAACATGACTCCAACTCCTCAAGAACATGGTGTGTCTCAAGAGGAGGTGGTGGCTCCAGTGATGGACGGCGAGAGAGTGGTGATATCCGGCATGTCGGGCCTCTTCCCGCGCTCTCATCACGTCAAGGATCTGTCTGATATACTGTACAATAAGGTCAGCACAATTATTGAATTAAACCTAAATTCACGACACGTTTGTAATGGGGTCCAACTGGCAGTAGATAGTGAGTTTCACACATTAAGTATCATACGTATTAAAAATAATTCGTTAACAAAATCAAAAAGGGAATCAAATATTTTACTTTGAAAGTTAAAGACTATTCGTGGAATAGAGCACTAATAAGAAAAAGCAGGCCAGAACCTCACGACCACTCTTTTCGTTCACACATTCTTAAACTCGCTAACTCGTTAACTTTGATCGTTCATAAGTGTTTCTGTGTGACATAAATTAATAAATGATTTTTTATTTTGACTTGACTAGCCTAATTCCGTTTTCCATACGGGCTTATTAATTTTCTTGCGCAGATAAGTCCGATCTCGTCGGAGGATGTTCGTTGGAAGTACAACCACCCTGAGGTGGCTCAGTACACCGGTAATATCCCTGAGCTGGAGCGTTTCGACGCGCAGTTCTTCAAGGTTCACTACCGTCAAGGCAACAGCATGGACCCAATGTCTCGCAAGATTCTCGAGCAGGCATACAATGCCATTTATGATGCCGGTAAGTTATTCCTTCCCAACAAGTGTTATCCATCAATTGTATTTGTATCAAACACAAACAACTTGAAACAACTTGAACTGTAAACAGTCATAGTATTTTTGAAGTTATTGAATATCATATGTACGAAGAATGGAAAATCGTTCGTGAATGATTTTACATTCTTCGTACAGCGGTTGTGCGACATTGTATTAATTCCTGATGACACATCACGTATTTTTAAAGTAGACCGTAACGCACCAAATTTACAGGGTGTTAATTTTTCACTCGCGCATGTCCTGGACTGGTTCACGGCAAATAATTTACTGCTCAATTCTATAAAAACAAAGTGTATTAAGTTGACATTACCTAATGTAAAGAGTCCTAGCATAATGATTATATAAATAATGAAACAGTAACATTTCTACAATCCACAGTTTACTTAAAAATTACTTTAGATGATAAAGTTCAGTGGGGTGCTCGAATATCGTCTTGCAGGGAGACCTAGTTTAGCCGCATTCGTGGTTGGGAACAAGACAGCTTACTGATGTAGATAGTTTTGTTACTGCGAGACCAGTATATTTTAGTTACTTTCATAGCGTCATGTCCTATGACATACTGTTGTGGGGTAAGGCAGCTGATATTAAAACAATTTTTAGTCATCAAAGCATGCAGTACGTAGCATTTATAATTTAAGCCCACGAGTTTTCCTGAATGAGCGATTTAAAAAAACAGGTATACTTACCGTTGCGTCGCAAAATATATTAACGAATATCATGTTTATAAAACGTAATATTCACTTATATAATAAGTATTAAATAGTGATATTCGCAACTTAAACATTAGAAATAAGCATAATTTAGAAGTATCATTGTTTATAATACAAAGAATCTCACATTCGCGTTTATAGTATTTGTTAGGATTAGGATGTTACTAAAACTTTGTTAAGTAAACGTAAGATAGATATCTAAGCAGCATATGTTTTTTATCCAGGAATCAATCCAAAGGACCTATCTGGTAAGAAAATTGGCGTTTTCATCGGTTCCTGCTTTTCTGAAGCAGAGAAAGCGAGTTTCTACGATGCTGAATCTAGATCAGGCTTAGGTATTACTGGGTAAGATTTGATTTGGGTTTAAAGTTATTATATGCCAAACTAAAAAGAAAATCTGGATTCCCTCAAGTCTTACAAAATAGCTTAATACAACTTAATTCAATTATGGTATTTTAAATAAATATTTTAAATGGAAACATAAAGACAAGACCCAAACTTAAAACAATATTATTTTCCAAACACCAATAAATCTATGTAAAATAATTTTATTTCCGAAATATGTTGCAGTTTAATATTTTCTCCGAGAGTCACATATTCTTTCCCGTGAAATCCATCTGAATTCACTTACACTCTATACGGGTTGATTTTATGAAATTCCAGCAATTTTAGATATTCATCCCTTATTAAGAACGAATCACGAATCAGAAAAAAATCGCGTGTACTTCGTGTTATTAAAAAACACATAATTATAGATGCTGTAAGGCTATGTTTGCCAACCGCATATCATACTGGTTGAACGCCAAGGGGCCATCAATGTCTGTCGACGAGGCGTGCTGCAGTTCTGCCGCGGCGTTAGAGCAAGCGTACTTGGCCATGAGCCGTGGTGATTGCGAAGGAGCCATCGTTGGAGGCTCTTACTTATGTCTGCACCCACAATCTTCTGTACACTATGGAAGGTAGGAAGCCATATAAATAGAATTTGAAGATTATGCTATAGTTGACATTTTATGAAAGGAATTTGGTAATGTTAATAATTTTATTTACGTTGTCATATTATATATGCAATAATACGGACGGCTGTATATTGTAGGGTCATGCAAAGGTCTTGTATACCTACATCGTGCTAGCTTTATGTGCCCTATAATATCAAGCCCGGCACAGCACCTGAGAATTGCTTAGCAAAAAATTCAGCTATATGTCTGTCATGTAGCACTACTAAACACTCAATCTCAAGAGAGGTCAATGACGCCATTGTAATGGAACACCTGATTTAATAAAAGTGTTTCGTGAAACCCTTCCTTACCTGCCATTTATTTATTGACGTTATACGAGAAAATCACAAGATATACAAAAGTAACTGTTAATAAGTCGATATGAAGTCTATTTGATGTTAAGATGCATTAAATTAATACATTATGTACTTGTCATTACAGAATCATGAAACAATCTATGGATGGCAAAACCAAATCGTTTGATCAAAACGCTGACGGTACCGTTAAATCTGAGGCTATCAGTGTTTTGTTCTTACAAAAGGCAAAGGATGCTCTGAGGTTTGTGTTAAACAAATGTTAAAATAGAAATCTATGAAATAAATTAGGTGAATTTAACTGTAGAGAGTAATTTATATGTACACAGGATTTATGCTGAACTCATACATGCAAAAACTGAATTCATCGGCATCTTACAAGACGAAACTGGTCCTAAATATGGTTTTCTAAGAAAAGAGAACGCAGCTGTTAACTTCTTGAAGAAGTTCTATGAAGAAGTGAGAGTTCCACCACAAGCTATAGAATATGTTGAAGCATTTGGCTCAGCTGTACCTGAAGCTGATAAAGCTGAACTAGAATCTATCGATAAAGTGTTCTGTAAAAGTAAAGATGATACGCTTTTAGTCGGCAGTGTGACCTCTAATATAGGATACGTTGAGGCAGCATCCGCAATATGTGGCGTAATTAAGGTAAATAAATTTTGAATTGAAAACACGGCACAATTATATTTAAATTAAATTACAGTTATAGAATATTGTATAATATGGGTAGTGAAACAACTTGATTTTAATTTAAACAGGTACTACTAGGTTATCAATCCGGTCAACTAGCGGCTAATCTTCACTGCGAGAATCCACGGCAAGATGTTCGAGCACTGCGTGAAGGACGCATAAAAATTCTTACCGAACATCACAAGTTTGGGCGCACGTACGCTGCTATCAACGGCATGTCCGTCACCGGAGTCAACTCGCACATCTTGCTGCATGGACATTACAAGCCAAAGGTAGCTCGAAAGTATTCGAATATATTATATGGCTTCTTTAGAACGCTTCAACGCTTCTTAATGTTATACAAAAATCTGCTTCCATAAAAATGCTTATAGTGTAATGTATTTCAGGATCTTTCGCGTTACAAGTCTGACATTCCACACCTTGTGACCATATCGGCCAGACAAGATACTGCCATTAAGAACATAATTGATGATTTAAAATCGCGTCCAGTTGATCCTGAAGAGTTAGCATTGTTACACAATATTCACCAGTCAACAATTTCTGGACATTTGGGCAGAGGATTCGTTATCCTAGGTAAGAAATAAATCTAGTAATATTGTTATTATTTACATGTCACGTAATATTTAAATAGATATAAATAAATGTATACATACACAGTAATACGATTAAATGTGATAATAGAAGGGATTCAAATAATACGTTGTATAATAACTAACTTGATGAGGATGAATTTATATCATATTATAAGTACCGAAACCTATGAAGATAAATATATATTGCAAAATATGTAGTTAAATGGAAATTAAATCATTGCACTGTACAATAGTTGACTTTTGTTAAGATGTCGATATTTTACAACGAATATTAGCAATTGTTAATAAACTAAAAAAACGCGTAATGTACATGCTGTCATCCAAAAGTGTAATATAATTTCTGATTTATATGCAATGATAATAATAATTGTTTATTTGTTCTCTCACACAGTACATAATATTTGACATCATAATCAAACAGTCCATACAAGAAAGCAGTGAATGTATAGGCTGTGTGGGAGACTGGTCTCTGGTGAGTGTGTGTATGCATATGTGTGTGTGTGTGTGTGTGTGTGTGTGTGTGTGTGTGTGTTTGTGTGGGTGTGTCTGTGTGTGTGTGTGAGGGTGAGGGTGTGTGTGTGTGTGTGAGAGTGAAATGATTTGATAACCCTACGAGGCAAGTCTTCGGGATCAAAAAATATATTGTGTCATAACAGGTCTTATATCAGATATAAAGTAGTCCATATGGCCAGCGTTATGGCACGTATTTGGCAGTTTCATACCAAAATTATTTACAATTCGAGAATCATAGCGATAGAATCAGTGAAAAGAATTCACACTCATGTCTAATGATGACAATTTTATTACTATAGGCAAAAATGCGGAAAACAAGACTGTCAGTCTGGCTGAGAAAGCTGAGTACTTTGACGACGTGAGGCGACCGCTGTGGTTTGTATACAGTGGGATGGGCTCACAGTGGGCAGGCATGGGCATGCAGCTTATGCGTATACCTATCTTCGCAGCTGCTATTGAAAGGTAAATAATAGTTCATTATTGATTCAAATTCAATATTTTTAAATATGATCATATGTACTATTGGTAGCGCGTTTATCATTATTCTACGTTACATGCACCTCCATTCTCTTGTCACTACAAAACGATGAACATTGCTTCGCAAAAGATTAAATTCAGAATTTGAGGACACCAATTCCTGCCTGGATGTAACAAAATAGATTTTAAAAAGCATCTTTATTTATTTTCTTAACCAGATATATTTCTTGTATAAAATTTTTCAGCAATATATTTTTCTTTTATTGTATATTTGAATTTTATAGTAATAGAACATAATATATAAATATCACATTTTTAGATGTCGTCGAGCTTTGGAGCCTAAAGGCATCGATATAGTCCACATAATAACAGCTAATGATGATAAAATTTATGACAACATTCTGCATTCATTTGTGGGAATAGCTGCTGTGCAAATCGGTCTCACTGATGTTCTTCGCGAATTGAGTTTGGTGCCTGATGGAATTATCGGTAAAATATTATTTATTTATATAATTAAGTTCGATCCAGATTGCGACAAACATACTAAGTGTGTAATATTAATACAATAACAGGTCACAGCGTGGGTGAACTAGGATGCGCATATGCAGATGGCTGTTTGACAGCGGAGGAGATGATTCTATCTGCATACAGCCGTGGATTAGTTTCTTTACAGACACCATTCATACGCGGTTCTATGGCTGCTGTCGGCTTGGGATATGAAAAGGTGAGATATAGAATCTAAATTAATTATACATACTATCATTTATAAAAGAAACTTTAATACTGACGTTTCATTTTGGATTTCAGATTCGTAAACTGATTCCACCTGAGATTGAAGTGGCTTGTCACAACGGTCCCGAGTCCAGCACAATTTCTGGACCTGCCGATATTATGCGTAATTTTGTCGCTGAACTGACTGATAAGGGAATCTTTGCTAAGGAAGTGCCGTGTTCCAATATCGCCTACCACTCGCGTTACATTGCGGATGCTGGTACGTTTTAACCTTAAAAACTAATATAAATATGGTTACTGGTTTTGATTTCACTAACACAGTTTGACTGTAGGTCCCGGTCTACTCAAATACTTAAAAGAAGTAATCAAATCTCCAAAACAACGTAGCGCGCGTTGGGTTTCTACTTCTGTGCCAAAGGATAGATGGGATGAAGATTTAGCTCAATATTCGTCAGCCGAGTATCATACTAACAATCTGCTGGTAAGAAAAAAACAAGCTAATTTAAATGTAAAATGCATTTTCTGAAGTATTAGTACAAACGTATTCATTTTTCAGTGCCCGGTACTTTTTGAAGAAACTTTACCCGAAATACCAAGTAATGCTGTATTGGTGGAGGTCGCTCCCCACGGTCTTCTACAGGCCATACTGAAGCGCTCCCTACCCGATGAATGTAAAAATATTGCACTGACACGACGCAAGCATCCCGATAATACTTTGCTCCTTCTGGAGGCTGTTGGAAAGTCAGTACATCAAAGAATTTTTATTACTGCCTGATTAAATATTATCGAATTTGGCTTAAAATTTTATTATTAACTTTAATTTTGTTCCATTACAGGCTGTTTATGGAAGGATACAATCCTAAAGTTCAAATTCTTTATCCTAAAGTTGAAATGCCCGTTTCCACTGGCACACCTTTCTTATCTCATAATATTCATTGGGCACATGGAGAAAAATGGTTAGTGTTTGATCTTTAATGTAAAAATTCAATATACATAATTATGTACATTATTGGATACTTACTATAGGCAATTTACAGGGCCATGCCACTATACCGGACTGCTCGCAGGAAGATGGCTGCAGTTTATAATTGCAAGGTTTCGTTACACGATAAAGAGAATCAGTACCTGAATGGAAACGTAATAAAAGGTATTATTTTTACTTACTTTTTATCTTTCTATCACTGTATATAGAAACTTTGTCAGTAGCAATCTATAAAAACTAGTGAACTGAAATATTTAATTACATTCACTGATAAAGACATTAATTGGGTTTACGTACTACTAGCACGTCGACGTCCTAGCGTGACTAAATGTCTTGCTCATGATAAGAGCCACAATTGGTTGGGAACTAGTTGGGCAAAGCTTAGTAACCCATGTGAGTTTAACAAATTTTATAGATAACTGTATATTCCAGATGAAATAGTATTCCCGACTTCTGCCATTCTTGTCGCTGTATGGGATACCCTCGCCATGACTCTGAATGTGCCGAAGAAAGAACTATCTGTTGAATTCAGTGATATTCATCTTCATGCACAGCCTGCATTGCAAGACCAAACCCAGTTAACACTCCGAGTACAGATTCAAAGAGGAACTGGTAATTTTGAGGTAAGTAAATTAGATTGATAGGTATTTCAATGAGTAAATTTATATAGGTAGTATTCATATGAACAAAAATAACACTCTAATATTTCTTCTGCAGGTTTTATATGAAAATATAGTTGTAGCTACAGGAATGATTGTCGCTTATAAATCTGACATTAAGGAAACTGACATTAAAACCATTAATATAGATGAACAAATGAATCTCACTGCTTCTGATATTTATGGTTTACTTCAAGAACGCGATTATACATACAGGTAAAACCTAAAACAAAGACATTGTTTGCATTTGCATAGATGTTTGTCTTGGTCTGGGTGATTCTATGTATAATATGTATGTATTTACAAAAAAAAAGTATATATGTGTGTTTATCCATTGTCTAGTACCCATAGTACAAGCTCTGCTTAGTGTGGGCTAGATGGTGTTGTGTGTATGTGGTAGAATATTATTATTATTATTATACAGATATAACGACCTGTATCTTTTGGGGGTTGAACAAGACTACGATGATCCGTCAATTCTTTCATGGCCACTCATTGTTTAGGGTACTTTTAAGCTGACCTTTCTTTAGAACGTCCCTGATCTCAATAGAGATCGTTTGTCTAGGTTTTCTTCGTCCAATTGTTTGTTGGTCAATTTGACGTCGTTGATATTTATCTCAAGCCAAAACCACCTATATACCTTTATAACTTCCTTTTACTTTGTCTTATTGCTGCATAGTGCTCATATTATTCATATGAATTGAATTATTGACAATATAATATTGTCTTCTGTTTACGCGAATGTTATTCATTGAAATTAAACTCCTATATACGGATTTTATCGCGTTGTTTATTGTAATAAAGTGTCAAATAAACAACAAAATTATTGACAATATCAAAACATATAAATGAAATCGTTTTGTTTTTCTTTAGCGGGGAGTTCCGTAGTATTGAGCGTGCGAACACGTCTCTAGATAAAGCAGATCTAGTATGGTGCGGCAATTGGGTCACCTTCATTGACGGAATGCTGCAGCTGAACGCGCTGCGACAGATGCACAACACAGTTTCCAAACCAAAACAAATCAGAAGAATTCGTATCAACGTCGAAAAACACAACGCAGACGTAATTGCCGCCTCTAAAGAAAATGTTCTGCTCAGAGCCAACATAAACGAAAATTTGAAATTTACGAGGTACTTTATTTTTATATTATTTTACATATTATAATCAGAAAACAAACAGTATTAACAACTTAAAGATAAAACAAATAGTACAACTACCTACCAATTACATGTTTACAAAAAAAATTATTAGGTACAATTATGAAACGCACTATAACAATAATACTACACCATATATTACAATAATACGTCATGAAGTGCCATACAAACAGTTATTGAACCAATTCGTACCAATGTTTAGAAAGTATTTGATTAAATACATGCGGCTTAGTAGTGAACAAGTCAAGTTCAGAAAACTCAACCAATTTATTATAACACTTAGCGGATCTTATAAAGAAAGAATTCTGTCTGTAATTGGTGCTACAGTGGGGGATGTTAGGAATAAGAAAAGGTATCCTAACAGATCTAGTAGGGACACGTAACTGAATCTTCGAGAGAAGTTGTGGGGCGTCAATGTAAGATTGTGCTAACTTAACGAGAAAAATAAAACAGATATCTCATCTGATATACTTCCCCTTTCCATAAGTGGTAGTAAATGGTAACTTTTGATCCTCGATTTATAATCATGATCGCGGGTTTTACACTTAAAATACTGAAGATATCTTGTAAAATTTCGCTGGATAGATTCCAATCTTGAAATATAAAAATCATACATAGGATTCCAAACTTGCGAACAGTATTCTAATGAGCTACGGACGAAGGAACAGAACAATATTTTTATTATTTTCACATCCGCTAACTGGGAGCAAGATCTTTTTAAAAACCCCATGGTTATGGTAGATTTTTTCACTATGTGATCTATGTGCTTCTCATAGGTAAGTTCAGAGTCGTGTATCACCCCTAAATCGCATATGTAATCTACTCGTTTCAAATGGTCTTTCTTTAGAGTGTATGTGTGGGATATTATGCTGTTGGCTTTGCAAGTGAACGTAATTGTATAACATTTAGATACATTGAGTTCTAGATTATTTAGCAGACAATAATTTTCTAGTCTTTTGAGATCTTGTTGTAAAGAGAAGAAGTCTACGACATTGTCTATATATGTATGTTTGAAAATTTTCATGTCATCTGCGTAAAGTAGAAATGATGAATTTTGAAAGCATGTGTGAATATCATTAAAGAAAATATTAAATAAAAAAGGCACAAGAATCGATCCCTGGGGAACTCCTGAAGGGACTACGTGCCACTTCGACACAACACCGTTGATACCAACAGCCTGGGAACGATTCTGTATATAAGATGTCATCCACCGGTATAAGTTGCCATGAATGCCTGCGAAAAAAATCTTCTGTAAAAGTATATTATGATCAATACGGTCGAAACATTTACTGTAGTCTGTAAAAATACAGTCCACCTGACCGCCATCGTCCATACACTTTGTTGTGAAGTCGACAAATAAAAGTAGGTTAGTGGTGGTCGATCGGTTTTTAAGGAAGCTGTGCTGTTTGGGAATTAAGGCCGAAGAAAAAGTGCTGTATACTTGCGTGTAAATAAGGCGTTCAAGTATTTTTCCAAACAGACGTAATTTGGATATGGGTCTCTAGTTACTGATAACATCTTTATTGCCTCTTTTGTATACCGGCGCTATGTACGCGTACGTTCCATATACTAGGCACAATTCTCTCCTTAACAGAACGCGAAAAAATTATCGTTAATGGCTTAGCTAGTCCTTTGGCACACTTGTCAATTAATAATGGCGGTATGTTGTCAGGACCCGTGCCTTTGGTGAGATCTAAAGATTTCAGGAGCCTAAGCACGTGGTTAGGTTTTATTTCAAGGTTTTATTTCAATTGCACCTATATTTAGTCCAGAGTCTTCGGTATCCAGCTTCAGTAACTCTGGCACACTGATAGTCATAGTGTTGCTTGCAACCACTACAAACAGGACCGACGGTATGCTCGCAACCACAGCTAGCGCAGGTAAACATGATACGGACGGATTGAGTAACACTGGATATGCTCTTTAGACAAACAAGCGTGCGCTCACAGTAGAGGCCTGACGGCGACTATGGTATATGAGGTCCATAGAATAGTTAAAGGTTACTTACATATTATGTATACTTACAATTATATAAGCCACTGGCCTATTTATGCCTTTGGCTACATGGCATTACATCCCCAACCCGCCCGCTAGTACAAGCTCTACTTAGTTTGGGCTAGATGGTGTTATGTGTGTGGTAGAATATTATATTTTATGACCCACGTAATAGGTGTAGTTAGTTAAATGTGCCTTATTCATACATATGTAGCTTCAAAAATTGAGGCATAGTGTATTACGTATTAGGCATATTGACATATTTGTACCACATTATCAGAATGCGAGCTGATAATGCAAATTTCTTAATAAAAAAATATATGTAATCCTGGGGCCGAACCCTGGCCCTGGTATGTAGATACTAACAAAATACGAGTTACCAAATTATATTGTCATAATATGTACGCTTTTGGTCAATAATTGCTAAAATTAAATATAATTTTCTTTTAATTCAGTTGTGGCGGAGTTGTAATTGAAGACATCTGGTTCAAAAATTTGCCAGCATATACCAACAACAAGATTGAGTTCCAAACTTTAAGGTTTATTCAAAACGAACAGACTGATTTAGATGTAAGTAATATATAAATAATGCACTATGAACTAATGTAATGATATAATCAAATGCAAAATTAAATGTTAAATGTTCTCTTATAAATATGAAATAAACAAAGAAACGTATTATTTTTAGGTTGCAACGTCCTTGATGGTTTTCTTGCAAATAGTTGCAGAAAACGTAAATAAAGATGCGATAAAAATAGTTGGATTAACAAAATATAACCATTCGGAAGGTAACGTATTTGGCATAATGCAAAATATTGGATCAAATATGTGCGGCGTAAAGGTTCAATATGAACAAGTCAATTATGAAGCCTGCATGAAGAACGGTGAGATTCTTAAACAAGCAGATGTCGTGATCGTGTACAACCTATCAGCAGATAATGATGTAAGCGGAGTTTTCTATTGATATTTTTAATGATTTAATATGATTTCTATCAAATAGTAAATAAATACTTTAATTATCAGGTATGTCAAAAACTACATCGCGTATTACCGTCTTATAAATTCATAATCACCGAGGAAGATCAAGTGCTCGGCAGTCGCGTACGACCCTCGTCTCTCTACAGCGTGATATCAACGCTTTCTGGTGAACGCAACGCGCGATCACGTTTGCAACTTGTACGTTGGAGGCCAGCACCAACTCCACCCATCGCTACTGCAGTAACAATCCGTACACCTACTGATTATACTCTCCTGAGCTCTGCACGAGCTAACGTGCCCTCCACGCATCGTCTCCTTGTATTCAGTCCATACCCGGCGCCAGCCGGTCTCAAGAAAATAATTAAAACCTGGCGGAAGGAGGCTGATCGCAATTTGATCCAGCTAATAATGATCAACAACGAAGGAAATAACTTCTTTGTGGATGAGCTTCCTGATATTGAGCTAGCTTTCAATGTTGTAGATCAAGTAAGCATCGATAAATTAAACATTAAATATTAATATTATCTTATATCAGAGTAAACATATATATAATACTGTAATATTTCAGTGTAAATGGGGAGGTGAATATTATGTACCTGTTCATAACAATACTGCAGCAACTGACAACGTAATGCTAAAGACTTCACAAATTAGAAATTATGATTCCTTTTACTGGACCGAAGCTCCTGAACTCGCAAATAAAGCACTCACTGTAAATGTAAGTAAATGCCTTTCAAGTAGCATTATAGTACGTAATGCTTTTCTACACTGTCTCTTTATTTTTTTTATATAAGTTATAAATAAGTTTGTGATTATTATTTATATTCAGGTTCACTACGCTGGCATTAGCAACACTGACGTCAAGAAAGCTATTGGAACTATTCTGAACGAGAAAGATGCTGATAATTGTTTTGGAATGGACTTCAGCGGTACAACAGCCAGGTATATGATTTGTTTATAGATATGTGTTCTTATTATATTATACAGTAGGTCTTATGGGACGTTTATTACATACAGTCTCAATAAATATTTACGTAAAACTAGGTAGAGAGTCAGCAAGCCTTAAATATTTTGTCATTTTTAGGCTGAGGAGGTCAGATAGACTTCGATATATTGTCAAAAGTTTTAGTTATTCTATAGATATATTAATTACATAAATTATTATTTGTATTTTCAGTGGTGACCGTGTAATGGGTATGGTGTTCAGTGGAGCAGCGAGTACGCAGGTGCGCGCGCAGCCGGAGCTGCTGTGGCCGGTACCGGCACACTGGAGTCTTGAGGAAGCGGCCACCGTGCCGCTCGCATATGTACATGCACTATACTGCCTCGTAAGTGATTTGGATTTTAGTATTGATTTGCTTACGATGCCAAGGATATTAGCAGTAACAATTTACAATATAGTCGTAGGATATAAGAAGTAACAATTTTAGTATGTCATATCGAAGAAAAATCACGTGGTCTATGCAAACGAATAAATGGCTATAGCTATCTTCTACAGGTACTTCTGTAGTGTTATTGGCACTTCTATTTGTGGGGTGCACTATAGGTATATTTTTATTTGGGCTGCTTGGGGTTTGTGTGGCGATGCTCCTTTTCACCACGTCCCAGAACTGCTGCTATGCAATTAAAATATACTTGAAGATATTAACGTAAGTTTTGGGTTACAGGCAATGAAGAGTGACTTATTAAGAGGAGACAGTGTGTTGATCCACGGTGGTTGCGGAGCTACAGGACAAGCGGCTATTGCTATAGCGTTATATCTCGGCTGCCGAGTGTTCACAACTGTCAGTGATATACGTAAGAAGGAATTCTTGCGTAAATTATTCCCGGAACTAAATGGTATGTGTATACAAACTAACTGAAACAGTGTTAGTAATTATGTGTATAAGCTATTTGGGGTTGAAACATTGGAACTGTGTGTTTTAATTAGAAATTTTCTGACACTATTAAAAATATATCTTTGTAATACCTCTAACATATTAAAATTAATACTAAAATTGTTTTCAGAAAAAAATATAGGCAATTCTCGTGATGACACTTTTGCGGATATGGTCTTACAAGAAACTCAGGGCAAGGGTTGCGCTATTATTATAAGCACTGTAAAAGAAGACCTAAGAGACGTAAGTTTGATCATTTTTACGGGCATTTGATGTATAAAAAAAACAAGCAAGCAAATTTTTTGACATACGAGTATCACAGCTACAAGCTATGTTTTTAAATCATAAAGAAACAATGGAGATAAACTAATATATCAGCTGAGATAAAAATCAGTATTTTGATTTATTTACTAATAACATTTCTGTCAATTACAGACTTCCTTTAGGTGCTTGGCATCTGTTGGTAAAGTACTTGAGTTGTCGCAGCTTCACGCACACGAAGCTTACAAATTTGGAATGAATCATTTAAAGGGAGAAAGATCCTACGTTTTTGCTGACATGGCTTCAATATTTAAAGAAGGGAAAAAAGACGAAATGGAGGTTAGTACATAACTCCAATAACTATTAATGAACGGAATATAATATATAATTAGGATGTATTTGATTTCGTATCTTTGTAACGTGTTTTGTAGAAATTGCAAGCAATGTTGGCAGAAGGCATTGCTCGCGGCTTTGTTCGTCCGCTGTCGCACGTGACGTATGCTCCGAGTGAGACGGCGCGCGCCTTCCGCCTGCTGGCGGCGAGTCGACATCGCGGACGAGTGCTGCTGCGCATACAAGACGCCAAGCCGCGCACCGAGCACAACAGGTACTGACACTACTCCATTTTATATTATTTTATTATTACACATACATAGGTAAAACTAAATATTTGGACATGAGATCAAAAAGGAAGGCTTTAAAATATTAAAATAATGTGTACCATTTATTTAATTCATCAATATGCTTTAAATTTATTTTTTATTATAGTCTAATTCATTATGTATTTTCTAGGTATTCACGTAAATGTTAGCTTGTATATCAAAATGTATTTGTTTGTTTCAGAATATATTGCAACCCAGATCTTTGTCAGCTGGTACTGTTCGATGATGCAACGTTCGGACTTCAACTCGTCGATAGGCTTGTAGACCGTGGTGCGAAGAATGTGCATGTTCTTTACAAGGGCCATATGGCTGCTAAGTTCCAATTTAAAAAGCGGTGAGATGGCAAACTTTTAAAATGTAACATTATCGCAAGAGATTGTCTTTTCTTTAGTTAATATATTATAACTGATTACATTTTTAGATCTTGGGAAAGGAACGGCGTGCAGGTCCAAGTATCTTCTGATAACATAAACACTGAGAAGGATGTTGTAAATCTAATCAATAAGGCCAAACAACTTGGTGACTTGCAAGGGATATATTCTGCGGGTGGTGCTGGTCAAAATATACACGAATCATTGTTCCAAGCCTTGGACTCAGTATCGAGAAAGTTGTGTCCTAATCTAAGGTAATGATGAAATAATATTTAAAAATATGTCCTGATATTAAATTATTATAATTATTGCTTTTGTTTAAACATGTGCTCCATCAAACTTTTGTATGTTTCAGATATTTCGCGATATTAAACAATGATGATACTATGAATGGTCATGGGACGTGTCTGTCTCGCGTCCGCAGTAAACTACCTGCAACAATGTTATGTCTCTCTGAACTTAGAAACGTAAGTGTATTTATCACTGTACAAATCGATGTGTACGGTGTACCACGCTGTGCGCGTGCCTAATAGATGTACTCGTCAATAATAATATAGCCTATTCTGACAAACCGGAGAAAAGCAAAGAAGTGTGCTGGACCAATGGACATAGCGCGCTAGTTAGTAGTCAGTTAGTGTCCGAATACAACGATTTCTATAGTCCTTCATATTAATTTACGTGCTTTTGCTATTTATTCCACTCACTTTAAATTGGCAACCGTAGTGCGGAATGCCTTTCCCCTATTAGTTAGACATCCAGTAGTAATTTAAAAAAGAATCAAAGGTCAGGCTCCGTATATACATTAGTATCTTCGTATGTTACATCTCTAGACTATGCGCACGACCACGTTTATTAAAATGTTGAATTCACGTCTCCATTATTAATACTCTTGTTATCTTTTCACCAAAGGAAGCTAATTTGGGCTGGCAAGAGACACTCAATGCTATTGAGCACGCATTGCGAATCTCTGAAACTGTTTTAATTGCGAGAGCAGTACCGGAACAGAAACTTACGTTACTTGAGCAAATTGCATCAATAGGCGGTAAGTACAATATCAAAATCAATTTATAATGATACCAATTATTTGATTTTTGTTTCTTCTTATTTAATCAATCACAGGCTGAAGATATGATAAATGAACACATGACCTATAAAAGTGTAATAGTACTTATGTCAAATATTAAACATATATTTATTCCAGGCATCACAATATCAAAAGACATACCGACAACTGCTACATTGGAGGAGCTTGGAGTTAAAGAGGACAGACTACAACATATCGCCACTTTCCTGCGCGTTCACTACAACGTTCCTCTCAACGAAACGCAGCTGCCACAGCTGTCTCTTGCAACGTATGTGCCGTTTCTATGTTCATAATTTTATTAAATGTTTTGCAATTTCCAAAACTTAACGAAACTAAGCTTCCACAGCTGACTCTTGAAACGTGCGTATCGTTTTTATAATATAAGACGAAGAAGATAATCTTCATTATCTTACATAATGAAGATTATCTTCTTTTCAAAATTGACGCTCAAGCTTTTTGCTATCCCTTAGTGCAACTATCTGCACCAGAATCCAAGTAAACGTATGTAAACATGCATTGAAAATTTCTGTAAGGACTTTCAAAACTTCTGTGAGGAGACACAAAAATCAAGCTTTAAAAAATGTACCATATTAGCAGTATAGAATATAGTATCGGAACAATATTACGTTTTTTATGAGATCCTACCCATTTCTGTGAAGATCGTATCTATGGAAAATAACAAGTGTAAATAATTCATAATATAATATATTATTAATGTACATATAGATACAGTAATTACTTTCTTCCAATTATAGAATCTTGCATTTGGATAAATCGGACTTCACCTTTGAAGATATCAAGGGTCTGGGAGCATTCTTCACGCAAGTAGACTCAGACGAGTTACAGGCTACTACAGAAAGAGTCTTCATGCCTACGATGACCAATTATAGCGCTTCTTTGGTAAATATTTATATAAGTCTACGCATGTTGATATCGGCTATACATTTTATTTGACTTATAAAAATTATTAGAGTTATAGTTATATTAGGTTATTAATTTTTATTTATTTTCCAGCGTGACGATGAATTTGATTCTTCAGTGTCGTACCTGTACATAGTGCCGGGTATGGAGGGTCACCACGAGCGGTTCCGCACGATGTGTGAGCGCCTCAAGCTGGCGGCGCTCGTGCTGCAGCCGGGACTCGACTATCCACGTGAGACTGTGCGTGATACTGCCGAGAGATTCGCTAAGGTAGGTTATTAATGATAACTAATTTTAAAAATAAAAGTGGCTTTCTGATATTTTGTGACGTCAAGGAAAAATACTATTGCTAACCTGTTTTGAACTTCATATTTACTTTGAGTTTTGGACATATAGAGTAGAAGATTTGAATTAGTTTTTATTATTTCAATCAAAATTTAAATTACTAGGGATTTATCAAATGTATTAAATTATTTCTAAGTGAAACCAAAAGCCAAATAAGCTTTTCAATCTGTTAGTAGGAGCATTTGCCAAATAGCAGGAAAAGTATGCAAGATATAGTGTTGTGGCGTAATAACTATTTTAGTGCCCTGTGCAAGGAAATAGCGATATAACCAAAACCTCTTATTCTCACAACCAATTTACTGCATGAAGCAGCAATTGATATTTTATATAGAAACAGATTTGATTGGGATAAAAAACAATGTGGTACTAACAAACTTACGCTTGCACCCAATCATCAGACCAAAATGATAGTAGACCAGAATAGACATAATAAACAAATTGATTGTAATAAAATAGATTTACTTAATTTGTATTACAGTTCGTGATTTCGAAGGCAGCCATTAAAGATAACTTCTATCTGTTGGGTTATGAAAGCGGTGTTTCGGTGGCACTGGAGATTGCAAGCATTTTGGAGGATTATGGTAAGAATAGATTTTGTACTTTGGTTTAGATCTCTGCTACAAACTTATCGATTGCATACTAGTTTTTGTTCTTTACGATATTACAAGTATAGCTTAGTGACAACTAAGCTATATACTTGTAACTATTCTTGTAAATTTATGTTGATTAAAACCGAGCTCTCTTCCTCTGACCTCACAAAAACTCGAATTAATTTCGTGATGATAAAAATATCTAAGTAGGCGCAGATATTTACATGATTATATCTAAATCTATTATAATAAATTAAAAATAATTTAATCTCTTTTATAGGTATAACCGGTACAGTGTACTGCATTGGATATGCCCCAGATGAATTCAAGACTGTAATTGAAGAAAACTTTTCATTATACAAAACAGAAGAACAGCTTCAGGATGCGGTGGTGAGACATATGTCCAAGCTAATGGTTGGTGAAGACATGGCAGAGATAGATAAAGCACTACAAAAGGCTACAAGTTGGCCACAGAAAGTAGAAATTTGCGTGCAATTCCTGAAAGGGCGAGTGTCTCATTCGGTGCAATATGCTAGTGCTCTTATAGAAGCAGCGCGGGTGCGTATCGAACAAGCTCGACGCTACCGAGCTGCGGTGCATCCATTACGTTCCCGGATAGTACTACTACGTGCTGCGACGGCACACGAGGCGCCAGCTACAACATCTTTGCAACAACATTCGCAACAACCAATCGTGGTCCACCAACTACGCGCACCGCTAGCGCACGCTTTGGAAGACGCACGCTGCGCTACTATCATTAATGAACACCTAGACCCTAAAATCCAGACCGCATACGAAATGAAAAATATTTGCGAACCTTATCTTTGTAATTCCAACAGTTACATAACTTGTGTTAGCAAAATAGATGAGGACTAGCAATGTAATCTAATTATGTTAAACATTCGTATTTTTAATAAATTATATATTTATGAGAACTATCTATTTCTTTTCATATCGCATATTCCTATTGTTTGATTAGTAGCAAATCTAATGCTGGAGCTTTTCATGCCAGTCAGACTAATTGTAACGAATTGACTGAGAATGAAAATATCTATCTTGTAGAATTAACAAATCGACTGTCACGGGTATTCACCGCAGAACATATTCTGTTCTGTGGTATTCACGACAGCTGTGACTAATATTTTGTACACTTCGAGAGGCTACTCGTCTGAGTATCATAGGAAACATATAAGAGCTTAAGGGTTTGGCTGAAAGAATAACTGCGAGCATGCTCAGTACAAAATATGATGAATTTTAATTCGGTGTTAACTACACGAGTTCACTACAGCAAGTGACTGACACAGAACGTCGGTACGTAAAAAGCATTACAAATTAAAACAAACAATAAACTATTAGAGGGATTGCTTGCTATGCGATTTTGCTCAGGCGCACCATCAGCTATTGATACAATTCTATAGAGTTTTGGTATATATGAATGTATGAAATAAAACGAAACATCATCGGATTGACGTTTTTATACGACTTATTTTTGTCAGTAATGAAGACAAAAATATTTTCAAATTTTGTATTGTTTCAAAGATTTTTAATTATTGCTTTAATACTGGTAAAATCCATTGTGTAGGCAAAGTGCTATTGCCTGCTAATCACTCGAAATAATCATAATCAAAATAATCTAATCTTATTATTCCCAAGTGAATAGGGGCCAGTCTTTTTTAAGCAGAGTCAGCTGAATACCTGATCCTATCTAACAACTATCTTTCGCGATAATGTTGAAGATTAAGGTTAGAGTCCAGAATTAAACCCTGAAATTGGATTGAAACTTGTTAAAATATTTTTACGCTTTGCGGGGCATATAACCTTGGGAAATTCAAAGTTCACCATAAAATAGTCTCCTCCTGTAATTATCCATATATCGTGTCGTTCAAGCAGGTCACCTGGGATCTTTCTTGCCTAGCTATCTGTGTGTAGATACAACAGTGCACAAGTGTGTGCGCAAATACTAATGCATTGTGTATTCCCTCACTCTTATAGTCTAATAGCACTGTCTGAGGCACGGGGTCATAAAGTAACTCTAACTGTGACCTGACGACAAAGATGACCGCTGCTTATTAGTGGTGCAATCAAAATATGTCTGGTATACGGTTGTAAGGCACCCTCACCTCGTAACAGTGGTGCGTATGTCTATCCAGAATGACTTATAAACCTGGGTTTGGCTTTGCTAGATCTCTCTGTCAACATGGCTGCTAAAACGACCAAAACACAGTGAATCTAAATAGTTTGATAATTTAAATAGTTTAATAGTAGTAACATTTAATAGCTCAGTAGTTTAAGATTTCAAAATTATATAAATGTAGTGTTTTCAAATAAATTGTGATAAAATCCGTATAAAATAGTTTAATTTTAATGTCATTCTAGTGTGATTCTGATTGCTAAACAGGCAAGCACACGACATGTGTCGTAGTATATGGTATAAGGACATCGTGTGACGACAAGAGTGCGTGACGATGTGTAATATTATGATTGATGGAGAAAAAGTGGAGCAAGTGAAAGAGTTTGTATATTTGGGTACTTTGTTTACAAGGGATGGTAAACATGACGGAGATATTGAAAGGAGAACGATTGCTGGCAACAAAGTGAATGGAGCCTTACGCGCTTTTATGAACAGTCGAAATGTATCCGAAAAGGCACGTTTGGCTGTTCATAGAGGACTATTAGTGCCCACACTTATGTATGGAAGTGAAAGTTGGGTATGGCAAAAGAAGCATGAGAGCAGAATAAATGCTGTAGAAATGAGAGCGTTGAGAAGCATATGTGGTGTGACTCTGAAAGATAGAATAAGAAATAGTGTGATTAGAGAGAGATGCGGCATGAAAGTGGATATAGTTACAAGAATAGAAAAGGGTATGTTAAGCTGGTTTGGACATGTAGAAAGAATGGACGAGGAAAGACTGACTAAGAAAGTTTATAAGGCTAATGTGAATGGAACAGTCGCAAGAGGAAAACCTAGGCGAACGTTTCTCGACCAGATCGGAGGCGTCCTGGACAAAGGCCAGGTTAAGAGCTCCTTGAGCCGACGAGCGTGTATGAGGAATGTGATGAAAGTGAATGAAGCCAGAGAAGTGTGTCAGGATCGTAGCAAATGGAAATCCGTAGTCTCTGCCTACCCCTCTGGGAAACAGGCGTGAATATATGTATGTATGTATGTATGTCTATAGAGAACATCGTGCCTCAAACTTAGCGTCAGTGAATGTTGCACCCTAGACGCATTAGCCGCACTCGAGATAGACTCCCAATAACAACGGATGACAGTTTATTCATTAATCACCTACAGTGGCGGACTAGCCGGACCTCTTCTCGTCTGCTGCCTATCTTCAGAGTGTCCGAATGTAAATAAAGTCCCGAGTTTTGGACTTTAGCCAGATATTGCTGCCACATTGTAGGAAACCGCAGCTGAATGCCTTGTGTTGTTCAGCTCTAAGTTGTTCTCTCTACATTCATAAGACCTGTATATACATTATTTTATTTATTTTATTTTATTTTATTTTCGAATTTAGAAAACTTACAGCTAGTTAACAAGTATGTATATCTTTGACTAAGCTATGGCCAATTACAAGTTTTCACTTATAGTATTTTTATAAAAAAAATTGTGAAACGGCTACCTAAAACAATATTGATTTTAAATAAATTATTTTAAGTAGGAGGACAAAATAAGCACATAATAATTACAAAAAAAAAGGGAAAAAATAAAAATAATAAAAAAAGGAAAACACATACATACACTCATCACTAATCGATTTCTAGGAAGCATGTGAGAAAAAGTTATTGCACATAGTCTTTTTTAATTTGGTGACACTGGTGTTAAAAATATCAATGTCAACTCTCCGGCACGCTGAATTGAACGAACGACAAGCCCTGATCAAAAATGAATTTTGCCTGTATGTACTCGGGCAGGCGGGGGTATATAAAAGGTTATGCCTTTGCAGCAGCGCAGATGGCACACGCAGACCAATTTTATTCGTCAACTCGGTTACATCCGTCGACCCATTCATAATGTTAAATAACAGAGATATATCGGCTATTTTCCTTCGCTCTTGTAGAGGCAGCAAGTGGAATTTTCTACATCGGCTGAAATAGTCTGACAAATATATGCCAGACCGGAATTGTACGTACCTCAGGAACTTCTTTTGAACTCTTTCCACGCGCGTTATGTAGATTTCGTAGTTGGGGTTCCACACTTGTGAAGCATATTCGAGGTGACTACGGACGTAAGCACAATACAGAATTTTGATCGTTTTGATATTTTTAAAATTCTTGGATATTCTAAAAATGAAACCTAATGATTTATTAGCTCTATTAATTATATTTGAAATGTGTGCATCAAATAGTAGTTTGGAGTCGAATGTTATTCCCAGGTCCCTGACAGAGTTAACTCTGGCTATTGCGGTACCCGACAGCGTGTAATGATAAGTTATTGGGTTAGGCTTGCGTGTAAAGGAACAAACATAGCATTTGGAGACATTCAAGTCCAGTTTGTTAATAGTACAGTACGTTTGAAAGCGGTTTAGGTCACTTTGCAGGCGAAGGGTGTCTTCGTTGGAGCCTATTTTAGTCAGTATCTTCATATCGTCTGCGTACAGCAATATTTTAGATGTATGGAACCAGGATATAACATCGCTTATAAAAATATTGAACAAAAGAGGACCCAACAAAGACCCCTGTGGAACTCCTGACGGAATACACATTGCCCTAGTCGATGAATAACCGTTCAGAACCACGACTTGGCTCCCGTTCTCAACATATGACGAAAACCACCTATACAGGTTACCACGTATACCTGCGTGTAACAGTTTCTGCTTAAGTATGGAATGATCTATCCGATCGAAACATTTGCAAAAGTCAGTGTATACAACGTCCACCTGTAACCGCTGTGACATATGTTCCGATATATAATCACTAGAAACAATAAGGTTTGACGTGGTAGAACGACCACTGAGGAAACCGTGCTGATATTTGCCGAAGCTAAGTTTGATAGCCGCATAGAGTTGCCTGTAAACAATTTTTTCTAGTATTTTCGCGAATACGCATAGCTTGGAGATCGGTCTATAGTTCTCCACCACGTCCCTCGGACCTTTTTTATGGATTGGTGTTATATACGCTGACTTCCAGATCACAGGCATGTCAACCTCAGTAAGAGACCGCTTGAATAAAATCGAGATAGGAGTAGAAAGACACTTGGCACAGTTAAAGATAAAAATTGGTGGGATGTTGTCAGGGCCTGCAGATTTGTTGAGGTCGAGCTGTTTAAGTAGTTTAAACACTTCGGCTTCCTCTATTTCAATCGAACTAATATCAGAGTGATCTTCTCGAATCGGCAAGCTGTCCCACGTACTAACGGGCACGTCAGCATCCTGAGGGCCGGGAGACAGAAAATTAGAGTAGAAGTACTCAGAAAACATATTACATATGTCCTCTCCGTTCCCAGCTGACCGTTCCTTGTACTTTAATACTGAAGGATAAGAATGGGACTGATTTTTAGATTTTATATATCTCCAAAAAGCTCGTGGGTCCTTAGAGATATCAGTTTCAATTTTAGTCATGTATTGCTCAAACATGTCCTTCTCCAGGTCCTTAGCACGCTGACGCAGTGTAATGAATGACTCATGATCAGATATATTACCATATCTTATGTACTTATTGTGTGCTTTCGCTTTTTCTCTAAGAGTTTTAATCAGCGGGCTCCTGTACCACGGGGAATACCTGCCGTTTGATACAGTGGTCTTGGTTGGTACATAGGCATTCTTTAGTCTGCTTAAAGTGTCATAGAAGAATTCTACAGCGTTACTAATCGACCTACAGTACAGTTCAGTGTGCCAGTCAATGTCGTCCATTTCCTTAGCTATCGCAGTGTAGTCCGCCTGACGGTAAATATACTTCACACTGGGATACATGGGAAGGTTATGAAGTGCAATAAACGATTTAAATTGAATTGAGTTTCTAAGCTTCTCAAAAAAGTACTGCGATAACAACACACCAAAAATGCGAATTAATAAGGGAGATAACAATGTAAAAGCATATATATATTATACATGATTTTACGCGCCCCTAGTAGAAGTAAAACTATTTTATCTAGCCAATTTTATTAAGGCAAACTGAGGCCGTGTCATAGCGTCATAAAAGACACAACGGAAACGAATAATTTCCAACAGTGCGAGCAGGTTAAAGTATCAACTGTTCATTAAATATTAATCTATGCTTATTTCTCGCATTAAAACCCATTGTTTTTTGTGTGGTCATTCTCGTAGATTGAAAAATTAAAATGAATGCATTTAACAATTTGAAAATGTCACTGCATTGATGATAATTGTCTACGGCTTATGCTTAACTTATCACCAGATATAGTAAAATATAACAGTCAAAAATAGTAAATGCACCGCATTTTAATACCAAAAATATTAATTGCACAGCAAAGAGATCAAAATAAGTCGACGGAGCCGGCTCCTATTTTTGGGTGGGTTTAAGAAGGAACCTAACATAACCTAACCCTTCCGAGACGGAATGCAGTGATTTGAGGCGTATATGTGCTCGTTATGATATATTTTAGTAAGCATATTTTGGTGTGCAATTACTATTTTTGGTGGTCATTATATTTAATCCCATTGTCTACTACGGCTGTAACGTACGTACGGCAATAAGCGGATGCGTTATTTTGCCAAAATCTTCGTAATATTCTTTGACTCATGGGCTGAGTCACTTTACAATTAAACTTAGGCATAACCGCTATAGTCAATTAGCTTCTACCGGTTGCTTCCCCTGCGCTTATACGTATATGGTGGTCCTTCCACAAGTATAATAAATATCGAAACATATTTGATGTCAAATAAAAGCTGAGAAATAAGCACTTACAGACTTGCGAGACGTGCTGTCGCTGAAATAGGCGTGTATGTTTGCCAAAAGACCAATATACATAATGTATTTACCATACCTATTATATACCTACACGATGCTCTCGAGTCTCGTGTATAGACTGACTGTTTTAACAAAGTTAAAACAATAGCCGATGATGATGGTTGCTAGGCTAAACGAGGACGACAGAACACCATCGCCGTGGATTCACGGCTCGGGGTGAAGCGGCAACGCACGTGGGGCGGATTATTGCTGCATAGTTATTAACCTCTGATTACCTTAATTATGTACGTATTGATTGACAATTATCGCCTGCTCCGTGCCTCGGAGAGCACGTTAAGCCGTCGGTCCCGGCTGCCATGAACACAACTATGGCAGTCGTTATTGGGAAGTCAGTGCCCTCTAATATCCTGACACTGATCTAGCCTTAGGGTATCGTTAGCCTTCGGGTTGCAGAGGTCAGATGGCAGTCGCTCCGTGTAAAAACTGATATCCAGTCAAATCCGGTTAGACTAGAAAGCCGACCCCAAGTGACTTAGGAATAATAAAGGCTAGGGAGAAGAAGTTATTAACCTCTGAGTCTTCTACAGAGGTTAATGAAAACACTATGTAGGTCTGTGTGTCTGTCTGTTAGTGACAGGCATAACTCCGGAACCACTGGACCGATTGACTTGTAACTTGGTGTGCAGATACCTTGGGGTCATAGCTAGGTCGAGTTTGAATATGGACCCTGTGGGTCAGAAGATTCCCGAGATATAGGGGTCACAAGGTCACATGAAGACGAAGAGGTTGAATCCTGGGTTTTTACACCCATTTCGTTTACAGTACTTATGCTCCTGCTCGCTACAGGAACACTGGAGGTTATTTGGAAGATTGAATTTTCGCAGCCGAGCTGCTTTAGGATTCAGCCCGGCTTCACTCTTTTTATTATTTTGTTTTATCGCATTTTTTAAATCGTTGACAACTTTCATAGTATTTAGGTAACTAATACAGGGTGTGGTGTAAATAATGGATAACCCTGAAACTGTCGACTGGCCAGATTATCATATATCATTTACCCCACTTTTATAACCATAATATATGCCTATAAATTACCAAATTATTGATATTTTTATTAAATAAATATCGTACTTACTCATACAAAAACAGCTACCATTTCTACAATTGGCGACATTTTCTCGTTCTTTTTTTTTATGTCACTCCTGAATACTTGTATCATCAGACCAGTATCAAGGTTTTTTGTTACAATCTAAGACAACTTCACAAAAATACTTATTCTCAAATTTCAACATGTTGTCTAAGAAATAATACATTTTTGGGCACATGTATCGAAAAAAGAATTACCTCACTGTGTAGTGATATAAGTGGGGTAAACAGGACAGTTTCAGGGTTATCCATTACTTACGCCACACCCTGTATATTTATTTATATAAAGCCTAATAGTATATAGGTCAAAATCGCTTGGAAACTAGATAGAAATTCTTTTAACCGATGGTGTAGTGGTGTAACTGTTCGCCTCGCCACTGGCGCTGCGCCGAGTGTAGTAGGTTCGTATCCCACAACATTTTTGTCCGAGTTTGGGTGTTTTTTGTTTGAATGTTTGTAAAGTCCCCCGACATAGGATCCAGTCTTCGTGCGGGAGACGTATTTAAAAAATAAAAATAAATAAATATTAACGTGTTAACGGGACACGGGGCTGTCATTTGTGTAGTTTACGGTTGCCTTATTTGACAAAATAGAACAAAGAATATACTTAATTTCAAATACGCTAATGGTATAACTTCCTTTAAATCAAAAAACGAAAATCATACTTGTAAATTTTCCTCAGCAAAAGCGATAGTGGTCAGATGCATTTGCTTTTTTCATATTTATAATATAATATAATAATATTCTATCACATGCACACAACACCATGTAGCCCAAACTAAGCTGAGCTTGTACTATGGGTACGTACTAGACAATGGATAAATATACTTATATACTTCTTTTTTTGTAAATACATACAAAGATACGTATATACATACATAGAAACACCCAGACCAAGACAAATATCCATGTTCATGCACACAAAATGTTTGACTTGTGCGGGAATCGAACCCGCGACCTCAGGCGTGGCAGTCGGTTACACTAACCACTACGCCATCGAGGCCGACGGTTATCAACGGTTATCCTATCTTTTCTGGACAACCTGTATACGATTGAAAGTAGATGCAAATTTATTAATTAATTCCGATCTAAAGATAAATCGTCTAGTTGGGTTTTTTAGTAGGCATTGTACACCGTTGTTAAGTTCAGCCGCGGTCAATCATACTGCATCATAAGTAAAATAAAGAAAGCATATATAAGGTAAATGTCGTTGATCTATCAACACTTTGAATCTGTTTTCACCGACATACAGTGTTGGGATTACTTTGATTTGCATAAACATTCATGTAAGTGTTCTAATAGTGTTAGATTATATTTTGTAGAAATAACTTTTATTTACAGTGGACATCTGTAATTTTATTGGTTTTAAGCATTATTGTCGGTATGTTCTCATCTTTTGTCTTATTTTAAAAGGACAACTCTCGCACTATTTTTGTGTCGCGGGCGTCTTTACAAACATTCAAATAACGGGCACAAAGAACATCTAGACCCGGCACAAAGAACACCTAGATCCAGCACAAAGAACATCTAGACCCGCCACAACCATTTGTGGATGACATAAAGTTTTGGCCTCCCACTGGGATTCGAACCCACAACACTCGACGCAAGGGCAATGGCGAGGCACTACTTACACCACCGCGGTATCGGTGCAGTCAATGTTATTCCAGTATACAAGATGAATAGACTAATAAAATAGCAAAACATAAATTAAAATCATCCCGCTTTACTTCGTTAGATCGTCCAACATGACTCCAACTCCTCAAGAACATGGTGTGTCTCAAGAGGAGGTGGTGGCTCCAGTGGTGGACGGCGAGAGAGTGGTGATATCCGGCATGTCGGGCCTCTTCCCGCGCTCTCATCACGTCAAGGATCTGTCTGATATACTGTACAATAAGGTCAGCACAATTTTATTAAAATGTTTGATATTTTTAACATAGCACAATATAATTTTAATTGTATCCACATTATATAACCTTTTGTAGCACAAAAGATAGCCATCACACATTGTTGGTGTTGCAAAAATAGTTATTTGACCTTTGTACTGCAGTCTTAAGTCTATGTTAAGTCGCATGTTACCGAGGGTGAGGCTATTGCCATTCATTTGGCAAAATTCTATGGTGTTACTAAGAATTTTCCAATAGTAAAACCAATAACACTTGACCCGACCCTCACAATTAGCTGCAAATGTTATGAACTTATAACCCTAAACGTGAGAGGCAGTTATTATTATAAGTATTTAGACCAGAGGGCTGGCCTTTATTTTGCGGAAAGAATAAGCATTGCCATTCAACGTGGCAATACTGCCAGTCTTCTGGGCATACTACCGGTCGATTGTGATACAGAGGAATTCTATGACGCCTATTACGCGACGTCCTGCGTGAGCGATCTAGACGCGAAGGCGAAGCGGCGCGGCGCGGCGCGAAAACAACAAACAGTCGAAACCTATTGAAGTGGCCTACGTGACCAAACGCACGTGGGGTGCGGTGCGTAGCGGCGCGAAATGAAGCGAACGCGATCAGTTGGCTTGATATTTTCGCGCGAACTGGATGCGGTGCTGTCGTGTTTTGCACAGTGCCCACTGAACGGCGGCGTCGGTGGCGGCTGTGCGAGACGATTCACGTGCACGTAAGACATAGCCGCCGCGTCGCACCGCTTCGCATTGAATTCGCGTGTCACCGCTTCATAATCGCATTTGCTTTGAACCGCCTGCCTAGGACGTAGCGTTAGAGGGTTTTAGTTTTCTTTTTCTTTCTGTTTTATTCAATGCTTTATCTAATTTAAATCAGTACTTGACTCAATACCTTCCCAACACCTCACTGTGGCCAAGACACCTTTAGCCATCTTTGATCAGTCGTAGCTCGACTGGCAGGGAGTTATCTATCCTCATTCTGAACATCCCGTGTACTCTCCACCTGTTACCTCAGTTTTTTTTTTATACCACTGTAGTGGCAAACAAGCATATGGCCCACCTGATGGTAAGTGGTCACCGTAGTCTATGGACGTCTGCAACACCAGAGGCATAACTTGCGCGTTGCCGACCCTTTAGGAAAAGAAGTGGGAAGGAGAAGGAGCGGGATGGGGGAAAGGGGGCGATTGGACCTCCGGCACTCTCGCTCACCGAACGAAACACAACAGTAGGAATACTGGTATTTCACGTCGATATTCTGTGAGAGGACAGTCCTTCCACGGTCGAGCCGGCTCATTCATACTGAAATCAGCGAGGCTCTACTACGCCCGAATTTATTTATTTATTCGTCATATAGTATATAGTAAGCTAGGGCCTTAGGGTATTAGGGCTGATATGGTGTACTTACTTCAGGGTTCCGTAGGTCCTTGGCATTGTAAGCATACAGTCCGTTAGGTACTAGTAAAGTGACGACTTCACAGTACTATTAACAATAATAATTACGTCACCTTGAATATAATTTAGAAATAATTCGTAAATCGACCAATATAGACATGGTTTATTTTCACAGATAAACCCAATCTCGTCGGAGGATGTTCGTTGGAAGTACAACCACCCTGAGGTGGCTCAGTACACCGGTAATATCCCTGAGCTGGAGCGTTTCGACGCGCAGTTCTTCAAGGTTCACTATCGTCTTGGCAACAGCATGGACCCAATGTCTCGCAAGATCCTCGAGCAGGCATACAATGCCATTTATGATGCTGGTAAGTTTACTGCTTTTTAGATGATATTATTCGCACCAATTCGTTAAAATATATAATGCTTGCGTTGTATTTGTGTGTCAATGTGTCGATAGTAATACAGATAGGAAAGATAGCCACGACGTCATAATAGCTAATCAAATACGTCATCTGTGTTTTAAAATTAGGTAAATTACTGCATAATTTAGTTTTAGCAATGTTTCTAGATCCGTTTTTTACTATTTATAATAATATCATTGGTATAGAGTTGTGGTCCGCAACATGCGGCTCTTTGACTCCTCGGCTCTTCCACGAAAAGTTTAGTGCATGCAGGAAATATTACTTATTATCTTGCCTTATAAGTATGAAATCAAATTTTATTTAATTTACTGTTCCTTGCACTAAGACTTATTTAACAAAGGCAAGCCCGAGAGTGTATTTTTAATTCTAATTATTTCCGTAATAATGTCTCCTGCTAAAGCAAAGTTAGAGTTAAAAAAATGTCTCTTTGAATAGTTTTTAATTGTGTATTGTACAGAGGAACGACCAAAATTATTATCAGATATTTCCTAAAACTAAAATTAGACGATATCCTAACTAATATTATAATAGCGAATGTGAGTTTGTGTCGCATATACTTGCGCGTTGGTCGGGACACCCCCGTGGTATTTGGAGGCTGAAGTGCTCGCCAAAGTGTTCGAAATGTGTGAGGTGGTGCGGGAGGAGACAGGTTCTCGTCCCCTACCGACGCAGATTGAGCGCGCGCGAAATCGAGCCCACCAGGGCATGATAGAAAGGTGGAAGGCGAGGCTGGAGGTGCCCCTGGCCGGTTTCAGAAACGTTGGGGCTCTCCAGCCAGTGTTAGAGCGGTGGGCAGGGCGGCAGCATGGGACCCTTTCCTTCCGGCTGGTGTAGGTGTTGTCAGGGCATGGTTGCTTTGGCAATTACCTGCACAAGGTCGCTAGGAGAGAACCGAGTCCCATCTGCCACCACTGCGAGTGTGAGGAGGACACGGCGCAGCACACGCTCGAGCAATGTCCTGCTTGGGCGGTGCAGCGCCGTGAACTCCAGGACGTTATGGGTGTGGACCTCTCACTACCGGCCGTGATCAGAGCCATGGTCGACAGCGAGAGGAAGTGGGTAGCGGTAGCATCCTTCTGCGAGGACGTCATCTCGCAAAAGGAGGCGGCGGAGCGGATCCGTGCCGCCGCCGGCGTACCGGGCGGCGCAGGCGCGCCTACGCGCGCCTTATGCCGCCGTAGCAAAGGTCGCGGATGGGAGAACGGCCCGCCAACCATTGAGTTGAAGCGACGCCCTCTGTGCCGGGGCGTTGCCCAGGAGTCGTCGCCCGCAGACCTTTTTAGTTTTTGTATTAGGCCCTGCTGGGTGGGTCCCTGATGTAGTTATAGTTCCAGTGACCCACCCACCTCACAAAGCAGCGAGGTGGCACAACGTGGTGGTTTTAGTCGGTAGGCCCGAAGTCTCGGGAGAGCCCAACATTGCCCTCTCGCATCCCCTTGTTGCGAGGGGGTATGCATAAGGAGCAATTCCCCATGGAAAAAAAAAAAAAAAAAAGGACACTTTAAAGTCGATTAAAAAACTATAAACTTAAATTACATATTTATGATAGTAGAGCCTCGCTGATTTCAGCATCAATGGGCAGGCTCGACCGGGGAAAGACTACCCTCTCACTGAATATCGACGTCAAATACCAGTATCCCTACTGTTGTGTTTCGTTCGGTGAGTGAGAGTGCCGGAGGCCCAATCACCCTCTTTTCCCCATTCCCGCTTCTTCTCCTTCCCATTTCCTTTCCTAAACCGCTCAAACCCCGGTGACGCTATATCGCGTCGTCACATTTGCACCCGTAAAACCCCGGTGACGCTATATGGGGTCGAAGCGTTGGGACGTGTTTTGTTTGCCGTTTTTTTATTATAAGGCCTGTATTTAAAATATTGTGTTGCATATCAATGTTCTCAGAATGATATGAGCTTTTCGAATGAGTATTTATCAACTGAATAATATTTTTTTAAATATTTTTTTGTCATGTCACGTGACTTTGCGCCACACGTTCATTCGTCTATGTTATTTGTTCCGCTGTTATCTGTAGTTTTTATTAGGCAAGTATGTAAGTATAATACATTATTGGAAAGCTTATTCTTTCTATTTTTAGACACAATAAAAACAATAGTGACTATTGTTATTTTTGTATAACAAACTGAAGCCCAAAATAACCTATTATCATTTCTCAGATTTCCCGCCTTTTTTGATATTTTATTTTTTTATTACTTTATTATATCGTATTTCAGGTTTTAATCACTATAATCGTGTTATTTATTAGTATTTCTATAAAATATGTGAAAAACACGCACAAGGCTACGTCAGAATTTTTTTTAGAATTTTTTTTATATTTACTTTCTCCGCGCTCTAAAATGTACTCTCCACGCACTTTCAAATGCTAATATCTTATTTTTTTCTCACAGACATTATTAGTACTTTTTTTACTATAAAGAGTATTTAACTAGGAAATAGAAAAAGTAAAACATCTTATTAGACAAATCAATTAATCTATATAATAAAGATATAATAATATCATCTCATATTTCCAATTCGGTTACTAAAATATACACGTAAATGCGATGATTCATAACACTTATCGTAGCTTACAATGTATACTTCTAAGAAACACAAGCTTTGTTATCATAACTTTGCGTTCTAAATTATAAACATCTGCCGACCCACTCGAATAACGCTCGAGTGGCCTAGAGTGCCGGGCGCCGCGGGACGCGGGGGTTGTTGTTGTTTACATTAGCGCGCGCGCGGTGTCTAATAGGTAAAGGGTCGGCAACGCGCAAGTGATGCCTCTGGTGTTGCAGGCGTCCATAGGCTACGGTGACCACTTACCATCAGGTGGACCGTATGCTTGTTTGCCACCTTAGTTGTATAAAAAAATGAAAATAGAAGACTCAGTATTTATTATTTATCCCAATAAACCTCTTTTTGGAGTGAATATAAATAGTGAAATTATTTATTTGCTTAAAATACAATTTGTACAATTTTAAATACGTATTTAATTAACTGTTTGTTAATTTTGACTGCATGATGATTTAAATAAATTACCTGATGAACTATTAGTTTTTAGTGTAACTTTAAATATTTACAATATGTGTGTTGGTGATAAATTGTTGTATGTTCGAGCTTCGTCTTAAAGGTATGATTTTATGTTAAACTAGATGACCGATTTTGACAATTATTTTATCAGTAGATGTTCCCGCTGTTTCACCTGTGTTTATCGTTACTGCGCCGCCCCCGTGGGCCGTAGCGTGATGTTATATAGCCTATAGCCTTCCTCGATCAATCCTTACTAATATTATAAATTCGAAAGTAACTCTGTCTGTCTATCTGTCTGTCTGTCTGTTACCTTTTCACGGCTAAAGCACTCAACCAATTTAGTTGAAATTTGGTACAGATATAGTTTTAAATTGCTGGGGAAGGACATAGGCTATTTTTTATTCATGTAGGTACCACGTAGGCGGAGCCGCGCGCAAAAGCTAGCATATAATAATATTTCAAATCGAACCAATAGTTCCTGAGACTAGCGCGTTCAAACAAACAAACTCTTCAGATTTATAATATTAATATAGATTACACATTTGCCGCGGCTCCGCTCGCGTTTTTTTTTTTTTGTCCACGCAGGCGTCGCATCAGCGTCGATTTGCGGCGGCCCAAAAGCCAGCTGCGCCAGCCCAAATATTCGGCCCCTCAACGTCTGCCTTCCAAGAGTGGCAGACTGTGAGAAAAGGAAAGCCCGGCGCAAGAACAGAAACGCCGCTAATGCCGCCGCTAAGGCAACTGCTGCTGTGGCTTCTAACAGGCCTTACAGGCCGTCCCCGCTGCAAAAAGCGGTTCGAAAAAGAAGAGGCAACGGAGGCGGAACAAGCTTCGCACCCCGAAGGCAGCTGCTGTAGTCATTACAGTGCTGCCTGAGGCGGCAGAACGCGGCCTTACCTATAAGAGCGTCTTATCGGCCGCCAGGCGTGACCTAAGCGTCCCTGAAATCGCCACCGAGGGCGCCAGGGTACGTCTTGCTTACACGGGGGCTCGGATCCTTGAGCTCCCGGGCGCTAAGGGTGAAGAGGCGGCTGATGCTATAGCCGCAAAACTGCGAAGCTTGTTCCCCGAAACGGATGGCGTCCGAGTCGCCAGGCCGGTGAAGTGTGCGGATATACGTATCTCCGGCTTGGACGACTCCGTGTCCGAGGAAGACGTCCGGTCTGCTATTAGCGTGCGGACTAGATGTGCTGCGGACACGATTAAGATGGGCGTCATCCGTCCCGGTCCTGGAGGGGTTGGAGCGGTGTGGGCTCAATGCTCCAATGCAGCCGCGAAACAACTAGCGGTCGCTGGGAGGCTACTCGTGGCCTGGAGTTCGGCCAGGGTGAGAATCCTAGACCCCCGGCCCATGAGGTGTTATAAGTGCGGTGAAGCGGGTCACGCCCGCTTAAGGTGCCCCAGTAACATCGACTGCAGCGATGCTTGTTATCCCTGCGGTGAAAAAGGGCACATCGCGAGAACCTGCGAGGCCACCCCCCACTGCCCCACGTGTGCGGAAGCCAAGCGCCCTGCTGACCACCTGAGAGGCGGCGGGGCATGTAAGACCCCAGCCACAAAGCCCATAGCGGGTGTGGGCAGCCAAGTGACCATGGCTGCTACCCGTATTGATCGACCGCCCTTCACGGTGGAGGAGAACATGTCATCGTAGTCATGGACCATGACTACCACCTCCTCTAGGCGAACCTCAACCACTCCGCCCGAGCGCAGGACTTACTCCTGCAGTCCATGGAATTGGTGTAGCCGTAGCTGCGGAGCCGTATTATGTTCCTCCCTGCCCTAATTGGGTGGGTGACCGGGACAGCTCCGTGGCGGTCATCAGATCCACGGCACTGCACTCCCCTCCCCTCTCTATCAAGGAGAGGGGACCGGGATATGTCGCTGTCGCGTGGGGAGAAGTCACAATCATCGGTGTGTACTTCTCACCCAATCGGAGTCTGACAGACTTCGAGGCCTTCCTTAACAACTTGGAGGCCTCGATACGGCGGATGTCATCTAGCCGCATCCTTGTGATGGGGGACTTTAACGTAAAGTCAACTGCGTGGGTGTCCCCCCGCACGGATGTCCGAGGAGAGGCGGTCCAGGAGTGGGCTAATGCAGTGGGCCTCTGTTTACTAAACACAGGTACCGCTTATACGTGCGTGCGACGGCAGGGGGGGTCGATAGTGGATCTTTCGTTCGCTACCCCTGTACTCGCCGCACGCGTAAGTGGCTGGCGTGTCCTGGAGGGGGTTGAGACTCTGTCGGACCATTTGTACATCCGTTTAGAAGTCTCCCCCCTCCGGGGAGCCAGTAGGGGTCATCGCCCGCAGGCGGGCGGAGCTCCTCGCTTTCCGCGGTGGGCCTTGGGACGGCTGAATCGGGACCTGTTGGATTTGGCAGCCATAGTACAAGCCTGGCTGTCTCCTGCACCTTCGTCCGGGGAGGTGCCGGGGCTGTCCGCTTTCGCGACAGCGTCCAAGCTGTCTGTGACGCAGCCATGCCCCGTGTGCGACACCAGACCTTAAGGACGGAGGTCTACTGGTGGTCCCAGGAGCTGGCAGACCTCCGTGCAGCCTGCATCCGTGCCCGGAGGTCTTACACTCGCAGCCGTGGCCATCGCCACCGTGATGAGCTAGAGGAGGGTCGACTGTACGAGGCATATCGCGGTGCGAAAGAGTCTCTTCAGTTGGCCATCTGCCGTGCCAAGGAGCGGGCGAGGGCAGAGATGCTGGAGGGTCTTGACCGTGATCCCTGGGGGCGCCCTTACCGTGCGGTGCTGAATAAGCTTCGTACGCGGGCCCCTCCACTTACGGAGACCCTCCAGCCCAACTTTCTCTCCGAGGTGGTCGAGGCACTCTTTTCTGGCCGGGATGAGCACGTGCCCCCGATGATGGCTCCAATAGGAGACCGAAATCGGGAAGCGGATTCTATTGTGCCCCCGGTTACAGACGCAGAGATGGGGGCCGTTCTCTTACGGATCCGCTCCAAGAGGACTGCCCCCGGACCTGATGGAGTACCTGCGCGAGCCCTCGCGCTGGCCCTCGATCACCTGGATGTCCGCCTTAGGGACCTCTTCGACGCGAGCCTGGTGTCGGGACGGTTCCCTGAGTGCTGGAAGGAGGGAAAGTTGGTGCTGCTGGGCAAACCGGGACGGCCTCCAGAATCGGTCGCGGCCTACAGGCCCATTGTGCTGCTGGACGAGGCGGGGAAGATGCTAAAGAAGATCCTCGCTACCATGCGGGTAGCATTTAAATACGGTTGGTCCCGACTTGTCGGACGCCCATTTTGGATTTCGTCAGGGGCGTTCGACAGTCGGGGCTGTTATGTAGCTGAAGGCCGCGGCCGAGGAGGCGGTCACCGATGGCGGTGTGCTGTTGGCGGTGTACTTGGACATCGCCAATGCTTTTAACAGTCTGCCACTCAGCTGTGTCTGGGAGGCGCTCCGATATCATGGAGTGCCCTTGTACCTGGATCGGCTGGTGGCAGACTACTTAAGAGGAAGAAGTGTCCTCCTCGAAGTCAGTGGCAAAGTTTGGCGGCGGCCCATGTCGTGCGGTGTCCCGCAGGGCTCTGTTCTTGGTCCGCTCCTGTGGGACATCGGGTTCGACTGGGCTCTGCGTGGCGCCCTACCACCCGGGCTGAACGTCATCACCTATGCTGACGACACTCTCGTCACAGCCCGGGGGGGTAACTTCGAGGAGGCAGCCCGTCTGGCCACTATGGGGGTCTCCCAGGTGGTCGGGCGTATTGAGGCGCTCGGATTGCGGGTGGGTCTTTCCAAAACGGAGGCCCTAGTTTTTCATGGGCCCCGTCGCAAGCCACCCAGCGGCGCCTCGATAGTGGTGGGATCGGTTCGTGTCCCAGTCCAGGCCCATATGAGGTACTTGGGCCTGGTACTGGAAGGGCGATGGCGTTTCGACGAGCACTTCAGCCCTCTTGCTCCGAGGCTCCTCGGCGCTGCGTCCGCTTTAGGGCGACTCTTGCCGAATTTGGGCGGGCCCAGTGTCGGCTGTCGGCGGCTCTACGCGGGGGTTGTCCGGTCTATGGCGCTTTACGGCGCACCGGTGTGGGTAGACTTCCTGACCGCCCAGTGCAGGACTCTCTTGCGGAGACCGTAGAGAGTCATGGCGGTCAGGATCATACGAGGATACCGCATGGTATCGGCGGATGCAGCCTGTGCATTGGCCGGAACTCCCCCGTGGGACTTGGAAGCGAAAGTGCTTGCCGAAGCATTTAAAATCATGTCATCGCTAAGGGAGGAGACGGGTGTTCGTCCCCTACTTGAGACTATAACGGCTACACGGAACCGAGCCCGCCAGGGCTTATTTTTAAAATGGAAGGCGCGGCTGGAGGTGCCCTTAGCCGGATTTAGAACCGTTGAGGCCCTCCCGCCGGTGTTAGAGCGGTGGGCAGGGCGGCAGCATGGGACTCTTTCCTTCCGATTAGTGCAGGTGCTGTCAGGGCACGGTTGCTTTGGCAAGTACCTGCACACGGTCGCTAGGAGGAAACCGAGTCCCATCTGCCACCACTGCGAGTGTACTGAGGACACGGCGCAGCACACGCTTGAGGCATGTCCTGCTTGGGTGGTGCAGTGCCGTGAACTCGTCGACGTTGTGGGTGTCGACCTCTCGCTGCCGGCTGTGATCAAAGCCATGGTCGACAGCGAGAGGAACTGGATAGTGGTCGCATCCTTCTGCGAGGACGTTATCTCGCGGAAGGAGGCGGCGGAGCGGATCCGTGAGGAAAGTATTCTTGCGGATCCGAGCCACCGCCGGCGGACCGGGCGGCGCAGACGCGCTTATGCGCGCCTGATGCCGCCATAGTGAAGGCCGCGGGCGGGAGAACGGGGATCTCCTGCCCGCGAGCTATTGAGTCGGAGCGACGCCCTTTGTCGTGCCGGGGCGTCGCCCTGGAGTCGTCGTCCGCAGGCATTTTCGCCTACATCGGGCACTGCTGGGTGGGTTGCTGATGTAGTTTTAGTTCCAGCGACTCACCCACCATTCAAGGCAGCGAGTTGGCACACCGTGGTAGGTTTAGTCGGTAGTACCCGGGACTTTCCATCTTTCCCCGGGTGAGTCCGACATAACCTCTCCGCTCCCCCTTTTCCGCGGAGAGGTATGCGTCAAAGCATTATCCCACGAAAAAAAAAAAGAAAAAAATAAGGAACTGTACTTTTTCCTGGATGAAAGGTCCCCTATATTCTTTTCTGTACCCCGGACAACGTGTATGCGAAATTCAATGGTGATCGGTTGTGTAGTTAGTTGCGTGAAGGCAGCACAAATAAACAAACACACCTTCGCATTGATTATATTAGTTATGATTAGGGCACTGAGGATTTTTACAATTGCACGGATGGCGTACCTTGCAGTTACCTCGTTCACGGTAATGTTATTTAACAGTATTGTAACTGTAACTTGGCTCTGTCCTTGAAATAATTACCTACAGCCGAGCGGTGCGCGAATGCGTGAGAGGGCTGCCCACCTACCAGTATTTTAATTTCATCTACCTACTTGAGTTTCTTTCTAGTTTAGCGATTGTAAATAAATATTATATTTTTATTTAAAAAATGTAGGTAATTTGTTGTGAATGAAATAGGAAATGTACAATAAAAATCATGTTATGTTTTTTAATTAGTAGATTTAATAAAAAAACAAGCTTATATAATTGAGGCTGAGAAATATTTGTGCCTCGATTGAGACGTACGAAATACTTCATTATTAAATTAAATAATAATAAAAAAAAATCCGCATTCGGATAAAAACGTTAATTAAAAATACTTTTGTATTAAAAATAATTTTTTTAATAATTTTATTGTACTTTGCCATAATTACTATGTTAGTAATTGTACTTATTTCAATCAAATATTAACAAGTCACACGCTTACTGCTTACAAAACAATCACACCGTCCAGCGACCGTTCATCGCTGCGCCGCATTCGCAACTGGTTGCGAACCAAGTGCCTACCGACCTCGACGCGCGCAGGTATGACTCGTGTTCCGACCGTTTGTATGAAGATAGAATACTGTTAGATAACATTACCGTGCCTCGTTGCCGCCGCCGTCCCGTTCGTTGTAGGTTCGAGTCCCATACGGTACAGACGTTTGTCTGATCCACAAATAATTGTATTTAGTCTGAGTGTACTTTGTGTCCCTTATTTGTAAATACAATGTTTGTTTACCCCGAGATACGAGTACGTACTGTACATAGACATTTTCAGAAAATGGTTCTGTTCGTTTGGTATAAGTATATAGAAACTTATTACTAAGTAGTAATAAGTTTCTATAAAAGTTTAAAGAAACTGATGTAGCGCGGCTTCGCTCGTGTAGTTGTAGGATAGATTAGTAATAGTACTTTTTACCTGGATGAAAGGTACCTCCCCTATGGTCTTATCTGTTTCTCTGACAGTGACAACGATGTGAAATTTAATAATCGGTCCAGTAGTTAAAAGCTTGATAGTGTTACAAATAAACAAAATCTTTCGCATTTATAATAATACTAGCTGACCCGCGCAACTTCGTCTGCGTCACATAAGAGAGAGAGTAGTAGGCACCTATAATACAATTTTAAAGGAGCTGAAACTTATCCACGAACCACATAAGAACCATTGAACAAACCTACAGTGCTAATTTAAAATCACGCAGAATAAACCAGGAGAAACATCGTTTGTATGTCTGTAATGGATAATTATTTTGCTGCGATGTTATTTTAAAACTGCTATATCTACTAAGATATTCATTGAAATCGAATGATGTAAAGGGAAATTTTGTTTTAAATTAAATACTTGTGATGAATAACGTATTTATTTGTATAAGGATTAATATCATGTTTATTAAAACACCTTGGCAAATAATGCATTATTTTAGAACTTTGTTAGCATAAAAAAATACAAATGAATTGAATACCTCCTCCTTTTTTTGAAGTCGGTAAAAAAGGTTATAGTGAGCCAACCTTAAAAGATAAACATATGCTGTCGCGGACTTTTTTTTAGAACTTTTAAAGGGGATCAATTCTGTCATACATGATTTTTGCGAAACTTTAACTGTTTACGCAGCGCACGCAGCGGAAGCTCCCAAAAGGGAAAAAAAAACCCTCCGATTTTAAAACATTCTTCATCGGTGCGCCGCTCCTATTGATCTTAGCGTGATGATATATAGTCTATAGCCTTCCTCAATAAATGGGCTATCTAACACTGAAAGAATTGTGGGTTATCTCTAGGAGATAGACATATACTATCGCGCACTTTTTTTGTAGACCTTTTTAAGATGTACAATACTGTAGTACATTATTTTGATCTATCTCGTAGGGTTCCGGCAGCGTTTGCAATGTAAGCAGAAAAAAAAAATGTGTTTATTTACGACATCACATTAGAAACCTTATCAGTGTTTCTCTACTATATTATGCATGTATTATACATATAAACCTTCCTCTTAAATCACTCTATCTATTTAAAAAAACCGCATCAAAATCAGTTACGTAGTTTTAAAGATCTAAGCATACATAGGTACAGACAGACAGCGGGAAGCGACTTTGTTTTATACTATGTAGTGATTGTGTTTTGTTTTAGAGTTCGAAAAACTCTTATACAACAGCTTTGTCCGACCGTCTGTCTGTTATACAAGTTTCAACTCAAGAACTGTAAGAGCTAGAGACTCGCGGTCAACGCCATTCGACTGTCGATATACCCCCGAAATGAACTTTGACCTCTGACCTCACGTGGTATCACGTGACCTTTGCATATTACTTGAATCATGTTTTCGAACTCTAAGATTTACATAATATTGTCTTCTGTTTACGTGAATGTTATTAATTGAAATTAAACTGATTTTATCGCGTTATTTATTTGACACTTTATTACATAATTTAGAAACTGTTACACTACTACTACTATTAAACTTTACTAATTTTAAGCTAATTAAATTATTAAAACTATTTATATTTAAGGTTACACTTTCTCCGACGTTTCGGTTGCTTTTCAGCAGCCATGGTCTCGGGGAGACTAAGATGGTAGATCTGATCTGAGATGTTGCTCTTGTGTGTAAGATATTGTACTAGATCAAACAAAGGTAACTAGCCTATTAACGTGAGCGTGCATGGTGTCCTGTCATATTGTTTATCTTCAGATACACCGCCATTATTATTTCATGCTAGCTCAGATATTTATGGCAAAATATGTTTTCTTCAAAGGAATCAATCCAGAGCAGCTATCTGGGAAGAAAATTGGGGTTTACATCGGTTCCTGCTTCTCCGAGGCTGAAAAGGCTTGTTTCTATGATGCTACTTCTAGATCGGGTTTAGGAATTACTGGGTACGAACAAAAAATTGTTTTCATTATTATTGTAGGTATGTTTATTAAGAAGATTTCTACTTAAAACCTCAAGTTATAGCAATAAAAATATAAAAAAAAGTTTATGTATTGATTCTATTCAGAGAAGACGGTAAAATTTAAAAAATACCTTCAGTCAAACAACAAATTCTAATTGAGTCCAAAATTGTAAGTTTCTAAGCCTGAAAAATATTTTAATTTTTTAGCAATTATATTCAGTACTATAAAATTAGTAGGATATATAAAAGTAAATACAATTGCTGTAATCATGACATGTGTATTTTTATATACATAGATGAGATGCTAAGTTTCACACTCTTAGCCTCTCTTGTAACGTATGTATACATATAATGTCACCTTCATCATACTTAAGAGAGAACTAGACGATCTTATACAAGAATAGCGATACTGGTGAAGTCTCATCTATTCACTTATTAAACCATTTCTTTATAAATATTACAGATGTTGCAAGTCTATGTTTGCCAACCGCATATCTTACTGGCTGAACGCTAAGGGGCCGTCGATGTCTATTGACGAGGCGTGCTGCAGTTCTGCCGCTGCGGTGGAGCAAGCATACTTGGCGATGAGCCGTGGTGACTGCGAAGGAGCCATCGTTGGTGGCTGTTATCTTTGTCTACACCCACAGTCTTCGGTACATTACGGAAGGTACCCTGCCATTTAAGCAGCTTAACAATAGACTTCAAAGATATTATTGTCATCTTTTGCTGACATTTAGTTGTATGAATATTTTCTTGTACAAAATCACTATAATATAGGGCCCTTCAAAGGTTTCCTATACCTCTCCTTTACTCCTCCTAAGCCTTTAGGTGCGGTATATTAAAAAGTAATTTGCCAGCATCGGAAGAACTACTGCGAATATCATTATTATGACAAGCCCGATCTAGGATCATCCAATTTAGACATTTCAGAACCACGGGCTCAACCAAGCACTCTTAATAAAACAAATACGATTTTATCAAATTATAAAGATATGAAAAAATGTAATAAAACTTCTTGTGATTACAGAATCGTGAAACAAGCTATGGATGGTAAAACTAAATCTTTTGATCAAAACGCTGACGGTACCGTTAAATCTGAGGCTATTATTGTTTTGTTCTTACAAAAAGCAAAGGATGCTCTGAGGTTTGTACTAACACAGCAATCAATCGAATAAATTATGTGAACTTAATAATATAGATGGTAAATTTTACATACACAGAATTTATGCTGAACTAATGCATGCGAAAACTGAATTCATCGGCATTTTACAAGGCGAAACTGGTCCTAAATATGGTTTTCTACGAAATGAGAACGCGAATGTTAACTTCTTGAAGAGATTCTATGAAGAAGCGAGAGTTCCACCACAAGCTATAGAATATGTTGAAGCATTTGGCTCAGCTGTACTTGAAGCTGATAAAGTTGAACTAGAATCTATCGATAAAGTGTTCTGTAAAAGTAACGGTGACACGCTTTCAGTTGGCAGCGTCACGTCTAACATAGGATACGTTGAGGCTGCTTCAGCGCTGTCTGCCTTTACTAAGGTAGATAAATTAATTGATATAAAATCTTGTCTGATTGATCCTGAAGATTTAGTACTGTTACATTATATTCATTAATCTAATTTTTCGGATCATTTGGGCAATATTTTAGTAATTTTACTTAATTTAGACAAATACAGATTAATATTATGTACACAGTCAAACAAATTTAATTTAATTTGATTAGGTATTGCTCGGCTATCATTACGGTCAATTAGCAGCTAATCTTCACTGTGAGAATCCACGGCAGGACGTGGAGGCACTTCGTGAAGGGCGCATGAAAATTCTTACTGAACATCAGCACTTTGGGCGCACGTACGCTGCTATCAACGGCATGTCCGTTACTGGAGTCAACTCTCACTTTTTGTTGCATGGACATTACAAACCAAAGGTAACCTGTTTTTAAAACATTTCTGAACAGTTAAAATTCTCTTGTTGTTGCTTCTTTCTCTTTCTTCAAACCTGGATCCTTTAAGCGGAGCATGTTTACAAAAATAATTAACTTGTCATCCCATTTTACCTTACTTAAATATTAAATCCAGAATTATTAGCAGTACATTCGATAATGTTGGTATTGCACACTTCTTTTTATGTGTATATAAATGCATATTCATTTGATGCACGGAGAGATTCTAACAAAATATCCTTATACTTTATATATTTCAGGATCTCGCACGTTACAAGTCCAACATACCGCACCTCGTGACCATATCAGCTAGACAAGATACAGCTGTAAAGATCATTATTGATGATTTAAAATCTCGACCAATTGATCCTGAAGAGTTAGCATTGTTCCACAATATTCACCGACTGAATATTTCGGGACATTTGGGCAGAGGATTTGTCATCCTAGGTAAGAGACTTATGTCTAATAAGATACCGACAGTTGAATGACATTACGGCGACCTAAAAATCCGTAATGAGAGATTACATTGATTCGATTGATCAATTTGGCATTTAACTTTACAAATGAACCAGAGTCGATATATGTATTGTTAAAAAGTTAATTAGTAAAATAAACTGCTTTAAAAAGAAGTGGAAATTAAGTACTAGGGTGGTGAAAGTAATTTTTGGGAAATACGTGTTCTAATACCGATATCATGTTGCCATTCAGGTCTAGTATGACGTGTGTAATATTGTATGGCAATCGAATTAGTACAACTGCCTCCGGATTAGATTCAAAGTTATGAAGTATAGTTATGAAGTGTAGTTTACCAAAACACACGCTTTAAGTTTTATATTTATTATAATATAGGTGTATTGATATTAACATTCTAAAATAATAACATTACAAAAATTTTCAAGAAGTCGTTTAAGTAAAAATCGTATGATGTCAGACAAGCGATTCCACAGTCACGTTTTTGAAGGTAACAAAATGTTCCATTTTTATTATTATAGATACAGATAACGAAAACAAGACTATCAGCCTTAATGAAAAAGCTGAGTACTTTGACGACGCGAGGCGACCGCTGTGGTTTGTATACAGTGGGATGGGCTCACAGTGGGCAGGCATGGGCATGCAGCTTATGCGTATACCTATCTTCGCAGCTGCTATTGAAAGGTATAAATATCTGGTCATTGTAGCATTTCGATCACATTATGTAGTCTTAAGTAAGTCACGTCATTATTAACCATTACCTAGCTGATTTGTAGTGTCTTCATTTTCATATCACACCTCTTTTAATATCACAATCTCATTTCCAAGTTCCAAAAAAAGTAAGGCCTCAATGATTTTAAATTACTACATTTATTATAAAACAGAATTCCCCGCTGCGTCTGTTTACAATAAACTCAAAAACTACTGAATGGATTTTCATGCGGTTTTCACCAATATAACGCTTGATGTTACAAGCTGATGCGACACTGATGCTCTGCTACTCATGCGGAGCCGGGGCGGGTCGCTAGTCTTTATATATTTACCATTTATAATAATCAAAATGCGACTTGCTTCTCCAAAATACTTCAGAATAATATTTATATTCAAGACTTAATCTAAAACTAGCAGAATTTCAGCTTTAAATGAAATCATAACAGAAGACGGATACGATTTTTGTTATAAGCATGTATTTGTTCGAGTATAACATTTTCAGATGCCGTCGTGCGTTGGAGCCTAAAGGCATCGATATAGTCCACATAATAACAGCTAATGATGATAAAATCTATGACAACATTCTGCATTCATTTGTCGGAATAGCTGCTGTGCAAATCGGTCTCACTGATGTTCTTCGCGAATTGGGTTTGGTGCCTGATGGAATTATTGGTAAAATATTATTTATACTAACAAAATTTGATATTCAGACTACGTCATTTTTAATTAGAATATAATTATATATTATTAATTACCTATAAATGCATTAATTATTATTTATTATTATAATTGGGTAGTATTTGAATGCACAGCAAAATATACTTAAAGAGATCAAACTAAGTTCAAACTAACTAAGTACTAATGGTAGTAACCTATTTCTGGGTGGGTTTAAGAAGGTACCTAACCCTTCCGAGGCGGAATGCAGTGATTTGAGGCGTATAGGTGCTCGTTATGCTATGCAATATTTGCTATGCAATTAGGTAGTATTTTTGATGGTCATTATATTTAGTCCCATTATAATTTATTGAATTATTTCATTGTGATACGTCATGAATTTAATTTAATTTGATTTTATGTAATTTTTGATTTGGTATTTTATTATTTATTATTCTTAATGTATTTGTTTAAATGTTATATCACTTTTAAATAACCTTTCTGACCTATTTCCGCCGCATATTTCTTTCATTTTACTTTTCTTTCTAAGCTCATTTAATTGTGCATGCAGTGGCTGCCTTAAAAGCTTACGCAACCAACTAAAACCTGTTATTGTATCAATATTTTGTATTGTTGTTGTAATCACTGGTGGTCCTATATAAATAAAATAAAAATAAACAGGTCATAGTGTGGGTGAGCTAGGATGCGCATATGCAGATGGTTGTTTGACAGCGGAGGAGATGATTCTATCTGCATACAGCCGTGGATTGGTTTCCTTACAGACACCATTTATACGCGGTTCTATGGCTGCTGTCGGCTTGGGATACGAAAAGGTGAAATACTCATATTTTAGTTTATTATTTACCTTAAGAAGTTATCATTTATAGTACAAATTTGAATTTTTGGGGTTGAAGTGGTCGCCGTGGCCGAAATCGGTTGAGGAGGATATTATTATAGTATAAATTTTGATACTAACGTATTTACTGGATTTTAGATCTCTCAAATGCTTCCACAAGAGATTGAAGTGGCTTGTCATAATGGTCCCGAGTCTAGCACTATTTCTGGACCTGCCGATATTATGCGGAGTTTTGTCGCGGAACTGACTGCTACAGGAGTCTTTGCTAAAGAAGTGCCGTGTTCCAACATCGCCTACCACTCACGTTATATTGCAGATGCTGGTAATTTTCAACCTTACTACCTAATAGAAATGTCATTGGTGGTTTTGATTTTACTAAAACATTTTTACCATAGGCCCCGGGCTACTCAAATACTTGAAAGAAGTAATTAAATCTCCAAAGCAGCGAAGCGTGCGTTGGGTTTCTACTTCTGTCCCAAAAGACAGATGGGATCAAGATATAGCTCAATATTCGTCAGCTGAGTACCATACTAATAACCTGCTAGTAAGAAAGAAACATAAATTGGATTAAGTTTAAAATAATTTTCTCAAATATTGATTATTACAAAAATTTTTCAGTGCCCGGTACTTTTCGAAGAAACTTTACCTGAAATACCACGCAATGCTGTATTAGTAGAGGTCGCTCCCCACGGTCTTCTACAGGCCATTCTGAAACGTTCTCTACCCGATGATTGTAAAAATATTGCACTGACACGACGCAAGCATCCCGATAATACTTTGTTCCTTCTTGAGGCTGTTGGAAAGTCAGTAGATCAATGACTAATAATTCATGTATATTATTGCATTTTTAATATTACCAAATTTAGACTAATATCGTAATTGTTTCTCTGCAGATTGTACATGGAAGGATATAACCCAAAAGTCCAAATATTTTACCCAAAAGTTGAAATGCCCGTTTCCACTGGCACTCCTTTCTTATCTCATCATATTCAGTGGGCACATGGAGAAAAATGGTTAGTGTTTGATGCCTTATACGAAACTTTGTTAAGAACAACTGAAACTTATTATATATACATTTACAGGGCGTTGCCAATATATCGAACAGCTCGCAGAACAATGGCTGCAGCTTACAAATGCAAGGTTTCATTGCACGACAAAGAGAACCAGTACTTGGAAGGAAACGTAATTAAAGGTATTGTCTACACAACATTCTATACATCAATAATTTATTGAATACATTATTATTCATTTTATTATATACCTATTATAGATGAAATAGTATACCCGGCTTCAGCCATTCTTGTCGCTGTATGGGATACCCTCGTCATGACTCTGAATGTACCGAAGAAGGAACTATCTGTTGAATTCAATGATATTCGTATATATGTGCAACCAGTATTGCAGGACCAATCCCAGTTAACACTCCGAGTGCAAATACAAAGAGGAACTGGTAGTTTTGAGGTTAGTTTGATATTTGAATGAGTAAATTGATATCATGTTATAGCAATGTCTAATACATAATTGAAATATTTTTCAGGTTCTTTATGAAAAAATGATTGTAGCTACAGGACAAATTGCAGCATATAAACCGAAGGACGATAGCAAGACTGATACACAAGCCATTAATATAGATGAAAAAATGAACCTTACTGCTGCTGATATTTATGCTTTACTTCAAGAACGCGATTATTTATACAGGTAAAACGTTACATGAACTCAACGATTAGATCTTACATATACCTATCATCATGGTTCGATTCCCGCACAAGTCAAACATTTGTGTGCATGAAAATGGATGTTTGTCTTGGTCTGGGTGTTTCTATGTATAATATGTATGTATTTACAAAAAAAAAGTATATATGTATGTATGTTTAAATATCCATTGTCTAGTACCCATATTACAAGCTCTGCTTAGTTTGGGCTGGATGGCGTTGTGTATATATGATAGAATATTATATTATATTAACATGCCTGTTCTCTGGACAAGTAGGCAATCGAAATATTATATCTACGATCCTAAAACAAAATCACTGTACACATGTACAATGTTTTTGTCTTACACTTATCGTTTAGGGTATTTTTAATTTCATCTTTCTTTAGAATATCTTCATGTACGGGCTCTAATTTTATGTCGAATGAAATAATTAGTAATGTCAAACAGTTAAGTCACCTTTATAAGAAATCATATATAATTATTTATATTAACATTTGCTAAATTGTAAAATTAGCAGATAGCATCTTATTGTTTGAGACGAATAAGTATTTACATATTTTAATAGTAAATGTAATTATTTAACATATTAATAAGAAAGTATAAATGAATTCTCATAAAATAAATCACTGTTTTCTTTACTTTAGTGGGGAGTTCCGTAGTATTGAAAACGCGAGCATGTCCCTGAATACAGCAGATCTAGCATGGCGCAGCAATTGGGTCACCTTCATTGACGGAATGCTGCAGTTGAATGCGCTACGACAGATGCACAATTCAATCTCTAAACCGACACAAATCAGAAGAATTCGTATTGACATTGAAAAACATAACCAAATTGTAAATACTATGTCTGATGATAAAGTTCTGCTCAAAGCCAATATATCTGAAAAATTTAATTTCACAAGGTAAATAGAGTATAATATATAACTTTTACATTTAGGTCTATTCTATTTTAGAGATATCTCTAAAACAGAATATCTACTACATGTAGGTATATACCTACCAGCAGCTACAGACTGCCAGCTATGTTTACCCCCAGAATAAATAAAGTTTAAGATAGTTTTCCATAAAATAATTTGAAATATTTTTCGGACGCACACTAAAGAGCATGTTAAAAAGAAAATAATTAGGTATTAGAAGAAAATCTAGTTCATGGAGTACAGATTATAATGAGAAGAAGTAGTCATGGTCAATCTTTCCAAAATTTAATTGTAAACAACATGTCTTAAGTATTAAAGTTCATTTCTTGGTGCATTATTTGGTCCATGAAATATGTTCAGATTATAGATACTTATCATAAGATCAATAGTTTGCATCTGTCGCTGAAATAATATTTATATTAATAATATATTATTAAAAAAAGACTTATTTTCTTCAGTGAAAATTTTCTTCAGTAAAAAATAATTTACTACCGAATAGCCTATAATTGCTTTGACTTATGTTTTATTGGCTCACGAGCCGTATTTGCCTTATATTTCACATTTTTTTGGTTCATTGTGCTTAAAATTAATAATATTGTCTTTTAACTTAGGTGTGGTGGTGTAGTAATTGAAGATGTTAGGTTTAAAAATATGCCAGCAACTACTAACAACAAGGTTCAGTTCCAAACTTTAAGATTTATTAAAAATGGACAGACCGATTTAGATGTGAGTAATACAATTTATGCATTATAAATACCGACCATTTTCTGATTATGAGCCGGATACGTGGCCTCTTCAAAGGATGGCGACACCGTATACCTACCCGAACAAGTGTCCAAGAACGAATAAAAGTAGAAAATTTGCAAGATGAAGTATTGAAAGACGAGTATAAAATTCAATTGAGGAAAAGATTTGAAAGATTTTGTGACACTGATGATATAGAAGAATTATGGCAGTCGTTTAAGCATGAAATGGTTGTTGTAGCGTCAGAAGTATGCGGTGTGAGCAAGAAGAGGAAAGTTATAAAATCGAAGAATGCGTGGTGCGATAAAGATGTGCAAGGGGTAGTACGTGAGAAGAAGCAGGCATGGTTGGACTGGCTATCTGTCAGAGCCAATGAAAGAATGCAAGAAGCAACGAATGAGGATGTGAATGAAGCTAGGAATAAGTTTATAAGAATGAATAAGGTAGTGAAAGATGTAATTAAAAGGAAAAAAGAGGAATTGAAAGACGAGTTTGATAGAAGATTATCTGAAGATTTCCGGACCAACGCGAAGTTCTTCTGGAAATCCATTCGCTCGGTTCGAGGTAAAACCGTAACCACAGAGCTGAAATCAATCAGAGATAAGAATGGAAGTTTACTGAATGAAGAAAAGAGCGTACTGAAGAGATGGAAGGAATATTTTGAAAGTTTATTTGAAAGAGAGGAATGGCAAGGGCAAAGTTTCGAAATGAATGATAATGATAGTAGTGATGAAAGCCCTATTAGTATGGATGAAATAATGAAAGCATTGAAAAGCATGAAATCAGGAAAGGCTGGTGGGTATGATAGGATTACAGTCGAAATGCTGACAGCTGGACAGGGTCTTATAGCAACTCAGTTGTGCCGCCTTTTTACTTGTGCTGGAATACCGGCCGTGTACCAAGTGATTGGTGCAAGGCCGTCATAGTACCTTTATACAAGGGAAAAGGCTCACAGCAAGAGTGCAAAAGCTATAGAGGCATTAGCTTGCTCAGCGTCGTCGGTAAATTGTATGCAAAAGTGTTAATTGAAAGGATTGTGAAAGTAACCGACAAGAAAATATGGGATGCACAAACGGGATTTCGAAAGGGTATGGGATGTACGGATCAGGTCTTTTCCTTACGGAGCATAGCTGAAAAAGTTTTGACCAAAAGTCAAAAGGTCTATTGCGCATTCGTGGATCTGGAAAAAGCTTATGATAAAGTGGTGAGGAATGAACTTTGGTCGGCATTGTCCATGTATGGAGTGAATAGCAACCTCACGCGAGCTCTGAAATCTCTTTATGATGATTCCAGAGCTTGTGTTAGGATAAATGGGACCTACACAGATTGGTTTAGCATCGATAAAGGTGTTAGACAAGGATGTGTAGCGTCACCTTGGCTGTTTAACCTATACATGGACAATTGTTTGAAAGATTTAAAAGATTGTGAATGGGGATTAAGAATGAATGAGTTACTTGTCAAATGTCTTCTTTATGCCGATGACCAAGTAATACTTGCGTCATCGGCGGAAGAGTTGCAGGCGATGGTAACTATTATGCATGGTGCTTTTGAGAGTAAAGGAATGAAAATAAATGTAAGCAAGACGAAAGTAATGGTATTTGAAAAGGAAGAGTGCGTGGCGATGTGTAATATTATGATTGATGGAGAAAAAGTGGAGCAAGTGAAAGAGTTTGTATATTTGGGTACTTTGTTTACAAGGGATGGTAAAAATGACGGAGATATTGAAAGGAGAACGATTGCTGGCAACAAAGTGAATGGAGCCCTACGCGCTTTTATGAACAGTCGAAATGTATCCGAAAAGATACGTTTGGCTGTTCATAGAGGACTATTAGTGCCCACACTTATGTATGGAAGTGAAAGTTGGGTATGGCAAAAGAAGCATGAGAGCAGAATAAATGCTGTAGAAATGAGAGCGTTGAGAAGCATATGTGGTGTGACTCTGAAAGATAGAATAAGAAATAGTGTGATTAGAGAGAGATGCGGCATGAAAGTGGATATAGTTACAAGAATAGAAAAGGGTATGTTAAGCTGGTTTGGACATGTAGAAAGAATGGACGAGGAAAGACTGACTAAGAAAGTTTATAAGGCTAGTGTGAATAGAACAGTCGCAAAAGGAAAACCTAGGCGAACGTTTCTCGACCAGATCGGAGGCGTTCTGGACAAAAGCCAGGTTAAGAGCTCCTTGAACCGACGGGCGTGTATGAGGAATGTGATGAAAGTGAATGAAGCCAGAGAAGTGTGTCAGGATCGTAGCAAATGGAAATCCGTAGTCTCTGCCTACCCCTCTGGGAAACAGGCGTGAATCTATGTATGTATGTATGTAAATAGCAAGATATTAATGTTTCTGCAAGACTAAACAAACAATTGTATTATTTTTAGGTTGCGGCGTCCTTGATAGTTTTCCTGCAAATAGTTGCAGAGAACGTAAATAAAGAAGCTATAAAAATAGTAGGATTACCAAATAACCACTTAGAAGGTAACGTATTTGGCATAATGCAAAATATTGGATCAAATGTGTGCGGTGTAAAGATTCAATACGAACAAGCCAATTTTGAAGCCTGCATGAAGAACCATGAGCTACTTAAACTAGCAGATGTCGTGATCATGTACAATCTGTCAGTAAATAATGATGTAAGTGGCGATTTCTATTGACACTTTGAGTGATTTAATAAGATTTTTATCACGTGGTAACCATGCATTTTAATTATCAGGTATGTCAAAAACTACATCGCATATTACCGTCTAATAAATTCATAATCACCGAGGAAGATCAAGTGCTCGGCAGTCGCGTACGACCCTCGTCTCTCTACAGCGTGATATCAACGCTTTCTGGTGAACGCAACGCGCGATTACGTTTGCAACTTGTACGTTGGAGGCCAGCACCATCTCCACCCATCGCTACTGCAGTAACAATCCGCACACCTACTGATTATACTCTCCTGAGCTCTGCACGAGCTAACGTGCCCTCCACACATCGTCTTCTCGTATTTAGCCCGTATCCCGCGCCAACTGGTCTTAAAAAGATGATTAAGGCCTGGAGAAGAGAGGCTCAACGGAATTTGGTTCAACTAATAATGGTCAATAATGAGGGAAGTAACTTCTTTGTAGATGAGCTCCCAGATATTGACCTAGCATTCAGCGTAGTAGATGAAGTAAGTTAACACTATTATGTGTTAATAATTATTTTAATTTATACAAGTATACACATTTTTGCAAACTGGTATTTTTTAGTATAAATGGGGAGGTGAATATAATGTACCAGTTCACGCCAATACTGCAGCAACCGACAACGTAATGTTAAAAACTTCTCAAATTGGAAACTATGATTCCTTGTACTGGACTGAAGGTCCTGACGATACAAATAATGCACTCACTGTAAACGTAAGTAAATATTTGTAACTGACAAATTTTCTATCATCCATAAGTTTGACAAATATATTTCTAACTGCAAAAAACATAGAATAATGCATTGGATTTATCGTCATCAACATCAACGATCAAAAATATTTGAAATCGGTACATACTCGTGATTTCTGACAACAGATTTAGCCTGAAGATGTCGCCATTTTTAAGCTTATAGAAGTTTAATAGCAACAGTCCTACTGTTAAATTATATTTATAGATTTGGATCGTTATAATTATTACACGATTATTATTTATATTCAGGTTCACTACGCTGGCATCAGCAACACTGACGTCAAGAAAGCTAATGGAACTATTCTGAACGAAAAAGATGCTGATAATTGTTTTGGAATGGACTTTAGCGGTACAACAGCCAGGTATATGATTTGTGTATAGATATGTGTTTTTATAATACAGTAGATCTTAAGGGATGATTGTTACAGACCGTCTTAACAAATATTTACGACAAACTTTGTAGAGAGTCAGCCTTTAAATATTCAGGTTCTTTTTTGTGTTTTGAGTGGCGAACGTGCAATGGGTATGGTGTTCGGTGGAGCGGCGAGTACGCAGGTGCCTGCGCAGCCGGAGCTGCTGTGGCCGGTACCGGCACACTGGAGTCTTGAGGAAGCGGCCACTGTGCCACTCGCATACGTACATGCACTATACTGCCTCGTAAGTAAACGTCTAAAATAAAAAATAAGTCAGAAGAAAAATCACCATGTCCACAAGAATGTAAAATACTTGCTGTACTCGCCAACAAGTATTTTAAAGAACTAAAGGCTTACGAGCACAGTCCCGGCTGTAAGCGGTTATCATAGTATATAGCAGTTACCAATGGCAGCAATATGATTAATGCTTTAGTGATGGCACTCTCAAAATAAGAGCAGAAATCATGCGTCTTTATCCAACTCACAGCACTTTCTTAAGGATATCTGGGACCCCTAATTAATATAGCACCATGACACAATCTATCTATAACTATGGCTACAATCTTCTGTAGGCGTCTGTTCTGTATAGTAGTATCTACACGGCTTACTTCAGATTTGAGTGGCGATGCCCTCTTTTCACCAAATAATTTTATTCTAAAAGACGCTATATGTACTAAAATAAACATCAAGATTCTAGCACAAGTTTTGGGTTACAGGCAATCAAAAGTGAGTTATTACGAGGAGACAGTGTGTTGATCCACGGTGGTTGCGGAGCTACAGGACAAGCGGCTATTGCTATAGCGTTATATCTCGGCTGCCGAGTGTTCACAACTGTCAGTGATATACGTAAGAAGGAATTCTTGCGTAAATTATTTCCGGAACTAAATGGTATGTATACAGTAACTAAATTGAATTGTAAAATATAAATATTTTGATTTGCTTGAAGATTAGAATATCTTTCTTTTGTTGCTATCGTTCATAACCAAATGCTAATGCAGAAATCGTCTATTATATCTGCTAACTGGTTTTGAGTTTTGACTTATATATGAGTATGTATGTATGTGAGGCTTATTTCATGACCATTATTGTGACTTGTATGTAACGCGGTGGCTACTGAATAGATCGTTTGCAAATCCCGAATCTTATGAGTGATTACATATTTAAACTATTGGGGATCGAAACATCGGACCAACGACGCATACGAGTTGTTGACACTATTGTAATATTAATTTTGTTTACAGGAACAGAGGAACAGTCCTATTTTGCAATAATTCTAAAAATATTTCCGAATATTGTTTTCAGAGAAATTCATAGGCAATTCTCGTGATGACACTTTTGCGGATATGGTCTTACAAGAAACTCAGGGCAAGGGTTGCGCTATTATTATAAGCACTGTAAAAGAAGACCTAAGAGACGTAAGTTTGATCATCTTTACAGGTTTGAGAATCAGACTTATAGTACTTTTGCCACAATTTTTTAATTGGTTATTCATTTAATAATTAAATAGAAATGGAAAATTCTGGGTCAAAAATTAGCTACGACGTAACCACTTCGATGTAAAACTAATGTTTTGCCATTTTAATATTGCCAAAGTGGATATTTATTTATTTACTATAAATACTTATGTATCTTTACAGACTTCCTTTAGGTGCTTAGCATCTGTTGGTAAAGTACTTGAGTTGTCGCAGCTTCACGCACACGAAGCTTACAAATTTGGAATGAATCATTTAAAGGGAGAAAGATCCTACGTTTTCGCTGACATGGCTTCAATATTTAAAGAAGGAAAAAAAGACGAAATGGAGGTTAGTACATAACTCCAATAACTATTAATGAACGGAATATAATATATAATTAGGATGTATTTGATTTTGTATCTTTGTAACGTTTTTTGTAGAAATTGCAAGCAATGTTGGCAGAAGGAATTGCTCGCGGCTTTGTTCGTCCGCTGTCGCACGTGACGTATGCTCCGAGTGAGACGGCGCGCGCCTTCCGCCTGCTGGCGGCGAGTCGACATCGCGGACGAGTGCTGCTGCGCATACAAGACGACAAGCCGCGCACCGAGCACAACAGGTATATACAGAAGTCCAATTCATACTGTGTAATGTAATGTAATGTGTAACATAAGGTGATTATTTTACACACTCTCCTTTAAAGAACACATAACTGCTTTAAGACTGCGCCGAGCGCAATGTGCCAAAACAGGCGGTCACAGTTAAGTTGATAAATACAACATTTTTTGTTTAATACAAATATAAAATATACATATAACATAACAATGAATGTGTTTACAATTACTCCGTGTTAAAAACTTTAAATAATTAATATTTTCGCCTAGAAAATTACGCAAATTTGCAAAAATGCAAATCCGTAAGCTCGTATTAAGTGATTTTTTAGATTATAACAGTAGAAATCTATCCTATTTTACAGCTTAAACGAAACATAAATAGTTATAATTCAATTTGTCCGTCCCAAATATTTAAGTTATTGGTTTCATTTCATTTTTATTTCATTTATTTATTCAGAGAACGATTTTTACATTGTATGCGAATGTTTTTTACAATTTATAAATAATTACAAGAATAATAATCATAATGCAAATAACAATTTCAATAATATAAATTCAAATAATTAAGTGGATACATACAATAAACATTAATGACATGATTATGATGATGTCAATTTAATAATAATAACTAAAAAATAAAAAGCAATCAAATGTCAAACAGCAAGAAAAATTATCAATAGAATCCATATAATGTCAAATATCAATAAAACAAAAGAATTAAAAAAACAAAATGTCAATAAATAAACTAAAAATAATGTAATTATTTAACTAATGAATTCAAAAACGAAATCTTGCATGAGACAAAAAGTTTGCTATGTCGCTTACAATTCTTCAATTGAGTAATAGCATTTTTCTAACAGGAACCGCTTAAGTTCGCTTAAAAAATCTTTTTTACGAAATATCTTTTTTAAATCTAATGGCAATTTATTAAATATTTTAACGGATCTGTAATATGCACACTGCTTTACAACATCAAGATGTGGTATACATTGGGTATTTAGATCTTTTCTCCTAGTGCTCTCCCTTATCTGTCTTTCGTCTTCATTTTCGTACTCATGAGCATATTTAGATAAGTGAGAGAGTAACACCAATATATATAAACTAGGAACGGTCAATATTTTTAATTCTTTGAAGTACACGGTCTGCATGAATTTGGTATTTGAATTCTTGCAATTGTTCGAATGGCTCTTTTCTGTGCGACAAATGCCCTATGAACATTGTATTCATAGCTTCCTCCCCAAAACAGGATGCTATACCTTAGTTTGGACTCGACTAATGCAAAGTATACCATTCTTAAGTGCTCAGTACTAACTTCGTTCCTGAGACTCCTGAGTACATAGCAGGCCGAACTAATTGAGTTCTCCAAATGCATTTAATTGCACAATTAAGATACATATTTATCAAAAAAGCACTTCAAATCCTCCATACAATTATTTTACAACGGCGGCCGCGCGCCGATTTGAATATCGAGTTCTGTCATTCAGTCCAACCGCGTCTTACGCTCGGCGCAGACTTATGGTCTTAACTAACAGAGTACGCAAATTATAAGTTGTTTTCAAAAAATTGCACCTTATTGCAGATCACAAACTCATCATACAGATTTATAAAGAAAAAGAAAAATGTTTTATTTGAATCTCCAGACATACATAATTTTAAAAACAATAATAAATACAATTAAGCAGAAAACGGTACATGGAGATCAAATTAGGCAACTGCGTCAGCTATTGTTGCAGTATATACTGCAACGCTGGTATTTTCGCAGGCCTAATTCAATTGTGTCAGTCTTTAATTCAATATTGCATCACTTCATGGAGCGGTAGCGCAAAATCCTTCATGTTAAATATTGAGCGAGCACAAAGAGTGCTTCTAAAAGTAGCCTACCGCTTTTCCACACATCTTTTGTATGAAAATTGAAGTGTATTAACTGTCCGACAGCTTTTTATAATGTTCACAGTATTTAAACAGCACACAACGCTTACACAACATTAATCTTATTAACACTAAAAGACGGATTGATATTGTCTGTACCACACTTTCTGAATCAACAAATTTTACAAATAGAATTTTCGTATTTTTAGGGCCTTTTCTTTATAACAAGATAAATAAACAAACAGCTATATATGACCTAAGTTATGTAAGCTATATCTAAGCGGATAGTCTGTCGGTACTTACAAACTTTAAACTATGAGGATACTGAAGATTTGTTGATTGTTGTTAAATAAGTAATAACAAGTCCCATGATAATAATTATAATATTGGCCTATTTTTGCATATATTTATATAATAAGTATGGCTAATTGTATGTAACTTAGTTTCTAGTAGTATATTGTAAGTACCCTTAGCGCCCGTGGCACAGGTGTACCTGGTACAGGCACCCATATTACATTACCTATAAGAAATACTTTATGGACTGTATTCATGTTTTACCACTGTAATCAATAAATAAATAATTATTATTATTATTAAATTTTCAATTCCTTCTGAGTCAAAATCAAAAATCAAAATCAAAAATAAATTTATTCAAGTTAGGTTACAAGGTAACACTTAAGAATGTCAAAGTTACACTAAATTTTTCTGTGAATTTACATTTTTTCAAAACAGATCCATCAAAAATACTAATTTAAATAGCAATAAGCAAAACAGTGATTCTGCAAACATACGCGTCCAATTACTACGTAATATATGTATAGCATTGATATCAATCTTATTTGTTGTAGGATATATTGCAACCCAGATCTTTGTCAGCTGGTACTGTTCGATGATGCAACGTTCGGACTTGAACTCGTCGATAGGCTTGTAGACCGTGGTGCGAAGAAAGTGCATGTCCTTTACAAGGATCACATGGCTGCTAAGTTCCAATTTAAAATACGGTGAGATAGCAAATTTAGTTAATCAATGTAATGTAACATAGTCATAATAGTTTATCCGTTCCTAAGTTAATTACAATGTGATTTCTAGGTCATGGGAAAGGAATGATGTCCAAATCCAAGTATCTTCTGATAACATAAACACTGAGAAGGATGTTGTAAATCTAATCAATAAGACCAAACAACTTGGTGACTTGCAAGGGATATATTCTGCGGTCGGTGCTGGTCAAAATATACACGAATCATTGTTCCAAGCCTTGGACTCAGTATCGAGAAAGTTGTGTCCTAATCTAAGGTAATGATGCAGAAATTATTGTAAAAATACATTTATTATATTAGTTTAAACTGGTCTCCATCAAACACTTTCGTGTTTCAGATACTTTGCTGTACTAAATACTGGTGATACTATGAGTGGTCACTTGACGTGTCTGTCTCGCGTCCGCAGTAAACTACCTGCAACAATGTTATGTCTCTCTGAACTTAGAAACGTAAGTGTATTTATCACTTTGTCAATTCAGATCGTTCTGTACCATGTGCCAGTACTGATCAAGTGAATTAAAGCGAAAGAGTATGTTTCACTAGTGGACATGGCGTGCTGGTGTGTATTCGTCTTTGCGTTCACATAGAACGATTTTCAATATGTGCCGATGTGGTTCGATTTCATTTGCTTTTTGTTCTTAGTCCTCACTCGTCTTTTCGTTCCCTTCATCTCGTACGTTGCTTAACTTGCTTGACTACAAATCTGGATTCATTCCGCTTTCGACCCTCATGTTTCGTCCCAAATGTAAAAATACGCATTCGCCCCAAAAATTGTTCCTCATATGCCCCGAAATTTAGATAAATATTAATTTGTTAACGTAATTCCTATTTCGTTGCAAATTATGTTCCTTTTCTGACCCTGTTTTTTTTTGTCTAGCAAATGTTGATGTACCGTCAGCCGAAAAATATTTTAAAATATCTCCTTGATCTCTCGGCGAAACTTTGGGCTTATAATTGCATGACACCACGAGCCCAACATTGAAAAGATTTAAAATAAATTATCAACATGTTTTGTTTTGCTAACCATATGCTCAAAAATGTAGGACGAAAAAGGAATAATTAAAAAAGAGGAGTGAATGAGGATTTTTTTGGAATATGGGACGAATGTGAATATAAAGTAGAAGCGAATGCGGAACAAACTCAAATCTGGAATCATAGTGTTGGATGCTTTACGACTATAAATAAAATTAATAACAAAAAAGGGTTTATGTAAAAAGCTACAAGCTGAATATTATGTTACATCTTTAGAAGTTATTCTTTTATTAATTTTAATAAATAAATCTAAACTATGGATAGTGTTACATTTTATAATCAATTATCTGTAATGTAAATTTTGGTATGGTATAATATTGTTATCACAGCGGACTACTTTAAGCTGGTATGAAACACTCAATGCGATTGAGCACGCATTGCGGATCTCTGAAACTGTATTGATTGCAAGAGCAGTACCAGAACAGAAACCTACGTTATTAGAGCAGATCGCGGCACTAGGTGGTGAGTACAACATAAGAGTTACAAGTTTATATTATATCCAAAAGAATGCTTTTTGCTTTGCTTTTTGAATGTTTATTTGTGGTTGACTCAAATTGAGGTCCATCTCATCATGATCATCATCAACTACAATACTTGGTACGCCATCTGCGCAGTCAAATATTTGTTCCAAATGATACAATAATAGACATCCTCAAGCTTATTCACCGATGATACTTTAAACGAGTAGCAGAAACGGGACCTACCAAAGAAGTCTAGGTAAATATAATAAAATATTTATTAATTCCAGGCATCACAATATCAAAAGACATACCTACAGCTGCTACATTGGAGGAGCTTGGAGTTAAAGAGGACAGACTACAACATATCGCCACTTTCCTGCGCGTTCACTACAACGTTCCTCTAAACGACACACAGCTGCCACAGCTGTCTCTTGAAACGTATGTACCGTTTTAATGTTCATAATTTTATTAAATGTTTTGCGATTTCCGATTAAAACTGCAGCTGCATAATTGATGAAAATGATCTTCAATTCAGTTCAAGTAATGAAAACTAAACTTCTATAATCTAATGCTAACATCCTAACTTATATTTATAATTGCGAATGAATTTGTTTGTTGTAAGCGAAGCCATGTGCCAAATCTAGTTGATGGAAAATCATAAAATCACCAGAAATAGAAAAACTTTATCCTTAAAATTAAATCTAATTAGTCATATATGAAGTTTGCCTATTAAAAATAATATCGCTGAATTATTTCATCCGATATTATTTATAAAAATCACTACCGAAATTATTTTTCCAACCACAGAATCCTGCATTTGGAGAAATCGGACTGCGTCTTTGAAGATATTAAAGGACTGGGAGCATTCTTTTCACAAGTAGACTCAGATGAGTTGCAGGCTACATCGGAAATGATGTTTATGCCTACAATGACCAACAGCGCCTTCCTGGTAAAAAAATAATTAAAACCCTACGTTTGATAATCTAAGAATCAGAGGAATGCTGATATATCTTTTAACTTTCCAGCGTGACGATGAATTCAATGCTTCTGATTCGTACCTGTACATAGTGCCGGGTATGGAGGGTCACCACGAGCGGTTCCGCACGATGTGTGAGCGCCTCAAGCTGGCGGCGCTCGTGCTGCAGCCGGGACTCGACTATCCACGTGAGACTGTGCGCGACACTGCCGAGAGATTCGCTAAGGTAAGTTATATATAAATATTCAAATGTGATATATTAAAATAGTCGTGAAAATAACCCATAATACAAACCAAACACGAACAAAAATGACTTGTTGTACGTCAAAGAAAATAAAAAAGAAATTAATATGTTTGTTTGGCTCTCAAGATTCTGCACTCGTGTAGGGTGGACTCTAGACTGGTCCTGAACTGTGTTAAGCTCCTTAACAAATTAGGCAGGAAGAACGCAGTCAGACTGGTGTGAGTTCCGGGGCATGCAGGGGTGCAGGGCAATGAGGAGGCTGATGAATTAGCCAGAAAGGGCTCGGAGCAACTGTTTGTGGGCCCCGAGCCATTCGTGGGACTCTCTAAGAGCACCGTAAAGGCAGCTTTGAATGCACACGGCAATGAAAAAGGCTAGAGTAGATGGCCCTTAGGGGTTTGGAACACTCCAAGAAATTCATTGCAAACGGAGCCACAGGCTTCACCCGGAAGTTCTGCGGGTATAGCAAGAGCCAAATGCGCCTACTCACAGGAGCGTTCACTGGCCATTTTGGCACCAACGACTTCCTGTGCAGATTGAGATTGACACACAATTCCATCTGCAGAGCCTGTGGTGAACAGGACGACTCCATATCGCACCTACTGGTGAATGCGATGCGTTGGCTGGACTTAGGATGGGTCTGATGGGATTGGCATATCCAAACTCTGAAGACTTCAGGCTTCTCCCTCTGAATTGTACACTGCGGCTAATGCAGTACATTCATAAGGAGATAGCTAAGGGATGAATCTTGGGGCTGACACAAAAGATCCCACTGTGTCGAAGTGTCGCCGGTCTGTACTGACTGGCCCCCACACACAAGATAAGATAAGATAATATGTTTGTAACCTTAGATAAGTATGCGCTAAAAACCAATTCTCCCCGTGAACATGACTGCTCAAATGCAACCGAAACATCGGGGAAAGAGTGTAATTATACTCGTAAATCTAAATATGTATTTAGTAGCCTAAATCAAAGTAATATAAACAGTGACTAGTAACTGTTAGTAACAGTGTTCAACAATACAAATTATGTAACAATTGTGTTTTAAAAATAAATATCAACGCGATAAAATCCCTGTGAAGTAGTTTATTTATAATTATAACTAAACATATACTCGGCGTCAAAAAAATCGCACCTCGCTTAAAACAATTTTCAAGCCTCAGGCCCGGTATCCACCAAAGCAGAGAGGAGAGGAGACGAGAGGAGATGTGTTTTGAATAAATCAATTAGATTTCGTTATTTCACATCTCTCCGCTTAGCTTCGGTGGATGTGGATCAAGCGGAGAGGAGAGAAGATATCTCATTATTCTATAGAATTTTGGCAGAGTAGAGCTGCGTGTAGCCGGGAGGCCCCTCGCGGCCTCGTTCCCCACTGCCTTCTCCCCGCGTCTCGCACACCGAAAGCGTCATTCGATTGATTGGTTTATCTCTAAATATACAGCTCATATCTCTGTTAGGTACACGCAGCTCACATATCCTCTCCGCTACGCATTTCCTCTCCGCTTTAGTGGAAATAACCTGCAAGCTTTCCACCAAAGCTGCAGTTCTTCTCCTCTCGTTTCCTCTCCTCTCTGCTTTGGTGGATACCGGGCCTCAATATTCCCAAGTCAATACATCAAACCTATACAATATTATCAATCAATTTAAAGTACGTTTATTGAAATTTTATCAAACATTAATTACATTTCATAAAAAATATAAATATTCCTAATACGATAAAGTAAAGAAAACGGACTATGGCCTAACCCTTCTCACACTGAAAAGAGGCCCATGTCCAGCAGTAGGACAGTTTAATTCAAAATTCAAAACATTTATTTTCGGACTATTCAGTCCAGAGAGTGTTAGTAGTACAACGGGATAACTTAAAAACTATGTTAGTTACTTACACACACATAAAATAGAAAAAAACTGCGTCCGTCCTTGGGCGGCTATTGCCAAACCTGCCCAAACCGAGCCCAGTGTCGGTTGCTGGTGACTCTACACGGGGGTTATCTGGTCACTGGCGGTTTACCGTGCACCAGTGTGGACGGACCCCCTGAACGCTCAGTGCAAGACTCTCTTGCGTAGACCGCAGAGAGTCATAGCGTTCAGGGTAGTAGGTGGAAGGCGCGGCTGGAGGCGCCTCTGGCCGGTTTCAGAACTGTTAGGGCCCTCCAGCCGGTGTTGGAGCAGTAGGCAGAGCAGCAGCATGGGACCCTTTCTTCCGGCTGGTACAGGTATTGTCAGGGCACGGTTGCTTTGGCAAATACCTGCACAAGGTTGCTAGGAGGGAATCGAGTCCCGTCTGCCACCACTGCGAAAGTGAGAAGGACACGGCGCAGCACACGCTCGAGCAATGTCCTGCTTGGGCGGTGTAGCGCCGTGAACTCATTGAAATTGTAGGAGAAGACCTCTCGCTGCCGACCGTGGTCAAAGCCGTGGTCGACAGCGAGAGGCAGAGTGGGTAGCGGTCGCATCCTTCTGCGAGGACGTTATCTCGCAGAAGGAGGTGGCGGAGCGGATTCATGAGGAAAGTGTCCTGGTGGATCCGTGCCGTCGCGCGCGAACCGAGTGGCGCAGGCGCCCTCTGTCGTGTCGGGGCGTCGCCTAGGAGTCGTTACCCGCAGACCTTCCTGTATGTATTGGGCACTGCTAGGTGGGTCGCTGATGCAGTTTCAGTTCCAGCGATCCACCCATCATACAAAGCAGCGAGTTGGTACACCATGGAGTTTTAGTCGGTAGATCCGAAGTCTCGGGAGAGCCCGACATAACCCTCTCGCTTCCCCTTGTGGCGAGGTGGTATGTATAAGGAGCATTTCCCCAAGATAAAAAAAGTCGTGCGACTCATTCGGTCCATGAAAGATCAAATGGAAGCTGTAATTAGAGTGAGAAAAGGTTGCATTAACTTTTTAGTAGGAATTAATTTTTTTTTCTGTATATTAATTGCTTGTTTGTTATTGTAAAATTTTCTCCTAAATACCAATTGTTTTCATTTTTCACTATTACTTGTTTTTTCTAATCACTGACCCAGCAAGACGCAGGCCTTAATTTTTATGGTTAAATACCTATCAAACTGTTAAATAAATATCATTACAGTACTTTTCCTCTGATCAAACGGGATTAAAACTGATTTGAAGTTCTTTTTTCAAAAGGTGCGATTTTTTACTCTGTATGTTATTGTTATTTCAATAATCAATTTGTTTGCAAAAATGCATTTATTTTTAAAATCAATAAACCACTCACAAGACATTTAGATATTGTAACACTTTTCTGTGCGTTGATTTCTATCACAAGCAATAAGATTACACCTCGGCTACTATTGAACGTGCTAGGCCTGGTTATGTTATTTTTTCTTTAATTGGAACAAATAATTACACAGTAGATAATACATAGAAGTGAACTTAAACTACCAACTGCGTAATCGACTACGTTATTCACAGAATACAAAGAAAGGTATATGGCAGTAGCCGTACAAACTAAAATAAAATATTAAAAACAAATAGTAAAAATAATGTTTACCACAATGGGACTTCTACAAATCAAAAGAAAATAAAAGTCGGTGTTTTATATTACATACAATATTTTTAACATTTAGACCTTAATATGGATATAGTATCCAACTCTTTGATTGGTTTTAGAGCAAGGTTGCGAAATCGTCCACGTGACTTGGAAAACAAGTTTAAGTCCAAGAAGTACTTATTATAATTGCTTGTGAGAGGACACAGCGGAGATCATAGGCCCGCGTTATCTGGACATTTTTAGAGCATTGTTGCAATAAATGTGCGCTCAATTAAGACTTTCTTATCAAGGAGCTATAGCCTACTAGGAGACAGTTGACCTACGCAGAGGTCTCAAATTCGGTCACGCACCATTGAGCGTCCGAAGTTATGTGCGGATTAAATAGTTATATTATAGTGCTCGCTTTATCGGTTAAAGAGAATATTGTGAGAAAACATGCATGTTTGAGAGTTTTACATAATGTTCTCAAAGATAATATGTGAAGTCTGCTAACCCACACTGGAACAGCGTGGTGGACTATGGCCTAACTCTTTTCAGATTGAGAATAGGCCTGTGACCAGCAGTGGGACAATTTATATACAGGTCCAATATTAATATTAATTACTCTTATTTTGTATACTGTATCTATCTAATTTGCATTACAGTTCCTGATTTCCAAGGCTGCCATTAAAGATAATTTCTATCTGCTGGGTTACGAAAGCGGTGTTCTGGTGGCACTCGAACTTGCACACATTCTACAGGAACATGGTAAGAATAATTCGTAATCCTAATCCTAATCGTAATACTAAATTCCTAACTAATATTATAAAAGCGAAAATAAGTTTGTTTGTTTGTTTGTTACCTTTTCATGCCTGAACCACTGAATTTCATCCTGAAATTTTGCATATACGTTGACAGGTATACAGAAACGCACATAGGCTACATTTCATCCCGAAAAAAATTACTGTTCCCGAGGAAAATAACAATAACGTTCTTGTGATAATAGATGGCGCCACGTATCTTTCGAATCATGATTGAATTATATTATTACAAGCAGAGTAAAACCCGAATTGATTGTCAAATTCTAAATTAACGCAAGTGAAGCCGCGAGCAAACGCTAGTTGATCTTATAAACTAACCCGTGATTGATGCATAACTTAATCAGAAAAAAAATGTAATTTCTTTTCCATATTAAGGTAGTAACTTAAGTATCTAGAAAGTCGAATCAGAATTGTGTTATCTGCCATCTAGTGGCGTAGGTACTTAAATATTCAATTAAAATGTCGCTTATTAAATCCTATTTCATTAAACTCGTACGAACTCGGACCAGCTTTAATATTCACATAATTATATTTTACATCAAATATTTCATAATAAGTTAATAACGTATACGTCTCTTTTATAGGGTTAACTGGTACAGTATACTGCATTGGATATGCCCCAGACGAATTCAAGACAGTCATCGAGGAAAACCTCTCATTATACAAAACAGAAGAACAGCTTCAGAATGCGGTGGTGAGACACATGCTCAAGCTAATGGCTGGTGGAGACATGGCAGGGCTAGATAAAGCACTACAAAAGGCTACAAATTGGGCGCAGAAAGTAGAAATTTGCGTGCAATTCTTGAAAGGGCGAGTGTCTCATTCGGTGCAATATGCTAGTGCTCTTATAGAAGCAGCGCTGGTGCGTATCGAACAAGCTCGACGCTACCGAGCTGCGGTGCATCCATTACGTTCCCGGATAGTACTACTACGTGCTGCGACGGCACACGAGGCGCCAGCTACAACATCTTTGCAACAACATTCGCAACAACCAATCGTGGTCCACCAACTACGCGCACCGCTAGCGCACGCATTGAAAGACGCACGCTGCGCATCTATTATTAATGAAACCCTAAATCCTGAAATTCTAAAGGCATTCGAAAAGAAAAACATTTGCGATGCTTATCTTATTAATCCTTTCAGTTACATGTCTGTTCAGACCGAGAATGATGAAGAATAACTATTATTATGTTACTTTATATTGTATTTTTTTATAAATTATATGTTTGTGCTGTGTCTGTCTGATTATTTTTATGTCTTAGACTTGTAGTGAATTTAATATTAGAGTTTTAACGCCACCTATTACGTTTTGACTTATCAAAGAACGAAGAATCTTGATTTTATGAGCGTCTTCTCTTTGCCATCAGTAATGTACAAGTAAGGACAATAAAACAATATATAATCATCGTTAAAAAAAGATTTATAAATTTCAGTTACTTATTAGAATCTTATCGCTCAGAAAAAGGTATTAAGTTTAACTTGGAGTTTCTTGCAAAACTTTATAAATATTGCTTTTAAAAATCCATTCTTTATCTGTATCACTATGTTCTGCCCTTATATAATGGCTTTTAGTTTTATCAGATTGTAAAGTATCATTTCCATGGAAAAATGCGTCATACAACATAGTTTTTAAATATTTTTCTTCATCGCTGTAACTAGACTCGGCTACAATCTTATGCAAAATGTTATTTTTTTGATGATTTTTTGTGATTGAATCCTTTTGTAAGAAATTACGTCGATTAGGAATACTTTTGTAAAAATGACCTGCTTCACGATAATGACTTTTGTTGTTTGCTAAGGATCTTCTTGTGAGAACGCTGGGACTAATTCGTTTACCGAGATCAGGTGATGCTATCCTATATCGTTTTTGGTTCTTAGTATACATATACGTGGTCTTCATATGAGATTCACGAAAATTTGGTGTTTCTAATGCCATTTCTGGTAACATGTCTTGTATAATTTCTTGAGTTATTCTTTGAGTAGTTGTTTCTGTGTTGACTTGTGCCCGATGGTTCCTGTGATGGTGTTGGTGTCTTTGCTTTGTCGTAAGGTGATGTTTCTTATGATGTGATTTATGATGCTTTTTCCATATAGAATGACGATGTTTACGGTTTGCTTTATGGTTATAATGTTTAGAGAAATATTTGAGGAGTGTTGGATGTTTTAAAATTAAGTGTCTTATTAAGCCCTTATATTTTGATTTATAATACCCAGAGATTTTACTCATTCGGCGTCTCGTCTCTGATGTTGTTCTGTTTTCTGTAACAATTTTGTTAGAATATGAATTGTAAAGCTATTTATGTTATTATGCGATGCAATAACGGGAAAAAGTACTTTATTTGTTGCCGCTTAAGTTTGATGTCACACTAAATGTTGTTGTATGTGGACGAATGATCGTAAGTATTAGATAATATTTTGAAGATTTGTGACTTTATTACTAGGTGCCATGGTTGTAATTAGGTTGAACTTAAAACTGTTTTAAAACTTTTCTCTCCGTTTGTTAGTAAACAAACGTAGCTGTATACGTATTGTCACGCAGACAGCATTTAGCTTTGATTTTGTACGTGACCCGATAACTAATTGTATTGTTGATGGAAGCTCTGAATGCTAACAATGGGTTTATAACTATTGATAACCGCCTGATAAACTTGTACACCCTATCATATATACTTACAGAGTTATTACTAGCGCGATGCAGTCACTTACAAAGTAATATTTGAGCTTTAACTCAAAGGGTGGTTTCACGTTTCTACTAGAATGCTCCCCCACCGCTGAGTTACATAATAATATTGTTTGTTATGGCAGCTGGTAAATGTTTATTACACAAACCAATATGACAATACTAACACGTGGTGGTTTAAGTAGTCGCCTCGCCAGTGCCACCGCGCCGAGTGGCGGTTCGATTCCCACACGGGACAAAAAAATGTGTGATCCACAAATGGTTTTCTGAGTATAGATATTCTTTTTATTCGTTGGTTGAATGATTTTAAAGTCCCCCGCAATACAGGAATCATTCCTAGTGCAATAGATATATTTTTAAACTCCCCCGCAATACAGGAATCATTCCTAATGCAATAGATATATTTTTAAAGTCCCCCGCAATACAGGAATCATTCCTAGTGCAATAGATATATTTTTAAACTCCCCCGCAATACAGGAATCATTCCTAATGCAATAGATATATTTTTAAAGTCCCCCGCAATACAGGAATCATTCCTAATGCAATAGATATATTTTTAAAGTCCCCCGCAATACAGGAATCATTTCTAGTGCAATAGATATATTTTTAAAGTCCCCCGCAATACAGGAATCATTCCTAGTGCAATAGATATATTTTTGAAAGAAGTCTTTTAATTAGCTTCACACGTGATACAGGCCGACTGGCTTTTCAAAGGTTATCTGAACTATTTTCACCGGTCTTGACATGTCACTCGTAGCACGGTTGTGAGTAGATTGAATACTGCTTTTGTTAGCATATGCTTGTTCAGGATACTTACCCATACCAAAAATGGAGTGTAACATTTGAAACAGTTCTGATCGCCGGTAATCTGGATATCTGTTCGCATAAGCTCGGTTGGCTTTAGTGATTATGGAGGTCAGTTTGAAGGAGCCGCGGTTACGATTAAGTGGAGTTAATAACATATTAAGCATGCTTTCCAATAATTTCCCGGCCGTTACCTCTCCTAAAAATCAGCAAAAATCGTTGTGTTATTATTATTTGATCACTATTAATAGCTGCATATATGTTTAGCAAGGTTCATCATGTGGCTAGAAAATTATGTATAGCAGTTTACAAATTCAGAAATGTTTTATATGTAGTAATAAGTAGATAACCAAGCAAGCAATCGTCTAAATAGGCAACACTTATCGCGACCTTACACTTTTGCAGCAGAGATAACAGAAGCACAAGAACTTTAAAACCATTTATCCACTTTTTGTAAGTCGAAATTATAAAAGTCGCTCTTTCACTATTATCTCCATGAATATCAAAAACTGGATGTTCCCGCGGTTTCACCTGCGTTTATCGTTACTGCGCCGCCCCCGTGGGTCGTAGCGTGATGTTATATAGCCTATAGCCTTCCTCGATAAATAGGCTATCCAACACTAAAAGGTTTTTCAAATCGAACCAGTAGTTCCTGAGATTAGCGCGTTCAAACAAACAAACAAACTCTTCAGCTTTATAATATTAGTATAGATGAAAGAAATAAAACCATTGTACTCATCTCTCTATTACTACTGATATCTTATCATCTAGCTTAAATATCAACTTAATATGTAATTCATCTTTTTTTGTCCTTAGCCTTTTGTAATGTCCCACTGCTGGGCAAAAGCCTCTCCCTTAATTCATCTAAGACAGTTAATTGTTTAATTACCGTGTGCCGTATAATTAAATCTATCTATCTTTTCAAATTCGTCTAATAATTTTTCTCCCTCATCAATTGTAAATAATTCATCGTATTCCTTGAATAACACATCTAAGTCATCAGGTAATGCATCTTTAATTCTTAATTTTAGCTGAGTTTCTCGTGCGCTACCTGAAAAAATATAACACATCTCTTAATATAGGTATTTATCTAGCTTTTTCAGCAGGTGTTGTTCTCTCTTTACTAATAGATGGCGCAATTACCTTGATTTGTTTTAAAGTCATTTTATAAGAAAGGTAATTTGTTTTTTATAAGGTAGGAGGCAAACGAGGAGCCGGATCGCCTGATGGTAAGCGACTACTGCCGCCCATGGACACCCGAAACACCATCGCAATAATATCGTCAAGGTACAAACACTTTATACAAATCATATACATACAAAGTCAGGTAGAGGTTTGTGAGTAGTAGAGCCTCGCTGATTTCAGCATGAATGGGCCGGCTCGACCGGGGAAGGACTACCCTCTCACTGAATATCGACATGAAATACCAGTATTCCCACTGTTGTGTTTCGTTCGGTGAGTGAGAGTGCCGGAGGCCCAATCACTCTCTTTCCTTCTTCCCGTTCCTTCTCCTTCCCACTTCCTTTCCTAAAGGGTCGGCAACACGCAAGTGATATCTCTGGTGTTGCAGGCGTCCATAGGCTACGGTGACCACTTACCATCAGGTAGGCCGTATGCTTTTTTTGCCACTTTAGTCATATAAAAAACTTAATGGAGACTGACCATCTGCGCAGGCGATATAGTTAATAATTTCTTAAGTAAACACGAGTGCACCCTCTATTCTCTTCTTCTTATAGCCCGATGCAATCCACCAATACCATACAGAAACCAGACACAGTATATATAGCTTTACGTGCTTTACGAGGCACGGAATGGGCAACACAATCAACTTCAGGTCTATTATAAAGAATTTTGGATTACTATACAGAAAAGTCCAACCAACTACACACACAGTAGTTACATTCACCGAGGCAGTTAGTATAAAAGCTTATTGGCGTGACAATACTTAAATCATATTTTATAAGTGGCTCGACCGATCCGAAGGGCTAATCAGCCCTAAGACAAGACAAAACAAAATAAGTGGCTCAGTGTTTCGCTTGGTATAAATTTGTCCCACTGCTGGGCATGGGAGTCTTCTTAGTGTGAGAAGGATTGGGCTAATCACTGCTATAATTTATATTTTTATTAAATGACGTTCCTACATCTGTACATCAGTCTTCAAAATTACTTTCTTTTGAGCATAACTGTCATATTTCGTTGGCATAATAGTACGTGGCTCTTAAATTATCTGTGAATTGAAGTTGCAAATAAAAATGACTCTTATGCATAAAGTTTGTAAAGTATCTACGTTTTAGGTTACCTAGTTTGTTATTATTTATATTATTGTTATTATTACAGTGAACAAGCGTCCGGCCTGCCTGACGGTAAGCGGCTACTATCAAACCCTATTACCATTCTTACAGTCAACGACATAAAATCGATAAACATTCTCTAGATTTTGAATTTCTGTAATATACACTGGTTTGTAATAATTAATATTATAATATAATATAATATTCTATCACATACACACAACACCATCTAGCCCAAACTAAGCAGAGCTTGTACTATGGGTACTAGACAATGGATAAACATACATATATACTTCTTTTTTTGTAAATACATGCATATTATACATAGAAACACCCAGACCAAGACAAACATCCATGTTCATGCACACAAATGTTTGACTCGTGCGGGAATCGAACCCGCGACCTCAGGCGTAGCAGTCGGTTACACTAAACACTACGCCATCATTTAATGTGTGTTTGGTTATGCTAAGTTCATAACTTTTTGTAACTTGATTTTTTAAATTGATTTGTGTTTAATTAAGCTTGCTTAATTAATACTAACTAAAAATATATTATGCACTGTGAATCTCATGTAAGTGAAGTATGTCCTATCGGCCAAATCCGCGCTGTGCCAATTTGCAAACCGAATCGTTTGAACAAGCTTAAGAAATGTAACCCCGCCCATATTCCACGTTAACCAATCAAAACATCCCTTACGCGTGACAAAGAAGACACTATTTTAAATTTATTATTTTAGTTGAAATTTGTATTTCGGCTAATGTTCACGCGTCTCAGTGCTTAGAATTTTTTACGAACGACTTTTGTTTTGCCCACAAAAAAGGTACTATTTTTGAAGTGAAAACTTCTTTAGGCGCGTTGAGCACTTCTTGGGTGAACAAAAATCATAGAACTCGCGTCATCGTCACGCATCCACGCTTTCTTTTATTTTTGAATTATTTTAGAATATTAACAATATCTCAGAAATGGTGCGTCCTACGCAAAAAAAAAACTACATTTTGAACCCCTTAATAACACGTAAGAGAGTATTAGACCCGACAAGTTTTTTTTTTGTTTTAGAAACGTGACGACGCTATAAAGCGTCAGCGGGGTTTGAGCGGTAAAGAAGTGTTTTTCTTTAACGCGACTCCTGGCGCGCGCTCACCGCCGCGCCGCGCCGCCGGTGCCAAGACACAATACAAAATCTAATGTGTCTCATTTGAATTTGCGAAAGGCTTAATGTAAATAAAAGGATTAGCTTCTAAAACAGCTGGTATGGAACTCGACTTATCGCCATAATTCTAAAGAAACAAAGCAGCTAGTTGTGCTTTTTTGCACAATAGGGAGTTTAATTTTTAAACCTATTGTTTATTTACAGTCTACACCCACCACACACGCAACAGATATGCAGAATAAGTCATTTGGGCGCTACTAATATTTTTTATGATCGATATAAACGTAAGCAGCTGAGAACACAATACGTGTCCTGTCTGTTAATGCGACAGCTGGTTACCGATACTATTTCTAAAATAGTCGGCCAAATGATATTTATTTATTTTGGATAGGTACTTTAACAAGGAGTAGGCCTGTCTTTAGCATTCATTAACTAAAAATGAACTTAAAAAAGCTACTGACTAGCAATAACTTTTACGTAATCTTAAAAAAAATATAATTTATTCAGAAAATTTCTTTTGAGATTTTGATTTTGGCCCAAGAATAAAAGTAATCGTTTTTAATTTCATTTTGTAACTTGGTAAAATGCTTTATTATTGAAATAAAAAAATATTTAATCTATTAAACAGTATATTAAAATGCGTTATTTAAATAAATTATAAATCCATACACAAGAGTTAAATACTGAATTTACTTGTAATAGAAATCTACCAGTTATCATTGAATGCACAGAGACTAGCTATAATAATAATAATAATAATAATAATAATAAGCCCCCCAAATCCAACCATACGTCCGAATCGACCATCAGATTCACGTGGGGGGCGGACACGCGACTTATATGTTACTGGCGCGGCCAACATGGCTCTGGAAACCCATTCACCATGGAGACACGTTCGAAAAGAAAATTGAGAGGACCGCTTCCCGGGGGCAATCGCCGGGGCACACCTGGAGCTGACGCTGGGTGTCACAGCATGCAAGCCGTCAGTGGTGAGGAGTTGAGCAGGCGGGCTCCCTCCGGTCACCCGAAGATACTTCAGCCGACCAAGACTATTCTGACAGACAGACTGACTTTATTACAAATAGCCCGATTGAGCCGTATAGCCCAAGCACCGTTTCATATACACCCTCATTGCAATCGTTACCTTCGTCAACTAATACATCACCACATACAGTTCATTTTAGTGATCCATTCACACCAGCCTTGGATGTTGCGCGGGAGGTAAATACCTTTTTACCCGCGTCCACCAAAGCTGGCAAAGCAAGGGTGCGCATGTCTTGGAGCAAGGATGTCAATATATTTATCATGCGTACCTATTATTATATTACGAAATTAGAGACTGATATGACAACCTATAGGAAGCGATTGCACGAACTATTCTCACGACAGTACCCACAAATCTCAGTTTCTGAACAGCGCGTGTCAGACCAAATGAGAACAATAGTTAGAAATAAGCGACTTTCACAGGACACCTTAGATCAACTAAAAGAAGAAGTACGTAGAAGCTTAGAAGAAGAAACGAGTGAAGATTACAACCTCATAAACACGTCACATAATACACATAACATTCCTCTTCAATCACTCCAGCAATCGCAGTCTACAGAACAATCCCATTCATTAAACCTAGAACACGTTTCAGCGACCACATTAGGCGCCAGCCCAAATACACAGACAGTAACATCAAACATATCACGTACACAGTACGAAACATTCACTCAACATGCATCCACTCAGACAAATCTCTCACCCGATTCCGTACCACAACTCACTCTAATCACACAGCCCAGTGAAACGACAGAAATAGACACAACTACACATGAATTAATTAATCAACTAGAAACAGCTCTTATCAAATACACAGGCACAGACCCTACAACACGTCCTAAGTTACCGAAACTGAGAGAAAATAAGAAACTTTATGGATTTATTGATATTTTTAACAAACACATACTGGATCGGTTTTATTCTGTTGATTCCGATTTAGTTTCTATTCACACACTAATATATTGCAGTGCATACGTTATATGTCAAAATTTGGGATATAAAATACGAACACATAACCTAGGCAATCAAAAGAAAACACGAAAAAATAATAAACCTGCTTGGCAAATAAGACTCGAACTAGATATTAACAATTTAAGGGCAGATATTGGTAGATTGAGTCAATACATAAATAACAATAGATCAAGAAAGGTATTGAAAGCAGTTGAAACTATATTCAAAACAACAAAAGTACATAGTATACATGAACCAAATAATGTTAGGCCAATAGAATATTTAGACACGTTAAAGCAAAAATTAATTTTAAAATCACAACGATTAGCAAGATATTTAAAAGCGCTACAACGGAAGGAAGACAATAAACTTTTTACAATAAATGAGAAGAATTTTTACAGGTCATGCAGAGAAAATAAAATACAGAGTGAAAACAACAATATAATACCTGAAAAAAGTGAACTCAAAAACTACTGGGCCGATTTGTGGGAAAAACGAAACAATCATAACGAGGATGCAATATGGATTGATGAAGAAAGAAATAGAATGATTCATGTAGATGATATGGAATTAATGGATATCACGCCAGAAGATGTAGCAATTGCCACTAGAAAAATGAAAAATTGGAAGGCAGCCGGCATAGATAACGTTCACAACTTTTGGTATAAAAAGCTTTTCACATTACATCACATACTAGCTAAAAACATCACAGAACTTATTGCAGGCGAACAACCGTTACCTCAATTTATTACAAAAGGAATCACTTATATGCTCCCTAAAAGTAGTGATACATCAAACCCCTCTCAATACCGCCCCATTACATGCCTCCCAACAATCTACAAACTTATCACTTCACTCATTACACGAAACATCAATAGTCACCTCCATAGAAACAATATATTGTCAGAAGAACAGAAAGGATGTAGGCAAAATCATAGAGGATGTAAAGAACAACTTGTAATAGACTCTACCATTCTAAAATGTGCTCATAACCAAAAGAGAAACTTATTTATATCATACATAGATTACAAGAAAGCATTCGATAGCGTGCCGCATTCTTGGTTACTTAAAATCTTACAGGTATACAAAATAAACCCCACCATCATTAACTTCTTGAAGAATGCTATGTCAGAATGGAGAACGACTTTACACCTTAATAATGGTACAGAGTCTATTACAACAGATGAAATTTATATTAGAAATGGCATTTTCCAGGGAGACTCTCTCAGTCCGCTATGGTTTTGCCTTGCCCTGAATCCATTATCTCACCTTCTTAACAGGACTGCAAATGGTTACAAATTAAATTCAGATACAGCCATCACACATCTCATGTATATGGATGACATCAAATTATTTGCTAAGTCCCAGAAATGCTTAAAATCTCTTATAGAAATAACCGCCCTGTACAGTAGAGATATAAACATGTCATTTGGCCTAGATAAATGTCGCACAATACACATTCAGAAAGGTAAAATAGTTAGTAACGTTGATCATGTAGACGAACCTGATACATTTGAATTCATGGGACCGACAGATACTTATAAATATCTAGGTATTCACCAGTCTAACATAATTGACCACAGTAAAATAAAGAAAGATCTATGTTTAAATTTCACTAAAAGATTGAATTCAATATGCAAAAAACAATTATATTCAAAAAATCTCTTTAAAGCTATTAATACATTTGCAATACCTGTGTTGACATTTTCGTTTGGTGTAGTTAAATGGACACGCACAGATATCCGTAATTTAGAAATTAAAGTTAGGACCACATTAACCAAACACAAATACCTACACCCCAAGTCAGCTATCGAAAGAATTTCTGCGAAGAGAGAAAAAGGAGGAAGGGGACTCATAGACCTAAATGTGCTATGGGAAGGGCAAATACAAAACCTGCGAGATTTTTTCTTCAACAAAATTACCACTAGCAGTATTCATTCAGCAATAGTTGATACCGATAAAAATTATACTCCACTAAATTTATCCAATAGAAACATTGCTTATAAAACTCCACAGATTCATGTCACTGACAAGATCAATAAATGGCGTTCCAAAGAACTGCATGGAAGACATCTACATGATCTAGAACAGCCACACGTCGATATAGACGCCTCAAATGCTTGGTTGAAATTAGGTTCACTGTTTCCAGAGACCGAGGGCTTTATGATTTCCATACAAGACCAGGTCATAAATACAAAAAATTACAAAAAACATATACTTAAAGATCCAACCGTTCAGAATGATAAATGCAGGAAATGTCACCGCGCCTCCGAAACTATTCAACATATCACCAGTGCCTGTCCAAACTTAGCTCAAACCGATTATACCCACAGACACAATCAAGTTACCCATATTATTCACCAGAAGTTAGCTATAAAACATAACCTTTTACCACCTAAAGTTGTACCCTATTATCAATATAATCCCAAACCGGTGCTGGAGAATCAATATCACAAAATATATTACGACAGAGCAATACTAACTGATAAAACGATACACAACAATAGGCCGGATATAACCATGATAGATAAACAAAATAAACATGCATACATTATAGACATAGCAGTCCCTAACACTCACAACCTACAAAAGACAATCACTGAAAAAATAAATAAATACACAGATTTAAAAGAGGAAATAATTAGAATCTGGAAGATGGACAGAGTATATATTGTGCCTCTGGTGCTTTCTAGCACCGGTATAATACCGACACACCTTCTTCATTACCTACAACAACTTGAATTGCCAACAAATACATACATAACCATGCAAAAAGCCGCCATACTAAACACGTGTAGAATAGTTCGCAAATTTTTACAAGAAGATGCAAATATTGAACCAAACCCCCTAAATGAATCTCACTTGGCCTAGGCCCGTGGTTTCATTAGACTACCGGCATTCCTAAAATGCTGAGAAAAACAAAAAATCGATCATAATAATAATAATAATAATAATATTTTATTGTCACAAAAAAATACATACAAAGGAATAACCCATGTGGTTATAAACATTTTAACATGTACAATAATTTTGTTGACCACTGGTACCCAAAGTAAGATTTAACTTGTGGTATGGGTACCAGGGCTCTCACAATTAATTGCAACAGGTAGTTATGTGAAAGTGTAGTGTATCGTGGATGCATATGCATGTGCTGAATTGCTAAGGTAAGAATAATATATAATTATATAAATATTCATATTAATATTATAATTATATATATCGTACCGTATATATATGTATATTATATATATCTATATCTGTGTGTATGTGTGTGTGTGTGGTAGTGTGTGTGTGTGTGTGTGTGTGTGTGTGTGTGGGTGTGTGGGTGTGTGTGGGTGTGTGTGAGGGATACATTTTGGATTTATAGTATACTTAGCTTAATCAAATTTTCTGTGTCTTCATAAGATTTGGACAAGAGCCATATGGTAACTTTTTTCTTACATTGCGATCTATTTAATGAATAGATGTTGCAGTATTTATTAGCAGTGTTATATAAATGACAGCTTACAACAGTGTGGTGACGCGCTGCTAACGCACTTCTGAAGCTATGAGCCTGGCAGACCTTATATGCACGGTGCTTTTTTGTGACTCGAATGTCATATTCCAGATCAACATGTTTTCTGCAGATTGTTTCAAGCACAAAGAGCTGTCTGACAGTAAGCAGTTCACATTCGTGATATAATTGGGCAGTCGAATATTTAAAAGGCTTAAATGTCATAACTTTAAGGACTGCTCTTTGTGCTCGTTCTAGGGGCAGAAAAAGCGATTTCATAGCTCCACCCCAAACAGATATACAATATGTTAATATAGATTGACATAGTGCATAATAAACTAATTTTAGTGTGTCAAAATCAGCTGAGTAACGTAATTTTTTGAAAAAGAATATCATCTTGCGGACGCGGGCAGTAATATTAGTCAGGTGGTATTTCCATGAAAGAAGATTATCAATATATACCCCCAGATACCTTGTGTGGGCAGATCTCAATATAGTTGGGCAGTCGCAGATGTTATTTCATTCTTAACCATAGTTAGCTACATGTTGCTAATACAAGGCACCGAAAAGTAAAACAATATTCAATAAATGAATAACAACAATAACGCGTTGGACTCAGGCAAATTAATTTTTGTCTCACAGTTTCAGCGATATGATTTTTTTTCATTTTTAAAATAAAAGGTCGGTGGACTAAATCTGTAAAAATGTTAAGCGAATATGGTTTTAGCTGTCATAATGATATTTCTCGTTTTAGTTAACTATTGCTACATTAAAATTATTATTTCCTATATACACATTGTAAAAAAATTATAACAGGCTGTCAAAGTTTCGGAAAGAGCTACAAACAAAACAACATTCGACTTTGCATGATTAAAAAAAAATAATGATAATATTTAATTTGCCTGAGTCCAACAGGTTGTCAATAGCCCAAACCAGGTCTCTATTTCATTTGGACAACCGTGTGCCTAACACCCTGTATATAGTTAAAGTTATATTGTATGAAACGAGTTTTAAGGGGCAGGGCTTGCCCTTTGCGCCAGCGTCGTGTACAAGCGATTTTCGACCTAGAGGTGGAACAGCGGAGTTTTGGCCGATTGTACATATTGTTCTTATAAGAATATTCTTTAAACTAAATATAACTGCCTTATTATTATTTTTATAATTTTGATAATTTTTTGTTTTATATAATTATGTTACATCACAATTTATGAATGCTGTGATACCTTAACCTTTGGAATGTTCCATAACTCATACAAAAAAAAATGCTTCCGTTGCGCGTCCTGACCCCTATGGGGGAGTCAAGAAAACTTGTTGTGATTGGTCGCGAAAAAATACCAAAGATTTTCTTGACTCCCCCGTAGGGGTCACGGTCGCGCAACGAACTCAACGTCCATGACTCCACCGTAGAAGTCATGGACGCGCAATGAACTCAACGTCCATGACTCCACCGTAGGAGTCATGGACGCGCAACGAACTCAACGTCCATGACTCCACCGTAGGAGTCATGGACGCGCAACGAACTCAACGTCCATGACTCCACCGTAGGAGTCATGGACGCGCAACGAACTCAATGTCCACGACTCCACCGTAGGAGTCATGGACGTTTGAGAGGCTGTGCATTTAGTTACTATTTGTGGACTTGTTTAGTTACGTAGAATTAATGTAACAACTACTGGATGTCCAAATAAATAAATATAAAATGTTAACTTACCTATGTCGCAGACTGTTTAAAAAAGCATACAACTTCACTACAGAGATACAAGCACTTACTTTTGACTAGTGTTGCAGTCAGTAGTGAAGCCCATATACAGACTACCTTAAGCCGTTTTGTTAGCACTTCACCCAGAATATTAAATTTTCCTTGATCTCCCATGCTGAAAATGATTATTTGATAAATCAACTCTCACCGCTCTTATAATATTAGAGACTGAATAAACAGTGTCGCATAAACTTAGGTATACTGTTATTGACGCTGCGTTTACCAAAAAAGCCATGCACAGAAAGATTACAAAAAAAAAAAATAACATGCGGCAATCGCTCCATGACGCGTTACCGACTTCACAGATGACGCTGTGGTTTAATTGGTAGCCTCGCAACTGCCACTGCGACGAGTGCTGTGAGTTCGACACACGGGACGGGACGACGCTGGGTGTCATCCACAAGTAGTTGGTCCAAGTCTGGGTGTTCTTTCTGTCCGTTGTTTGAACGTTTGTAAAGTCCCCCGGGACACAGGGAGTATACATAGTGCGAGAGATGCTTTTTTAAAAAAAGAATATCTGAACACTCAAAGGGTCACTTACCGTATCATCGTTTTAGAAAGTGAAGATATTAGAACAGCCAAATCATCATTTTCTTTTTCAACCATTATGTCGTTAAATCCTACCATGGCAGCATAACAGTATCCCTTATTTGTTCTCTGCATAAACTGTACCATTTTCTCTCTTCGAGTAGGCTTCTCAGTAACAGTTATAATAATTGGCGCTACCGTCGCTAAACAAAATAATGAATTTTGAAATTTACAGTACAATAGATAGGACAGGTTACTTTCACTTTGCGACTGCTGTTTCAGGTCAAACATAAAATCATCCATATTTTATTATATTATTTAAAATTTTACAAATTTCTCACAAAAAGATAAATTTACGTTTTAAAATAATAATAAAAAGATCAGCCCTGTTTCTTTCCGGGTCTCTTTTCAATGTGAGAAGGGGTTAGGCCAGAGTCCACTACGTTGGCTCAGTGAAGGTTGGCAAATCACTTCGAAATCGTTATGTAAAACACTTAAACATGCAGGTTTCCTCACAATGTCTAACTCCACTGCTAAAGCAAGCGATGATGAGCTACATATTACGTACGTAACTTCGAAAGCTAGAGAGCGTGCCTTGGGTGTTAGTGTTTTACCATCAGTGAACATGATGAGATGATCGCAACGTTGGTTTACCTGATGAACTATTAAAATTACTAATTATATCCAACATAACACCAGTGACTTTCATTGGGCTTTGGTAAGGAGTAGCAGCATTGACGACGGTCAAGTGCAATTGAAGAAGATGGATGTTTCTTTATTTTATGCTAAAATATTTCGGACGTTTATTTTAAAATTCTACACGTATCCCTCATAATAATATTACTATAACGTACTAATAGTTTCGTCATGAAAGGGCCATCCTTCGGGTAGCCCTGGTATCTCTTCTGGCTTTGTATCCACTGGCAGTACTTCTATAAACTCTTGTGGTGTCGGCATTTCAGGAATGGTAGGAGATGTAGGTGCAGTTGCATCAAAGCCCTGACGTTGCCCTCGTGCCAAATTCCGCAAATGAGACGGAGTCCGGGTAGGTTGAGGTACAGACACTTTCCCGTCCAGATTTGGGTCAGGATACATTAAAACTGCAAGAAAAATCATATGCACTTGTTTAAACCTTACCTAAAACGTAATTTACCCTTAGTAATATAATTGTCTATCTGTAGGCCCTTAACCTGTAGCATCATATAATTTATCGTACTAGTTAAACGCCCTCATGATTGGCCGTGTCTCACTATAATATCAATTATTAGGTGGGTAAATAAGAGTATTCTATTTCCTGTTCCCGAAAGGCTTCTATAATAAGTAACTTATAATATAATGAACCATTTTGTATAAATTTGAAGTCGATTCATCGTCGTCTTTTTGAGCATCGCGGACATAAAAATACGGCAGCTGAATATTTACATATTATAACCAAGGTAGAAGTTAAAAATAAAAGATAGTTGATAAAGAGTTTATCCAAAATAAATGGAGCTTTTTAAAAGCTATTTAGATTTAATTTTACACTTTCCCCGACGTTTTCGTTATCCGTATAAAGTTGTTTAATTTCAATGTTGTCATTGTCGTTGTTGTTGTGTGTCATTCACGTAAACGTAACACAATATTATGTAATTTTTAACGTTTAAAAATGATTTTAATAATATTATGCAATAATTAATTCATTTTTAGGTAGTCAAAGTCAAAGTCAAATTTACTTTTCAAATCAATCAAATCATTTATTTCGGGCTGCATAGGCCCATAGATAAATACCTTAACCTAAATTTACATATTATAAAATTTTGTAATACATACACACAACACCATCTAGCCCAAACTAAGCAGAGCTTGTACTATGGGTACTAGACAATGGATAAACATACATATATACTTTTTTTGTTTTATAAATACATACATATTATACCTACATAGAAACACCCAGACCAAGACAAACAACCATATTCATGCACACAAATGTTTGACTTGTGCGGGAATATACATTCAATGTTTAGTCAAGTTATTATGAACTTACAAGTTATATTATGTTTTTAGGAACTTCAAAATCAAGCTACTTACTTGGGTTAAACTTCGCCCAGTCTGCAACTATACTAGCAATCTTGGGGTCTGCTATTATTGGTAAACTCCGGATAAGTTTATCAATAGCCGCTGTGACCGCTTTTCCTATAAATAAAACATATTTAACATTATACATACATACATATTTTCACACCTGTTTCCCAGAGGGGTAGACAGAGACTACGGATTTCCATTTGCTACGATCCTGACACACTTCTCTGGCTTCATTCACTTTCATCACATTCCTCATACACGCCCGTCGGTTCAAGGAGCTCTTAACCTGGCCTTTGTCCAGAACGCCTCCGATCTGATCGAGAAACAATTCTGCTCCTTCTGTTAAATAAGAAGATTTTAATAATTAAGATGCGTTTGATTTACTCCTGAATGATAGAGTAACATATTAGATGTTTTTTATCACTTTCTGTTGCCAGGTAGGTGTTGATCTTTGCCAGAGCATGGTCATTGTTTTGTTTTTATTGCAGCGGTATTGCCTCGGAAAGCCTGGCAAAAAATATTGTTTTAAATACAACTACCACGCTAAGAATAATTGTTATACTACAAACACGAGTGCAAAGATATACAGGCTCAGATTAAGCCTACCACACATGCCATATTGAAATTGACAAGATTTCCATTTTAAATTTCAAATTCGTAGACATGATAAAAGCAACCAAAAACAGGGCATAGCGAATAAACAAATCTATAAAAGCTAGGTACAAATAATATTATTATATTATTTATAGTTCTTACCATCTAACTGCGATAATAGCTGTCGTTCTTGCCCAATTTTTTTATCTATATCCGCTAACAATGCATTTACATGATGTAGTGACTTTTGCAATAATTCTTGTGGTTTCTGCTCCAAGGTTGAATTTTCCGCTAATATGGAACCACAACTTGATAATGTATATTTATAAAAAAGTTACAACTATACGGAGATACCTATATATCTTATTTTTCAGCAAAACTAAGTTTGACTGCTACACGCATCAGAAAAGTTGGCTACTACTTTAATGAAATGATAATGTGACTATATTCTGCTAGCATCCTTATTTTATGACATTTTAATTTAAAGTATCGTCATGCTCACACTAATGTCACTGCTTGTAGTGCCGTCATCGTCACAGACGGAGTTCCATCCCCCCCCTTAAATATATGACGAAGAGGACGATGGCTGACCTAAGCTGTTCACGATTATGATAATCTTGAATTTTTGTTACCTATGGGGTTACCTAAGAAGAAATATATTGAATTTTCAGATTAAAGTATCAACTAGTAAATCAGCATTTGCAATGTTGCGTCCGTAACTATGTAATGCCTCTTTCTATAAAACATGATAATAGATGAAGGTATAATAGATGAAGGTATAATTTTCTATGTATCCACGGTCTTGGCGTTCTTGGCGATTAAAAAGAGTGGCTACGAGTTTCTTGCCCGTTCTTCTCATGAGTCCTACACCCTTGCTTTGCTGAACGTGGCAGTAAATGTAAATTCACAGAAAAATTTGTGTAACTTTAACATTCAAAGTGTTACCTAATACCTTGTAACCTAACTCGAATAAATTTTATTTTGATTTGATTTGATTTCTTTATCTAACTAATATTACTATTAGTTATCTTGTCCTATTTAAAACTCATAAAGAGCACAATCATTATGTAACGCGCTGTATAGCTTAATTCAAAGAACACTTACTGCCTTCTACTAAATGCAATTGCAAAACGCAGCCTATCAGCAAAACAAACATTATTTTACATTTCCATTTGGAACATTAAAGTGCGTTCGTCAACAATATTTCTAACTGCCAGAAATAAATTGAAATCAATAAACATTAAATTTTAATGCGAATGTTTTTAGATATACATTTTTATTTGCATTTAGTTGTTTTATTTGCCTTATACCGTGGTAGCAAACCTATGCCATAATTGTAAATAATATTTCTGAACATTTGCATGACTGCCGTGCTCACGCAGTAGTCAAATTAAATATCGCATAGTACATTTATTATTTAGCAGCGCGCTGTCCGCATTATAGACAAAAAATATTAATTTTAAGCAAAATGTTTTGTTACCTATCTGCCAACTCGGCGGACTATGGCCTAATCCTTCTCTCACTGTAAAGAAGCCCGTAGAAAGCAGTGGGACCATGCAATGTAGGGCTGATATTATATTTTAATCAGATATATTAAACTGAATATTATTGTATCCTAGATAATATACATAGGATACCTAATTAACTACTTTATTGTATTATACAAGATATTATGGCGCATTCTGGCCATATTTACAGACATAACCGCTTTGTGTTATATATATTACAGTTAAGTAATTATTCTCCACAGTAAATTAAGTAAGATGGTCTCGCTGATAATAATATCAAAACAAAAACAAACAAAACAATACAAATTGGCTAGTCACTATACAACGCTGAGGTCGATCACGTTGGTTGCCCTCTTAAAATTTATTTATTTAATAGTGACTTATTTTATTCCTTTTTTTATACATCTAAGGTGGCAAACAAGCATATGGCCGTAGGTATAGCAATTTGTTTAAGAGCCATCTGTATCAACCAGCGTTAGCATTAACAACCTTATCTTTCTACTTGATGTACGTATCTTGAACTAGAGGGCACTATACCAAAGTTTGTACAACTTGCCAGTTATCAGGCAGTATAAAGCTGGAATGTCTCAATAGTCGCAGTTTTAACTTCATCTTCATAAATATACACATAGTTACAACGTACGCCGCTAGATGGCGCTCTAAATAAAAACAATGAGGCAGTCTCTGGGGACTGCCGATAGAAGTGAAAACTTTAATCCTTGATCATAAATACTTCTTTAAACACAAGGGGCAGGTCTTATTCCTGATACCCTCTTAGTGGTTATTAAGGGGGTCAAAATTTCGTTATTTTTTGCGTAGGACGCACTATTTCTGAGATATTGTTAATATTCTAAAATAATTCAAAAATGGAAAGCGTGGAAGCGTGACGATGACGAAGCGTGACGATGACGCGAGTTCTATGATTTTTGTTCACCCAAGAAGTGCTCAACGCGCCTAAAAAGTCTTTACTTCAAAAAAATATAATAACCATATCATAGATTATACACTTATATTGAGAAACCATATCTTATAATTTACGAATCATGCTGTATGTCGCCATTATTAGTCAAAAAGTGCTTGATTAACCTTAATTTTTCTGCATTGCACAATAATAATTGATTTATTCGTATACCAACCTGACCTACAAGTCGAGCGTGCCGATCTTAATTCTTTGTCAGTTTAGTTGCGTTTTAATATGTATGTTAGAATAATAACAGGCAATAACGCGAGACCAGTATACGACAGTTACTTTCACAGCGTCATGTCCTACGGTATATTATTGTGGGGCAAGGCAGCTGCCTTGCTCCACAATAATATAGTAATATATAAGTCACTATTAAATAAATAAATTGTCTCGATATCAGCTGATATCGAGACAATTTTTATTCTCCAAAAGCGTGCAGTACGTAGTATTTATAATTTATGTCCACGAGTTTCCCTGAAAGAGCGATTTAAAGAAATAGGCATACTTACTGTTGCGTCGCAATATATATATGCTAACATTATGTTTATTAAACATAATATTCACTTATATAATAAGAATAGAAACATAACGTAAACACTAAAAATAATTTCATTTACGTTGTAGACTTATCGAGGACCGATGGCAATGTAAAAAACTAGAAAAAATAAAAATTTTGGAATTAAACTACTATATACGGATTTTATCGCGTTGTTTATAGTAGTTTAATTTCAATGAATAACATTCGCGTAAACAGAAGACAATATTAAAAAATAGTAGCTTAAAAAACTAAAAATCACGCTTTATTTAAAAAAGTAGTCAATATTTTTTTGAATAATTCAAAATAAGGATGGAGTGATTAATAAAGAAATCATTTTCAAAAATCCATGCCTTTTTAAAAAAGAAATTCTAATTTATGGATTGTTTTTTTAAATAAAGCGTGATTTTGTAGTTTTTTCAAACTATTATTTATTAATTATTATAACTAAATGTTAATCTGTCGTTATCATGACATAATATGAAATAAACGTTAACTGTAGCTATCGAAGAAGTGTCAATAGTTTATCAGTAAAATAATGAACAAATAAACAACGCAGACTAATGAGTACAGTATGATAAATCTATACTAATATTATAAAGCTGAAGAGTTTGTTTGTTTGTTTGCTTGAACGCGCTAATCTCAGGAACTACTGGTCCGATTTGAAAATTCTTTCAGTGTTAGATAGCCCATTTATCGAGGAAGGCTATAGGCTATATATCATCACGCTAAGATCAATAGGAGCGGAGCACCAATGAAGAATGTTTCAAAATCGAAGGGTATTTTTTCCTTTTGAGAGCTTCCGCTGCGTGCGCTGCGTAAACAGTTAAAGTTTCGCAAAAATCATGTATGACAGAATTGTTTCCCTTTAAAAGTTCTAAAAAAAAGTCCGCGACAGCATATGTCTATCTTTTAAGGTTGGCTCACTATAACCATTTTTATGCTAACCAAATTTGTTCTAAAATAATGCATTATTTGCGAAGGTATTATTATAAACATGATAATCCTTATCCAAATAAATACGTTATTCATCACAAGTATTAAATTTAAAACAAAATTGCCCTTTACATCATTCGATTTCAATGAATATCTTAGGAGATATCGCAGTTTTAAAATAACATTGCAGCAAAATAATTACCCATTACAGACATAGTACAAACGATGTTTCTCCTGGTTTATTCTACGTGATTACTACTGGTTCGATTTGAAAAATTCTTTTAGTGTTGGATAGCCTATTTATCGAGGAAGGCTATAGCGTGATGTTATATAAGGCTATATAACATCACGCTACGAATCACGGGGGCGGCGCAGTAACGATAAACGCGGGTGAAACCGCGGGAACATCTAGTACATAATATGTGCATATTATTCTAAGCTATATTTTGCCCGCGGCTTCGCTCGGGTAAATGTTGGTTTGGATAGTAACAGTACTTTTTTCTGGATGAAAGTAAACTGGATGAAAAGTAGATAAGGCGTGAAAGCGTAACAAACAAACTCACATTCGCATTTATAATATTAGTAGATAAGGATTATAATTGTGTCTGGATTCACGTAATGAAGAGGTAGCATTATGTCTGGAGTATTTGGACCCCGAAGTCCTACCGTTCACCAGCGTATTGTAGCCGGTATACGTTGTAATTCTGATTTATATAATATGAACCTTTCGCTGTCATACTGCATGAAGTGTAGATTCTAGTAGGTAGCTGAAATTCAAAATATGTTAAAATGTAGATTTCCATTTTCTCGTCGTTGTCTCGTAATATTCTACCATAGACACACAACACCATCTAGCCCAAACTAAGCAGAGCTTGTACTATGGGTACTAGACAGTGGATAAACATACATATATACTTCTTTTTGTAAATACATACATATTATACATAGAAACACCCAGAGCAAGGCGTGGCAGTTGGTTACACTCACCACTACGCCATCGAGGCCGTCAACTAAGTTTAATGGATCTGATCCCCACGTGGAACAAAACATTGTGTGAGACACAACTGGTTGTTCCGAATCTCGTTTTTATTTTAGTCCTTGTTTCAAAGATTTTCACGGAATTTCCTGAAGTTCACACGAATGGCGCGGTGGTTCAGTAGTGGTTGTCTCGCCACTGTCGCTGCGCCGAGTGTTATGGGTTCGAATCCCACACGGGACATTTTTGTAATCCACAAATGGTTGTGCCTAAATGTTCTTTTTTGTGCGTTGTTTGAATGTTTGCGAAGTCCCCCATGATACAGGAATTATTCCTTTGCTGAGTTGTCTTTTTTATGAGAAAAGTTTTTAAATAACCTGGCACAATAATTTGGACTGCTATAGTCGTATAGACTTGTCCTGTTTTCCAATGGTTTATCCATTGGACTTGTGGTTGATTAGTCGTGTGTTTAAAGGCTTAGCACAACGGATGTGTATCCACGGCCTACACGAGCATTTGCCTTCGCTGGAGTAGTTAACAAGAATAGCATTAATTACAAAGTTATCGTAGTACTTATACCTATTATTCGTCGTGGAAAACCTTGGGGGAAGCCTATGTCCAGCAGTGGACGTCTTTTGGCTGACATGATGATGATGATGATTCGTCTTTTAATGTCGGCTTCTTAATCCAACCAGATGTGGTTGTATAACAGTTGTTTCTGAGTGTGACTGCCGTTTGACCTTCGCAACCTAGAGCTATTACCTTAAGAATACATCCGATGTCAAAATATTTCGGGGAATAGACTCCTTATATTGACTTTTAAATTTATTCCAAGTGACGGAATGAGTTGCGACCTTTTATAAATAGTTAAAACCTATCCGGGTAATGCCTCGAACGAGGAAAGACTGACTAAGAAAGTTTATAAGGCTAGTGTGAATGGAACAGTCGCAAGAGGAAAACCTAGGCGAACGTTTCTCGATCAGATCGGTGGCGTTCTGGACAAAGGCCAGGTTAAGAGCTCCTTGAACCGACGGGCGTGTATGAGAAATGTGATGAAAGTGAATGAAGCCAGAGAAGTGTGTCAGGATCATAGCAAATGGAAATCCGTAGTCTCTGCCTACCCCTCTGGGAAACATGCGTGAATCTATGTATGTATGTAATACCTCGACCGATGTGTGCCGTTATCACAACATAAACTTTTTAAATACAAGTACAAAAAATGTTTGAGTATAAAAATAACATACTTACTTACTATGTCTTAACAATTAGTATGCAAATATAAAAATATAAGTAACTCAATCGCAAGTCAATTGTAGACTTGTGACTTGGTTATAATTTTTCTATACTAGGAATAATCCCTGTGTTGCCGGGAGACTTTACAAACATTTAAACAGCGGACACAAGAAACACCCAGACTGGAAACAACTATTCGTGGATAGCTCAATTTCTGGGTTTTTTTATACGACTAAGGTGGCAAACAAGCATACGGCCCATCTGATGGTAAGTGCTCGCCGTAGCCTATGGACGCTTCCGACGCCAGAGGCATCAATTGCGCGTTGCCGTCCCTTTGGGAGAAAAAGGAAGTGGGAAGGAGAAGGAGCGAGAAGGGGGAAGAGGGTAATTGGGCCTCCGGAACTCTCACTCACCGAACGAAACACAACAGTAGGAATACTGGTATTTCACGTGAATATTCTGTGAGAGGGTAGTCCTTCTCCGGCCGAGCCGGCACATTCATGCTGAAATCAGCGAGTCTCTACTACTACTAACCCGTCTGGGGATCGAACCTACAACACACGGTGTGAGGCGACCACTTAAACCACTACGCCATCCGTGTAGACAATTACTAATGTAATACAACTATTTTGGGCATGATGAACGTAATTAATTAATTTTAAGACGGTACTAAAGATATCCGCCTGTATCATCTGACAAGTGATAACGAGCTTCACTCGACAACGTATACTGCACAGTCTCAGTTGTGCGTACTCTGATAAAACTGGTGATTAATTTTATATATTTCTTTTACTTTACTTCAAGATAAAACAGCTGTGATATCTGTGGCGTAACTAGAACTCAGTAAGGTACAAGGCAAAGTCAGTTTCTGTTTTTACATTAAATGTATTGAAGTCCTGTTACCTCTCTATTCGTCATCTTCACTTGCATGTCGTGGGTGAGCTCAACAACACTTGAAGATATCTTAGTGTTTGATTGAATACAATCTTAATTTTTACCATTTTGTAATTATACTCTAAAGATATTTTCTGTTTTTTTTTTAAATTCATCTGGAGATGATTTTTTGCAAGGTTATATAAACATAAAATCAATTGACACAAAGATCTCCAAGAATAAAAACAGCTGTCATCCTATGTTGGGATCAAACCTAAAACTAGCCATTGGCATGATTTTATCCCTTAAGTATAATAAGTAATCTAGCGTGTAGACCCATAGCGAGCTAAAATACGTACGATAGTTAACTACCTAAATAAGGGTACTTATTTGTTCAGGTAAGGACCTGAAACTAAGCTATCTGTTTACTGATTTGCCATTACGTGGTTACGCAATCTATTTACGCAAGTTATTGGTCTGTCCTTAGGCTGAATGTTTACTTCATTTCCGTACAAATTACTACAGTAAACAATCTGTTAGCCAATTCCTTGGCAACTTTTATTGCTTAGATAACTTCAAGTGACCTTCTTTATTTTTATTTTGGTGAATATGTTGTTGACTTGCTCATTGATTACGAAATTGTACAATTATGTCTACAGCTCTTACTGCAGTTCGACCATTAACTTGTTGCTATGAATTAAACAGCTTAAAGAACATATATAACGAAAAACGGGTGTTAAAGAGGTCATTGGAACGCCAACGCCTCTTTCTGTGAGGAAGTTATTTCTGTCAAGGAGGTGGCGGAGCGGAGAGGGACTGCTTGAACCCTCTCCCCAACCACAGAACCGGGCGCTAGAGGTTTTAGCTGGGGGTGGTGGGCTTCGTGGGCCTGCCCACCACCCGTTCAGCACCAGGTCCGAGAGGCGGCGTGCGTGCTCCCACGCGCGCCTCTGTGTCGTGTATCCGTCCCCCTTCAAGGAGACAGTAGGGTTAAGTGACCAAAGTGTATTTTCGCGAGTGGCCTGCCATTCCATACGGCGCGGGCCGAAACCTCAGCGGGGTCGCGATTGCATGTGAAAGTGTTCGCGCGACCCCGCCGACTATGGTTATGTCGAGGAACACCGTGGTAGGTTTAGTCGGTATTCCGGGAGATCCATTTTCATCGTTTCAACACCTTTCTTTTACCCCAGTGAGTCCGACATAACCCCTCCGCCCGCCTCCGCGGAGGGGTATGCGTCAATGCATTCCCCCACGTAAAAAAGATCATGCTCGGTATTTAATTATACATTTGTGTATGTTTCGGTATTCACATACCAGTGCAACCTGCCCGAAACCTCAAGCCTAATAAAAAGATATCAAAATACCGACCATGATTTCGATTACACGCTATACGACAAACACGTTTTCAGACTACGTGCTGGTACTGACAATCTTTTCTCAGAAAACTTAGTAATACTACCCAGTCCAGAAATTGAAAGAAAACGGACTACACGATTGACTAGGTAATCAACTCATGCTAACCCGGCGGTTACATATATTTTTAGTCTTCTGTTCTATTTTCAGAAGAATGTCACCCACAATCTTCTCATATCCTGACCCCAAGCTCCAGCTTGAGTTGAAAGCCACGGCTGAGGCTATCGTAGTCCCAGGGAAGGGTATTTTGGCTGTTGATGAAACTAATGGTAAGCGACAAACATATGTAATTATGTACTTTTAATCGATTTTGACGAAAGGAAACCCAACTAGTTGTATATGTATCATCACGATCCTTGGAAAATCTGATGATGTTTTGCTAACTATACCCGCTTTTTGTGATGTGACTTCATAATCTATACTGTCTATTATATACTAATATTATAAGAAGGAAAGATTTGATTTTTTTGTTTGTTCGTTTGTAAGGATTTAACTCAAAAACTTCTTAATCAATATTAGAAATTCTTTCAACAAACAACAACATACCCTATTTTTTATTTACATAAAAAAGTACTATTACTAATCTGACCTACTTTTACACGAGCGGAACCGCGAGCAGAAGCTACTGTCCAATAATCGTAAGACCTACTTGGTGATAGGTGTTTTTCGTCGCCTATGGATGCTCGTAGTTCTCGAAATTATAAGAGATACTTGCCGACTTTATAAAAAAGAAGTCTAAACGCTGCCAGTGCCAGAAACAGATATAACAAAGCTCTGGTATCTTAGCTTACAGCACATCATCTTAGACATGGCTGTCCTCCTCAGTGCAGGAACACAACACAATTTGATTCTACTAAGTTATCTTCTGTAATAATGCCTTCCCAGTTGCAAGTGCTAAAAGATTAAATACAAAAACGCTATAAACAATTTGATTATCCTATGGGAACGCTTATTGTAATAAAACACAACCTTATCTTATATGCGGTTTTAAGTCCCTCGTCAATAAAAAGCCCATCAAAATTCGATCAGCGATCCGACCAAAAAACAGAGTGATGTGAACATATTGGCAGGCGTGTTCGATGGAATGCAAACGTACGTAGGCATGTCAAACGGAAACAATTTATTTATTCTATTTTAACGTGAGCGTAACATTTCCCTGTATTCCTTTATTCCACATTAGCTTTTGCTCGCGGTTTCCCTTGCGAAAAAGTATGTTAGGTTAGGTTATGTAAGTAACAGTCTTTTTAATAAATAATTAATAACGGCCACAAGGAACACCCAGACTCGGAACAACCATTTGTGGATCGCACAAAGCTTTGTCCCGCGTGGGATTCGAACCCACAACACTCAACGTTAGTGGTGAGGCGACCGCCTAAAGTGCAATTAAGTTTTCTGTTACTTATTCAAAAATGAATAATAATATTCTATCACTTACACATAACATCATCTAGCCCAAACTAAGCAGAGCTTGTACTATGGGTACTAGACAATGGATAAACATACATATATACTTTTTTTTGTAAATATAATACATATCATACATAGAAACACCCAGACCAAGACAAACATCCATGTTCATGCACACAAATGTTTGACTTGTGCGGGAATCGAACCCGCGACCTCAGGCGTGGCAGTCGGTTACACTAATTACTACGCCATCAAGTCGTCCAAACTTTAAACGTGCCTTTAAATTGGCCGTTTCAGATTGTATTCGTCTTCGTTACGACGATGTCTGGTCCTAAATTGCATAAAATCATGAACGATTTGGGGATAATTAAAGTAAATAATTAATAAATATCGTTGTCTTTGCGATTTCAGAGGGTATTGGTAAACTTCTCGCTGCAGTCGGCTTGGACAATACGGAAAACAACAGGCGGAGGTATCGGCAGCTTCTATTCACCACTGAAGTAAGTTTAAATATAACCAGGATGTAGCATTTTTATTTCAAATCAGTGTCAGAAAGAGTGATTACCCTATAAATTACTTCTTAGACACATCTATTACAAGATAACTTAATAGATGTGTCTAAGAAATAATTTATAGGGTAATCACTCTTTCTGACACTGATTCATATACATACATAGATTCACGCCTGTTTCCCAGAGGGGTAGGCAGAGACTACGGATTTCCATTTGCTATGATCCTGACACACTTCTTTGGCTTCATTCACTTTCATCACATGCCTCATATTCGCCCGTCGGTTCATTTTTATCTTTATACGTACATAATTATATCAAAATGTTCCTTCCAAAAGCCTGCATGTAAAAAACATACAAATAAAGAAATTGTGTTACCTTTTTTGGGGGTGTTGAGCCGTCTTAAAAAGTCACACTTTTCATTTCACCTATTGATTATAACATCTTCTCTCTAGCCTTTATTATTCCCAAGTCACTTGGAGTCAGCTACTGACTTCCCAATAACTAGTACCATAGATATTCATGGCAACCGGGACCGACGGCTTAACGTGATCTCCGAGGCACGGAGCAGGCGATTATTGTCAATCAATACGCACATAATTTTGAAAAGTCATATAACTTCCGAGTCAGAGGTGCGCGCCGTGGGTTCGAAACCGAGACCTTCTGCATTGCAGTCTGTTGGTCTCCCCACTGAGCTATCACTACTGTTGATTATAACATATAGGTAATTAATTAATTTCTTTAGTTTCCTGTATATGATCGGCTATGTATGTAACGAATTATAAACAAGCAAAAAGTTACAAGAAAATTTTAGAATGTAATTATTATCTAATCATATCATTCATCTTTCATTTAATACTACGTTTAGGAGTATTTAATTTAGTAATATTATATAACAGTTAACAACTAACTATGACAATAGAGCAGTCATTAAGTATGCTAAACAATTTGGTAGCCTATTTTAGTTGTTTGCCGTTCGGATTACCATCCAAATTAATGCTAAATTGAACAACAGAATTTGATTGCACATTATACTATATATATTATACTAGCGGTCGCTTAGTGCTCGAAATTCGACCAAAATTTGCCTGTAAGGTATTGCTAATATACATCATCATTATATATTGATATATGTAACCATAGTTACGCGCTTCGACTGCGTGTGTCAAATTATAGTTGTGTGCGTGTAGTGTTTTTTCATTAATTTAATGTATTTTTAATGCATATTTTATATAAATATTAGGATTCGCCCCTCCTTCTCCATATAAACTTTAACTGTGCCAAATTCCATACTCCTCCGGCCGCGTAATTTTCGTAAAAAGAGGTACAAAGTTTTTGCTTCACGTATAATTAATATATAGATTGTGTACTACATAATAAATACTAATGTCATTGTCAGCACTCCAATTGCAAATTAATTCCGTATTTGCATCTATGCTATACAAATACAGCCTTTCAAAAAAATAATGTGTCGAAATCTGCCATCATTAACACGTTCCCTGTCCGATGAACCACATATGGTACATAACAATTGATTTTCTATTGTGTCTATCACGGGACTGTGAATGGGTTAATGTCTGAGGATGGCTGCCGATTTTTTTTGCAGATGCTTGTTAACGGCCAGAAATTTCCAACATAAATTTTCTTGCAGCTTATCGTCTTTTTGCACGTGCAGTTAGGTCTGCAATGACTTTTTGCTCATAAATCTCATTTCTGTACTGAAATAACGTTTTCGCTGCGCTGTTGTTATTTATTCAAAGTTCACCAGCTTGGTAGTAATGTTTTCGCATATTGCCAAATAAAATGCCTTTTGTTCTACCGGCGTAACGATGTATTTTGAATTGCAGAAATTTATTGATTGGGTTCGAAAAAAATTGGGTGTTGTACATGTAGAACAACATTTTATTGGGATTTATAAAAGGTAATTTTAGGCATATTCTGTATTTCACAGACTGTATTTTACAAAGCCTTTGTTTGGTAGGACTTAAGGGCATTTGGTAGCAATCTCTATACGATACGACTGCCAGTAGTAGCGACAGGAAGACCGCGTTTTGTTCAGAAATTATTTATTCTAATTTCCAGACTCTCTGCGAACACGTTTCAGCTGTAATCCTTTTTGATGAAACGGTATATCAGACGACTGATGATGGTGTACCTTTTATGGAAATCTTAAAGAAAAAGAACATAATCCCTGGCATCAAATTGGATAAAGATGTTGTTCCACTGTTTTTGTCCCAGGATGAAGTTACCACACAAGGTTAGTTTATAAAATGCAGAACTAATTGATGTTGACTTATAATATTATTATGATATATAAAATTTTTTTTGTAGAATATCATTTCAATGTTCAATCCAGTCCAAGCTATAAATGAACCTAGGTTTAATTTTAGTCTGAAAATAAATGTTTTGAATTTGAATTGAATTTGAAATTTAATTTAATTGATTTAAATATTCATACGTGTATTGTTTGTAATTAAACTTTGTTTTTATATAAACAAATAAATACAAACAGTGCAATGTTAAGCGTGAGCAATTGAATTACGTAAAACAAACATTATTTCAAGGTTTGAAATATAGCTGTTTTCGTTTTGTATTCAACTCGTTAGTCATATGAATACAGGTCAAGCTAATAAATGTGTTATTGTGTTTGACATTTAAACCCTTTATTCGCATAAGAACAGATTTTCAAAAAGACAGATTCTCCAAAGGACAGATTCTCAAAAGGACAAATTCTCAAAAAGACAAAGTACATGCAAGCAGAAAAAACAAAAATTGAAAAATACATATTTTCTTTTAAAATGAGTTAGTCACAAATTATTCTAATTATGCTATAGAAATTGATGGTCTAACAATTGTACTATATTTTACTTATGAAACCCATGTAGTCGTCTCATTCGACAGCTACATTGAAGTTCTTCTAAAATCTATACTAATATTATAAAGCTGAAGAGTTTGTTTGTTTGTTTAAACGTGCTAATCTCAGGAACTACTGGTTCGATTTAAAAAAATATTTTAGTGTTCCATAGCCTATTTATCGAGGAAGGCTATAGGCTATATAACATCACGCTACGTCCTGCGGGGGCGGCGCAGTAACGATAAACGCGGGTGAAACTGCGGGAACATCTAGTACTAAATAAACAAACAAACAGGTAAAAAGGCATGGACATAATTAGATATAAAATTAGCTTTCCCCTCGGTTTCTGCCACGTTTATGACTACTCCTCCGCTCTCGTGGCTTGTAGTGTCTTGTTATGCAAAAATATTTTTTCAAATCTGACTAGACTTTACGTTCGGAGAATAGCGCGGTGAAATAAGAAAAATGTAATCATACGCTTAAACTTTATTATATTAGTATAGATTGTTATTTTTCACAAAATCATCTATATTAATATTATAAAGAGGAATGATTTGATTTTTGTTTGTTTATTTGTAAGGTTAACTCAAAAACTATTAAAACGATTTAAAAAATTATTTCTCCATTAGAAAGCTATATTATCATATCACCGAGTAACATAGACTATAAAATATTTTGTTTAAAAAAAGTACTGTTTCTATTTTTTTTTACGTCGGGGATTGCTTTGACCCTTCCGCGGGGACGGGCGGAGGGGTTATGTCGGACTCACCGGGGTAAAGAAAGATTTTGAAATTATGATATAAGACCTCCCGGAATACCCGCCGTATGAAACGGCAGGCCACTACACGATAAGACCTTTGGTTACTTCTCAACTGTTACTAACATAACCCAACCTACTTTTACGCGAGCAATCCATGAGCAAAAGCTAGTATTATATATACAGGGTGTCCCAAAACTCAACGTCAAGCCGAAACGGGGTGACAGGATTGATCATAACCATCACGAGAAAAATCTGAAAAAAAATCTATCCCATGCAGTTTAAAAATTATGGGCATTTTAAGAAAAACCTAGAAATTTGATCAAACTGTACCATTTTTCGGTTATTGTGGTTATTCTTTTTTATTTTTGTTCATTTGAACTTTGGAAACGTAATCCTAAATAACATTTCTAGAATCCCAATAAAAAATAATGACACAATTGCCTCAAGTTTCCGAGAATTGAGACTATTTGTTAAACTACGAATTTAAAATTTTCAAGATTCGTCGACTTTGACAGGCCCTCCTATAAAAAAAATGTACTAGAGTGCCTTGGCAAGTAGCATTAAAAGTTGGCGCATTTAATCAGAATTCTAAAATGGTACAATACTTGTTAGTTCCATACAATAGAAAAGAGTAAAAAAATTAAAACCTCAAGTAACCCGATTTTTGCTATCTCATTTTACTCAGTTAAAATGTTTTTAATTCACACAAGCTCTAGGTAGGTTCTTAATTTTAAGACAAAATGATGAGAGAGATGGATAATGGGTATGTTCGCCATGAGTGAGCGAGACAGATAGTGACGCCACGCATTGAGACGGAGATGCGTCGTTTAAACGAGTGCGAATGAAACAGATAGATGCTATGGCATCTATCTGTTTCATCGGCTTGACGTTGAGTTTTGGGACACCCTGTATATATATATATATATAATACTAGCTTTTGCTCATGGATTGCTATATATATATATATATATATATATATATATATATATATAATATATACATCGCAATCTCCACTACGTTTAGTTATTTTACAGTTCGTTACAATAATTATCCCATACTTTTAGGTTTGGATGATTTAGCAAAGCGCTGTGCCGAGTATAAGAAGCGTGGCTGTCGCTTCGCTAAGTGGCGTTGTCCTCTCAAGATCGGGGAGAACACTCCGTCAGTTCAGGCAATCAATGATATGGCTCAGGTCCTGGGTAGGTATGCGGCCATCTGCCAAAGTGAGGGACTAGTACCTATTGTGGAGCCTGATGTTTTATTGGATGGTAAGCAAAAGACAATGTTTATTAACTTTTTTTTAGTATCGCAGACTAAATGTCTACTACTAGCCGAGCTTACTATAACTGTCATATTTTCAATGATTTTTCATTTTTTTAGTGGATCACATTAGTAGTGTATGTATGTACTTGTTAACCTCGCCAGTTATCTAGTATGATTGTGTTATTTATTTATTTGGACAACCAGTAGTTGTTACATTGTTTCTTATATCTAAAATCATCCTTAAAAAAAATAATTAAATGCACAACATTTGAAGGTGTCACAGCATCCACAGTATAGTAACACTGTTAACAGTTAGGTAAATAATTTAAACAACAAAATAAGCAAGAGAATATACATATTAAACAAGATACAATTCAATTTGAAAATAGGTGCAATTAAGAACTTCTTAACAATCTCAATACGTCTTTCTTAAAGGATGGTAAGCTATCAGCAAAAATGTCAAGTTCACCGCAAATTGTGTTATATGCCTTCGACACCCGTGAAATGGTAGAAAATTGTTTTAAGTTACTTCTAGCGGTAGGGCATTGCAACAATCCAGCATGAGTGGGTTCACGTCAGCAATGTGTGCGATGAGTGGGCTATGAACCCACGACTACGATCACAAGTCCAATATCGAAATGATTAATTCAATTAATTAGTTTGCACCAGAACCAGTCCTTTTATTACTAGTAGCTAAGAAGGCGCTGTTTTTTACTAAGAGAAAACGATATATGGCTACGACCGCTATTGCCAACCAACAGAACTTCCTAATCTTGTTGCTCGAGACAGTGAAGCAAGCAGGGATTCTTCTATGACCTGCCACTTTTGTTTTAATTCAGAAAGAAGCCATTAAATCTATATATTAATACGTGAAGCAAAAACTTTGTACCCCTTTTTACAAAAATTGCGCGGACAGAGAAGTATGAAATTTGGCACAGTTAAAGTTTATATGGAGAAGGAGGGGCGAATCCTAATATTTATATAAAATATGCATTAGAAATACATTCAATTAATGAAAAAGTACTACACGCACACAACCATGCATTTGACACACGCAGTCGAATCGCGTTCGTAGTATTTCAGCAGTGTTCGTCTGACGTCGTACAATTCTGAGTAACTATGGTATGGTATAGGTCACCATGGTAACAAATTTTTCGCTATTACAATAAATAGTACCTTATTTATATTTACCTAATAAAGAAAAACAAACTAGCAAGCTTAGGTCGAATTTGGACCACTAGGCGACCGCTAGTTATATTAATTAGCTTCGTTATTAGAAAACAATTAATACGCCACAATAACCAATAATCACCAGAATACCGCTATAACAATAAATTAAGTCAAGTGTGTTAGCATGTTGTTAATTATAGTAATTGCAGTTTCCAGAATAATTGATACACGATTGTTGATCTGTGTATCTCGCTGATTGCTTGTATTGATTTGCGATTGGCAGGTTTAATCGTTTAATTTGCGATATGTTGTTGGCCAATCTTCTATCAAATATATCATTACGTACTAATAATCAATTGGGTTTCAGAGAGCGTCCTTTGTTAGTAGTCCCATTTTCACTCACTAATTTGATATAGACGAAATACTTTCTTCTCGCGGAGTGCAATGACTTTCAACAACATTGGAAATTGACTTATTTTGTACAAGTTCCAATTCAATCAAAAATAAAGTTGTTAAAGATTTCTTGATAGTATAGTATAGATAATAGTATTATTAAACATTACGCCTATAATTATGTTAGCTATGATAGAATAGTTAGGATTAGAGAGAGTTGAGTAAATCTTCGGGACTTTTATGATAGAAAATTGTCAGCAGTAGCCCGAATTTAGAATAGTTTAAAATGTCAATTAGAGCCTGTTTCAAACTTTGTAATCATTTCATAACTAGATGCGACATCGATTGGTCTGACCTTATGTCGATCAAAGGACTGTGTTGGTGGTTCAAGAGCTTACGTTTGCTTTAGTATTTACAACTGATGTCGTCAAGATCGTGGGTTTGATTTCCCGATCAGTCAAGTCTTATTATGATTTGTGGATGGGATCTTGTGGGTAAGGCAATTTTCAGCAGCAGTTTTGAATCTGGAATAATGCCTGGTTTGCTTTCTATGATGTGGGCATTAAACAAAGATAGAAAATGTAATATTCCGGAACATTTGTATTTAACGCTATTAAAATATCAAAAGGCGTTCTGATTATTTTGGGTGTATTTCAAGCCTATTTTACTTTGGAGTTAAAAACGAAGCGAGTCCTAATAACTCTATTGAAGTTACTAATACATTATGTTTTAATAACAGGGGATCATGACATCTTAAGAGCTCAAAAGGTGACCGAAACTGCCTTAGCGGCCTTGTACAAAGCGTTGAATGATCACCATGTCTACTTAGAAGGAAGCTTGTTAAAGCCAAATATGGTGAGTACTTTTAACTTTTTACAAATTTTTTGGTAGCGTCAGTAGTTAATACAGCTGATGTGCATGTGGTCTCGGAGTTTTGATACCGAGGATGCGATAGCTGAGCCGGACAAAGCTTTTCTATCATGACTCTCAGTAGCTCCACGGTTTATTACGTGGGACTTAAAAACCTTACTTGCCGAAATGTTGGTAAATACTCGTCTGCTATGTAAGTGACTATGTATGTACGACAGGTAGTAAGCTAGGAGGGCTGGGCTTCTTGCTTGCAGAGTCAGCAGCTTGTGAGTATGGAGGTGTTAGTGTGCATTCATAACTATCAGGCCGTGTGCTTGCTGGTAAATAATTAGTATTATTAATAACTTCCTCATTATTTTTCTATTCGTAATCCTAGTTATTCGTGTATTCTTCTTCCATACATATATTTTGTATATGTCTGTGTCTTAGGATCTTCTACATTGAAATTAAACTACTAGGTATATACGGATTTTATCGCGTTTTTATTTGACACTTTATTCCAAAATTTTGAAAACTGTTACATTACTATTACTATTAAACTTAGTTTAAAAATTAGTAAAGTTTTTAGTTAAAGTGTCAAATAACCAACGCGATAAAATCCGTATATAGTAGTTTAATTTTAATGAATAACATTCGTGTAAACAGAAGTCAATATTACCTTCTACGTTTTAATTACATAACCCTTTACGCAATCTATCCATCCTGTTCTCAACATATTTTCCTTATCCTTCACTCATTTGAAAAAGCATTCTTACGAAACACTAAACGAGCATTTCTACAAAGACAAACAATTACTTTTCAAGTTCTGATAATTTTCAAACCGGCACAACAACTTTTGTTGCCGATCTGTTTTAGATATCAGTTCGATTAATGTCATTGACAAACAGTGCATGTCAGAAGGAGTTAGGCTTATAGACACTAGCAGGCTTATTCTTATTCTTGGTAAATTAGTTCTTCGTTTAGGAATGAGAATTATAGTTTTTAAAGGTGGATTTATCCTTAAAAACCACTAATGCGTTGCCAGATAAGTAGAATGTATTAACATAAAAATTAAATTACGTAACTTTAACCTTATTAAATGAAGGCTTTCTAAAAGCTTGCTCATGTATTTTCTCCGCCACAATAACAGCAACGTATACCTGTATATTCCTTTATTACAAAATATTTCAAGCCTTTTCATTTTCAATACGTTCAATGCCTCCTTTCTTAAGAGGTTCGCGGTCGTTACTCCGCATAATCAGTATTCATACACGTTACAAGTAAGGCGGTAACTGGTATTTAATAAAAATAACCGAAAAATAGCATAATCTGGATTGGGGCAACAATATACTTATATAATAATAATATTCTATCACATGCACACGACACCATCTAGGCCAAACTAAGCAGAGCTTGTACTATGGGTACTAGACAATGTATAAGCATACATATATACCGTTTTCTTTTGTAAATACATACATATTATACATAGAAACACCCAGACCAAGACAAACATCCATGTTCATGCACACAAATGTTTGACTTGTGCGGGAATCGAACCCGCGACCTCAGGCGTGGCAGTCGGTTACACTAACCACTACGCCATCGATATTTCGTTAGTCCCGTTAACATCCATATTCTGCTGAATACGGTTTTAAGACTCACGTGCCTATTGCCATCACACATCACTACATCTACGGACACAGTTCTAGACAAAATCCTATTCACCCGACTTGGGAATCGAACCCAAGGTCTTAATATATTCTTATATTTATCAAAGAAGCAGAAAAATGTTTAACTAGACACTAATACTAAATTTATACTAAAATATGTTACTAGAGCGAAACACTTAAGAACCGGGAAAATTATTATTGTCGTTTTATAACGACACATAAATTGTGTATCTTATTTTTCTATTAAATGTCTAAGGCTTTAAAGTCATGGTATAGTCTTAGGGCCACTTGCACGACAACTCAGAAAATACGTTTAGCACTAAATACTTCGATCAAATATACCATAGATGCACATTCTCATACAAAAACCGCGTGAATATGTGGCACTGACCAGTACTACTTACTTATAAATGTCTGCATTTATTATGCAATCAAGGAAATAAACCGGAATAACCATTGAACGCCCACAGAGAAACATTTTGTAACAGTTTAGTTAAAATGCGTCAATGTAAAGCGTCCTAAGTATGTTACTCGCGATACGCAAACGTACTAAGTATATGGTACGGTCTCCACCGTAGTAGTGGTGTCGATTCGCTCTCGCTTACGGGCAGCGCACGCAAGAGTGAGTGGGACAGGTGCGCAATACATGCATTTAAATTTAAACGAAAATATCTTCAAATATATTATTTAAAGCGCCATATTCAACAAAATATAATAAATATTTCATAACAAAACTATACGTACGACATTCCATCCTTTTTTTGCACTTTTAGAGTATAGTTTTTGCATTTTTCTCTACACACTTTGGCATCGTGAAACGTGCTAAGCTAAACTGCTAGCGCGGTCGTAAAGTGGCTGCGTGCGAAATTGTGCATACGACTGATTTATGCACAGTTTTGTTGGGGCCGTTTTTCGAGCGACGATCGTGCATCTATGGTACATTTGATCGATGACTAAATAGATTTAAAACATCGTGGCATCTCAGTCACCTTCACTCGGATGACTGCGATAGCACGATGTTTTAAATCTATTTAGTGCTAAACGTATTTTGTGAGTTGTCGTGCAATTGGCCCTGAATGTATAATAGGGAGAATAATATATTCGTTTTGCAGGTAACGTGTGGTCAAGGCTGCGCCAAGAAAAATACTCCCGATGAAATTGCTCTGGCTTCTGTAACAGCTCTGCGGCGCACCGTGCCTGCCGCCGTGCCAGGTAACAGTCAACTAATACGTTTCGACAGAACAAGTTACATACAAAGAATCTCTCCTTTTTCTCGTTGAATAGGCAGTGATTATGGATTTCAATTTTCTATAATCGTAATACGTCTATTGCGTATTTTACTCATTCTCTTTCATCATAATAATAGGGGGACCGGAAAGTAATATCGTTTTTACGCATATAACTTTTGATTATCACATATAAACTCATTGTGTACATCAAAATCGTGGCAAAGACATAAAGTGATTTTTTTAGATGTAACTTTCTTTTTGATCTTTTTTTTATTTTTACTACCTGGACAGTCTGTGAATAGTACTATAAACAATTGGATCGAGTAAAAAACTCCTTAATTGACAAGTGGCCAGCCATTGTCAACAGACAAAGCGTTGTTCTGCAACAGGATAAAGCAAGACCGCACTGCGCAAGACGAACCCTGGAAAAATTAATTAATTGGGATGTGAGGTACTGCCCAACTTCCCATACTCACCCGATATTGCACCATCGAATTCCCATATATTATATTTCGATTGCTTCAACACTTTCTTAGTGGCAAAAGATTTTCAAATTAGGATGATATCCAAAATGTAATCGCTATATAATTTGCTCAAAAACCAATTGATTTTTATCGATCTGGCACTAAAAATTTGCATACTCATATCATTGATTAAAAATAAAAACACGTTAAAATTTATTTGCTTGAATTTAATTTAAAAAACGAGATTACTCTCCGGTCCCCCTAATATTTTAGCCAGATCAGTCTGGCTAAAATATCGTGTGGTATGTCGTAGCTATTCAGATGCCACTAGCTAGCCTTAAATATGCACATACATACGTATTAAGTGGTATTGGTTTTTTTTAATAAGACGTCTCTCCCTCTTCTTATAGACCCTATGTCTAACGGAAAAATAGAACGCCCAGACGAAGACAAACTTTTTGTCGATCGTAAAAAAATTGTCCCGTGTGGGGATCGAACTCAACACACGCGTGCACTACCAATGACAAAGTGACCATCCACGGCGCACTCCAAGCAGTCACAACTAAATCCGTAAAATTATTCATATAGTCTTTTGCAGATTATATATTGTTAGTTGCGGAATGCGACGTAAACAAGTAACGTCACGAATCATCCGATCGAGCGTGCTATAAAAGCGCGCTCGGCGCGCAATGACTCACTTTGACATCGAGCGGCGGGCGGAACGGACGTGCTGTGTGATCGCTGTTGGGTGATATCAATTATTTCTTACTTTTTAAAGGTTAAAGTGCGTCTGTTATTTTTTTAAGCTGTTTCACATCCGAGTCCTAGCATCAGAAGTGGGATAAAGATTCCTTTGCTCACAAGTAATAGAACTAGGTTTTGGCGTTTACAAATAAAATGAACACATCACATCGTTCTTGTTTGAGGTTAGGTCTAACTACGTGAGGCTGTCATGTGATAGGCATGATCGTGGTTGAAGAGAAAATTGAGGACGGCCGAACGGTTACGCGTGAATCGAGTAAAGCAACTGTGTTGCTAAAACAAAATCAAATTCAGCAAGATCAGCATGTTAATCGGAACCAGCGCCCTCCTCGTAGGTTTAGAAGCCATATGCGCTTGCCCGATGGCAGCTACCTATGGCGTGTGCTTTGTTGTTTAGATGCCACGTGCGCTTGCCCGATGGCAGCTACCTATGGCGTGTGCTTTGTTGTTTAGATGCCACGTGCGCTTATCCGATGGCAGCTACCTATGGCGTGTGCTTTGTTGTTTAGATGCCACGTGCGCTTGCCCGATGCCAGCTACCTATGGCGTGTGCTTTGTTGTTTAGATGCCACGTGCGCTTGCCCGATGGCAGCTACCTATGGCGTGTGCTTTGTTGTTTAGATGCCACGTGCGCTTGTCCGATGGCAGCTACCTATGGCGTGTGCTTTGTTGTTTAGATGCCACGTGCGCTTGCCCGATGGCAGCTACCTATGGCGTGTGCTTTGTTGTTTAGATGCCACGTGCGCTTGCCCGATGGCAGCTACCTATGGCGTGTGCTTTGTTGTTTAGATGCCACGTGCGCTTGTCCGATGGCAGCTACCTATGGCGTGTGCTTTGTTGTTTAGATGCCACGTGCGCTTGCCCGATGGCAGCTACCTATGGCGTGTGCTTTGTTGTTTAGAAGTCACATGCGCTTGCCCAATGGCAGCTACCTATGGCGTGTGCTTTGTTGTTTACATGCCACGTGCGCTTGCCCGATGGCAGCTACCTATGGCGTGTGCTTTGTTGTTTAGATGCCACGTGCGCTTGCCCGATGGCAGCTACCTATGGCGTGTGCTTTGTTGTTTAGAAGCCACGTGCGCTTGCCCGATGGCAGCTACCTATGGCGTGTGCTTTGTTGTTTAGATGCCACGTGCGCTTGCCCGATGGCAGCTACCTATGGCGTGTGCTTTGTTGTTTAGATGCCACGTGCGCTTGTCCGATGGCAGCTACCTATGGCGTGTGCTTTGTTGTTTAGATGCCACGTGCGCTTGCCCGATGGCAGCTACCTATGGCGTGTGCTTTGTTGTTTAGATGCCACGTGCGCTTGTCCGATGGCAGCTACCTATGGCGTGTGCTTTGTTGTTTAGATGCCACGTGCGCTTGCCCGATGGCAGCTACCTATGGCGTGTGCTTTGTTGTTTAGAAGCCACGTGCGCTTGCCCGATGGCAGCTACCTATGGCGTGTGCTTTGTTGTTTAGATGCCACGTGCGCTTGCCCGATGGCAGCTACCTATGGCGTGTGCTTTGTTGTTTAGATGCCACGTGCGCTTGTCCGATGGCAGCTACCTATGGCGTGTTCTTTGTTGTTTAGATGCCACGTGCGCTTGCCCGATGGCAGCTACCTATGGCGTGAGCAGTATTTCTTAAGGGAGGTTACGTACCTCTCAACGACATGCGCTTGCTTCACTGCAGTTACCGGTGGTATGTGTTGGCAAACTATACTAGCTGGCATAGCGTTGCTATAGGGGACGTCTCATTAGTTATGATTTTTGAATATGTTTTGTGAAACTATTAGATAGCAATGTTCATGCACCGGTCATGGCTGTTTGAATGCACGCTTACGGTTGTGACGCGGGGCTTTTATTGTTATCACAAATGAGGTATACGAACTTGGAGCCTATGCCTACGATGTTTGAATCTGTGTGGTATGCGAAGTTTGTGCCTATGCCAACAGTCATTGTGAGGTATGCGAACTTGGAGCCTAGGCCTACTAGATTGAAGTGAAAATGAGGAACCAAACTCTACACTGAGACTGCCAGTCAGGTTAGGCAGGTTCATCTTCCAGACCTGACGAGGACGTCAGCGTGTCAGGAGAGGCCGTGTTAGTTGCGGAATGCGACGTAAACAAGTAACGTCACGAATCGTCCGATCGAGCGTGCTATAAAAGCGCGCTCGGCGCGCAATGACTCACTTTGACATCGAGCGGCGGACGGAACGGACGTGCTGTGTGATCGCTGTTGGGTGATATCAATTATTTCTTACTTTATAAAGGTTAAAGTGCGTCTGTTATTTTTTAAGCTGTTTCACATCCGAGTCCTAACAATATTATACTAGATGTGCCCGCGGTTTCACTAATGGTTATCGTTACTGCGCTGCCCCCATGGGTCGTAGCGTGATGTTATATAGCCTATAGCGTTTCACGATAAATAGGCTATCCAACACTAAAATAATTTTTCAAATCGAACCTGTAGTTCCTGAGATTAGCGCGTTTAAACAAACAAACAAACAAATTCTTCAGCTTTATAATATTAGTATGGATACACGCAAGCCTCCGACTTAGAACTAACCTGTGTCATCCAAATCGATACTAACCATTTAAATTCTACCATCAGGCATTGCGTTCCTCTCCGGCGGTCAATCCGAAGAACAAGCGACGGTCAACTTGAACGCCATCAACCAGGTCAACTTGTACAAACCTTGGGCCCTGACCTTCAGCTACGGCAGAGCGCTGCAGGCTTCGGTGTGGACTACTTGGGCTGGAAAAGATCAGAACGTGAAGAAAGCACAACTCGAGTTATTGAAAAGAACAAAGGTGAGATTTAATTGCTCATGAATATTTTTGCAGTAAGAATAGAAGAGTTCACCCTCTTACTTCTTATAACCTTCCCGTTTTAAATTACAGGCTAATGGTTTAGCTTCGATGGGAAAATATCAAGCCAGTGGGGTCACTTCAGCAGCCGGTGGCAAATCCAACTTTTCTGCTAATCACAAATATTAATTAATATCATTGTTATTGTTGTATAAAATAAATGTTTGCTTAATACCGCAGTAGTTTTAATTGTTGTATGCTTGAAAACTTTGCTAACAAATATATATATGAAATAAAAATAAAAAATGCAATGAAAAGATTTTTATTTTTGTACCATCATGACATGCATCATCAATTATTACTGTTACGTGCTGCGTTCGACGGATAAGAATGTAAACAATATTACCGACTAAAACACGTTTTATTCTAGCACACAATTAAATTTAAAACACAACAAACACTATACCTACTGCACTTTTCCACTGTAACTGCTTCAAACTCCGTAGTATTTTCGCTTCCGTTCGCTTCGGTGAATACTTGACCGCTTACGATTGTAAACTGACCCGGCCAGCGCTAGCCTTGCCCTTTTTATACGTGGTTAAAGCTTTTCTGGAGTTTTCTAGAAACGCCATACCCGGTATTTAAACAGTACGAAGATTCGAGAATGTTCCAGTGTTATCTCTACTATTCGCGTACCTACTACGTAGTTCCGTAATACATCAATAGATGGCGTTGTAATAAATTATTAGACAAAACTACTGAGTCTGGGTGTAACATTATTAAAATGTGGGTTTAACAAAAAGTAATTAAGTAAACAAAAATATGTAAGTATAAAGAAACTTTAAAAACAATTAAAATGTTTATGTGCAGATGCATGAAAATATGATTACATAATATAATTTTATTTACTTACTAGCATTGCCTGTGGATACGTACACGTTGAATTTGGAGTAGGTACAGTCGGCCGATAACGTGGTCTACCACCCTACGGTTGAGGTTCATTTGAACGTCATGAAACAACAAGCTCGATTTCCCCTTGCAATGATATTATGAATGTGAACATTGCTCTGTATTGACGTCACGCCATGTGTTATAAGTTACAAAAGTCAACTGTAGCGATAATTAAATCTCACAGAAACTTTTGTCACAACTGGTAGACCACTTTCTTGGCCGACTGTACCTATCAATATTTTATGACTTCACGGCGGTGTGTCAAGGTGCAAAATGCACCAAATTTTAAGTTATACTTTCAGCAATACAACTGTGAAACTGTGTTCAATTTCTCGCAGTATTTTTGCGTGATGCGCGTACAATCTTACAGCCAGACATTAGTACTAAGAATAATTGTTTTGTCTTTGTTTTTCTTCCCATTCTCTTCAAATAATTTTTCTAAGATATCACCCATGTACCGACATCCAGTAGTTACAATTTTTTATGACTAGTTGTACAAATGAAAATCATACTATCGTCTAGTATAGGTATCAGCCTTACAATATACTTCGGCAATGTTCGTTAAGAACAAGGCAGACTTATGACTTGATATTCTATTCAATTGCATCAATATGAGTCTGCAGTACTGCACTTATTCATTCCGTGTTAGAATCGAACAAAATGGCTACCTGACCTACTTCTCTTTGAGAGCTAAGTGTGAACTGTAAATAATAGACTTGTAAAGTGCTTTGTGAGTTGGAATAACGTAGAAAATGTTGTGTAACTAGCTACCACAGCAAAAATAATATTTTTTATAATACCTAATATATGATAATATTTTACCACATACACACAACACCATCTAGCCCAAACTAAGCAGAGCTTGTACTATAGGTACTAGACAATGTATAAACATACATATATACTTTTTTTTTGTAAATACATACATATTTTACATAGAAACACCCAGACCAAGACAAACATCCACGTTCATGCACACAAAATGTTTGACTTGTGCGGGAATCGAACCCCCGACCTCAGGCGTGGCAGTCGGTTACACCAACCACTACGCCATCAAGGCCGACAATGGAATTGAAGTTTTATTTCCTGTTATATGTTAATAATAATCAGCCATGCTTATAAGCTGTCTTGTTACTAGATACGGGCCTCTTTTCAGTGTAAGAAGGGTTAGGCCATTGTCCACCACGGACGGCTCAATGCATGTTGGCAGACTCCACATTGCATCGCTACGAGTAAATTATGGAAATCTCTCAGATATGTAGGTTTTATCAAGATGTTACACACAATACCGTTCAGGTAAGCGACAATTATTATTAATATGCACATAATTTCGAAAATTCAAAGATTTGGAGCGCCTTAGATCGCTTTGAAATCAAAATAATCGCCTTTGTGTGTCCAACGACTTCCGACTAGGCTATGACTGCCATTAAAAATATTAAACGATATTATTTTACTTTTTACTATTTGCTTCCTGTTATACATACCATTAGCCTATGAGGTGATTGGGTCATTCGCATGATTTATTTATGCTGCCATAAATATTTATTTTCAATCCATTAATTACGTCTCACAAACACCGATCATTCGTAAAATCCGAAATCCAGCGAATAATTAACAGCGATCCGGACAGTCGTTTCAATTCGTGGCCGGCCGTTGAATTAATTACATGTCCGGCGGCGGGCAGCACCACCGGACAGAACCGGACAGCGTTATTTGTGGTGTCCGCTCCAGCCGAGTGTATATTAAATATGCGGGTAGTCCGAATTAAATCGCGGTTAAGTTGAGCGAGTACAGCAATTCTTATGTGAATAGACTGTATGGAGGGAATACTAGTTTAATTGGTCGACTCACCACTGCTGTTCCACTGAGCGCTGTTGGTTCGGTTCCTACACAAAAATTTTAATATCCGTAAATAGCTATTCCGAGGTTTGATATCCCGTGTAAGACTCCCAGGATACAGGATATATGAATGGACAAGGAAAGATTGACTAAGAAAGTGAAAAAGGCTAGTGTGAATGTAAAAGTCGCAAGAGGAAAACCTAGGCGAACGTTTCTCGATCAGATCGGAGGCGTTCTGGACAAAGGCCAGGTTAAGAGCACCTTGAACCGACGGGCGTGTATGAGGAATGTGATGAAAGTGAATTAAGCCAGAGAAGTGTGTCAGGATCGTAGCAAATGGAAATCCGTAGTCTCTGCCTACCCCTCTGGAAAACAGCCGTGAATCTATGTATATGTATGTATTCTTGTTTTATATATTTTTTATTTTTGTATAGGTATCTCAAATGTTTGTTTTATTTTTTGTTGTTTTTTTATTTGTTTTATGCCAGTGTAGAGGACAAAATAAACTGTTTTCTTTCTTTCTTTACTGAAAATAAATAAAAATGTATTCTAGCTTTTTAGGCAAGAAATTTTCAGTAACAGCATGGGTTCTATAACTATACTCAGTGGACGATACTATGCTTGCCTTCCTATGACGAGAGGCAGATATTTATTATGCCCAAATGGTAACCATGTTACATCTTACACCATCGTGTAAAGTTGTTGAAAAATAACCTTTTCTTTGCAACTTCGTGCAAGATTAAATTTTTATAAAAGTATTGTAAAGGGTTGTTTTTTTATACATATTTTGATTAGTTATTTATTTATTGTTATTTTAAATAATTAAGTTTTACATTTGCATGCCAGTTACGGTAAAATACAGTGGACTATTTTGCTTTATGTACCATCATCTCTAACCTGTATTTAGCAAATAAAGAATTTTGATTTGATTTGATTTGAAGATTCATTATAAAAACCCAATAACGTCTAGTACGATTCCGAAATCGAAATCTGTAAGTTTTGATCAGATGTGGTGCTTATGATTCTACTTTCTATTGGATCAGTTACTATGTCTCGAATATTCTAAGTAAGAGTATTATTCTTAGCTAAAAGAAAATTTTCTTTTCTATTTTAGTTATATTTTATTTATTCTCATTTATTATTTATTAAAAGAGAGTTAGTACTAACTTGTAAAACTATCTCAATTTTATTGTCATTACCCTTGGCTTATCTTAGTCTATTCATGAAGTGAAAGTTAACAGACTGCGGTAACTTCAGCATTAAAATTTGGCTCAACTTTCAACATTATCCAACCGTGTAAGTTTATATAATAAAAGACTTTACGTTTTGTGAATACAAAACACTTCTCTGACGAAGTTCTGAAGTTTGATACTGAGGCTAGGAAAGCAGCGGGATTGTTTAGCATAGAAAAGAAACAAATAATTATTATTAATATAGTGTACCAAATATGAATTAGAAATCATTAATTAACACGTTCAATCATTTATTATGAATAAAATAAAAATATGTTATTTTTTGTAAATAACAAAATGTGCTAGTGTATATTATGTAATAATTTAAATAAGCACTATTGGCATCCCCTATCGCTGCGATTTATCACTCGTGTCATCATCAAATCAAATTTCGGATATAGTAACAATGACTTGATGGACATTCGGATGCGGGATCAGTTTTAATTGTTCCAAACAAAGAAATTCACAAATTAGACATGTATGTAGGTACAATTGTCGGATATTTGATTTAATTTTTTTATAGCAGTTGACTGTCGCCATTGTACATTTGAAATTCGAATACGAAATAATTGAAAATCGAATGTGTTAACAACAGAGCTCAAATCTAGAATGTCAAAATATCATCTTTATTTTTACAAATATATAATGGTTTCATGAGCCGCTGTTTGAAAAGCCAAACAACGTCACTTACTGTCACTTCTCGTCATGAAAATTTCTAAACCCCATGGTGGCTTAATCTTCAGAAGTTTAAAATTGTGTATTACAAAGAGATATAATCTTACCCCGGCAGCGCGCGCCGCTGTTTGACACGCTTCGACTAAGAAATACGCGATACTTTAATACAAGCACGGTTTTCAATGTTTTAGGTGTTAATATTTAATGGATATTTAACCCCCACTTGAGAACACATTGAGCTTCTCAAGCCTTTGTATGATGTTAATTAATAAAACATGTGCGTTCATTGAATACGTAAAGTGTTCATTTGAATAAATTACTTTTTGTTATCTATGCTCACTTACTATTAAACATGAATATTTCGGATCACGACTGTTAAACTCTGAAGACGTATGCAGAGGTTACACATCTATGTTTCGTTACCTGTTTTTATGTCCCATGATAATAGGGGACAAGGCTATGGGGCATTTTTCCATAATACCATCTAATAAAAAAAAATGGTATCTAATAAAAAAAACGCCTTATATAAACCACCTTGACAACAATTCAAACAGACATAATTATAGCCTTTCAGTCTATACTAATCAAAAACAAATCTAATCAATGAGTCGGTGCCAAAAAAACAGCTAACAGAAATAATAAAATTACTTAGAGATATAGCAAGAGTTTGATACAGCTACAAAGATATATTTTGATATCAACTCTACATTAGTAAGACATTACTGCGAGCTTAGTAAACTCAAAAAAAAAAAAAAGGGAGCTGGTTGGATTCCTCATATTCTCTTAGGGGTTATTTAAGCCAGCCATACACCCTAGGGTGTACCTGATAGGTTTGCCTGTACAGTTCAACTATACAGGTAAACCGAAGCGTGTATATTGCACAACTGTGCAGGATTCCACGCCTGTACAGGTCACTCGAAAAAATATGAATTTTGATATTTTTGCCTGTGCAGTTTAACTGTGCAAGCAAAACTGAGCGTGTGTAGCGGTCGGGCGCAGGTGTGCGCAGGCGTCAGTTGCTGATTGCTAGAGGGGAAAGACGGTTGCGCGGCGCTGTGTAGGTACATATGCTTCACACCACTGTTCACGGTGTCTTCGTTTAAATTTCCTTATCTTTAATAAAACAAACTACAAACCTATTACCGCTATTGTGTCGAGATCAAGCGCCGCTGTCGGGGCCATGGTATCAACTGAGAGTTTGTACAGGTTTACCGCTACGTGTATGGTCTCTATGCAGCTCAAGTTTGCCTGTACAGTTGAACTGTACAGGCAAACCTGTCAGGTACACCCTAGGGTGTATGGCTTGCTTAAGGGGGTCAACATTTCGTTATGTTTTGCATAGGACGCACCATTTCTGAGATATTGTTAATATTCTAAAATAATTCAAAAATGGAAAGCGTGGAAGCGTGACGATGACGCGAGTTCTATGATTTTGTTCACCCAAGAAGTGCTCAACGCGCCTAAAGAAGTTTTAACTTAAAAAAAATATTGTTATGACATAGAATGTTCACATTTCTACAGCGCTTAAACTACAAGTAAGAAAGTAAGCGTAGCAGTGAGGTAGTTTAATGTTACAGATAACATCAGGTAAAAAAACTTGTATTGTAGCGGTCTCTTATCAACAAAGAGATATAGAGCCTTTATTTACCATCCTTTTTTTCATCATTGCATGCTCCTGTCACGTTCTTCTGTCCTCTTAATAGCATAAAAGCCTACTGTTCACAATCAAGGAAAAGTATATTCTAATGAAAACTATGCCTTGTAATAATTTGTAAAATAAACAGACTGATATATAACATATAACTGCTCATCAATCAACTTAACATAATATTCAAAAGATGGAATAGTCGGAAGCCAAAGACTTCGGCAAAATTATCTGACTAATAAGATCGTCGATCAGTAAGTTAGTCGTTAACCACGACTTTTCATGAAAAATGTACTGAGAGCGAATAACGTGAGGTATGTCCAGATAGTAGCATACGACATTCATAGTCCTTGCATACCTCTTCGGGAATCATAAGTCAGTCCGTGTATGTATGATGTACAGACATTGCCAATTCCACGACTTTCAAAAATTGTGTATAAAGATATACCATTTTCGTAAAATGCTTTTACATACCCAGTTACGAAGTAGCGCGCCCACGGAAAATACCGCAGCGCTTATGAAATTTAAATCCCATTAAAATGGGAATTGCTGGTGACATTCCAGCGCAGCATAGAAAATGTGAACCAGCTTTACTGCTTGATTGAATTTGAAACGGTACACGGATGTACAAATATTTAGATGACATTTTTTTAGGTTCATACGTGTATAATCCTGAAAAGTCGAAAATAACTAATTATTTATTTTGTTTGCAAAGTACCTACCTAACACTCGTAAATAACCATAGATTTATTACACTTAAATTTTGCCTGTTATGTTTTACGTTCTACGTAATAGAAGTTTCGTCTACGAGTTACTGAGAATTCACTAATTGAAATGCTTGACATGTTACGTGACCAAAGTCTATTGATAGGAAATAAATAAGTGTCAAACTGACACCACCACATATGTAACCGCCGACTACCTAGCTCCGGGCTGTTATTGTCATTTCTTAGCAGAAAATCCCAATAAAACCTGCTAAATAATGTGTATGTAAACTATAAGATATACGATAGCTCAGTGGGGAGACCAACAGACTGCAATACAGAGGGCCTCGGGTTCGAACCCTCGTCGCGCACCTCTGACTTTCGGAAGTTATATGACTTTTTGAAATTATGTGCCTATTGATTGAAAATTATCGCCTGCTCCGTGTCTCGGAGAGCACATTAAGCCGTCGCTCCTGGCTGCCATGAACATCTATGGCAGTCGTTATTGGAAAATCAGTGCCCTCTAATGTCCTGACACTGGTCTAGCCTTAGGGTATCGTTAGCCTTCGGGTTGCGGAGGTCAGATGACAGTCGCTCCGTGTAAACACTGATATCCAGTCAAATCCGGTTAGACTAGAAAGCAGACCCCAAGTGACTTGAGAATAATAATGGTTAGGGAGAATAGAAGAATACATTATAAGATAAAATATTTTTAATCGACAGCTTCCTCAATGTTGAAAAGATATACTCTTAGCTAAAACTTATAAGATTCACTTCCAGCAGAACTCTAGTGACTTGGTTTATCCTAAATCACGGAGAATGTACTAGCTTGTTAGTCCCAACGTCAAATGCACTGTATCGTGTGTGATTTGCCAAATGTTAGCTAAATACCGTACATTTACGTCAGAGGCAAGTAATTAGAGAGAGCGCGAGAGATACACAATAAATATGGACGTCATAATATGTACACAGGCTTAACTCTTCTCATCTTGGGTAATATCCTTGCCCAGCAGCACAGCATTGTAATACAAACTGGCACCTGTCGTTTGTGTCATCTGGTCGGCGCTCGCCAGACAGTTCGTCAAGGAACTTTCAAGTAAATAATAGTATATATCCTACTAGATTTTGCCCGCGGCTTCGCTTGTGTAATTATAAGTTATTTCAATTTTCTACCCTCGGAACAGTACTTTTTAGAGTTCGAAAATAATATTATACAACAGCTTTGTCCGTCCATCTGTTTTTTATACAACTTTGAACTCAAGAACCGTAAGAGCTAGAGACTCGTTTTCAACGCCATTCGACTTAGCATAGTCGATATACCCCCGAAATTACTATGACCTCTGACCTCATGGTCACGTAGTATCACGTGACCTTTGCATATTACTTGAACCATTTTTTCGAACTCTAACATTTACGGCAATTTATTGCCGTTTCTCACTTATTTCTAGATGAAGATGAAGGTACCCTATGTCCTTTCCTGTACCCCTGACAAGGTCTATACGAAATTTCATGATGATAGGTTGGATAGTTAAGATGTTAAAGCCTAACAAACAATCTCACATTCGCATTTATAATATTAGGAAGGAAGTAAGATAATATACCTTTGTTTAATTATAATGCGCGCACTGAGGAGTGTGACATTAGGCATAGTTAAATTTATATGGAGACGGAGAGAAAATTATTTTAAAGTGATTGGCGGTCGAATTTCGTCTCCTCATCTTTTTATAACATCAAAGTTGACATTCCAAAATACTGCTGTAAGCTTTAAGATAACGTCAGTACCTTATGTTTTTTATTTGATTAGAATTGAAATTGCCACTAAAATGTCGTAATATAGACCAAGAAAAGACCTTGTGGCGACAACTAGTACAATATCCACAACAAGGTGCCGTGCAGTCATATTATGGTCTCAGTCAGATCAGGTTTAGTAGAGCCTCGCTGATTTCAGCATGAATGGGCCGGCTCAACCGGGGAGGATTTCTCACAAAATATCAGCGTGAAATACCAGTATTTCTACTGTTGTGTTTCGTTCAGTGAGTGAGAGTGCCGGAGGCCCAAGCACCCCCTTTCCCCTTTCCTGTTCCTTCTCCTTCCCACTTCCTTTCGTAAAGGGTCGGCCATAGGCTACGGTGACCACTTACCAGGTAGGCCGTATTCTTGTTTGCCACCTTAGTAGTATAAAAAAAAGGTATTTTATTATTGGAACACGGATTATTATTCGAAACACAATTGTATGAGAAGTTAAAGTGATCGTGATAACGAACTGAAAAGAGAAGATTAACTTTATATAGCAGCAACTGCTATAAGTAGATCTTACGTATTTATGTTAAGAATCTCTTCATTCCATCTTTATACGACATTTTTCTCCAATTTCGCCGAAAATAGCTTTAATACCATAACAATCTTTTTGTGAGAGGAGGAAATTTAATTTATCACGTTCACAATATAAGGAAACGGGCCTGTTCGTACGTTTCAGTCAAATTTCGTCATGTATCGCCAAAATATTCTTCGCGAAACGTATTCTAATATTGGAGCCCCTCGGGGTGTAAAGCGAGCTCGGGTCTCAGTGTAGGCGATTGCAAATATTTACTTTATTATATAGACTCGACTGTTTATTCCCCAACGGGTAGGCTGGATATTGATCCCATGGCACACACTTAACTTTTCGAAGATATCTTCATATTAAATAACTAATTTTCAATTACAATAACTGTGAAGACAAATATTAAGACGAAATTTGCGTATTTCTGATATTACCACAATGATAAAAAAGTCCTAAAAGGGCGAGGCAACTTGAACACTATCTATAATCCTAATCCTAATCCTAACTAATATTATAAAAGCGAAAATGAGTTTGTTTGTTTGTTATCTTTTCACGCCTAAACCACTGAACCGATCATCCTGAAAATTTGCATATACAGAAAGGGACATAAGCTACCTTTCATCCCGAAAAAAATTACTGTTCCCGAGGAAAACAACAATAACATTCTTATGATAATAGATGGCGTCACGTGTCTTTCGAATCATGATTGAATTATATTATTACAAGCCTCTGCTTGTAATAATACAGTAAATTCGGGTTGTACTCTTACAACCCGAATTTACTGTCAAATTCTAAATAAACGCGAGCGAAGCCGCGGGCAAAAGCTAGTAATATTATAAAGAGGTAATTTGTTGGTTATCGATCAATTCAGGAAGAGCTAAGAATTGAAGCCGTGGGCACAGCTAATTTCTTTACTAAAACTTCTAACTAACATTAAAAATATGAGTTTCTTCAAGCGATCATCGTGTGACTTTGCATGCACATAGTCAGGGGTAAAGATAAGGACATTGTATACCGATTTCCATGCGGGCGAAGTCGCGGGCACAGCTAGTCTATAATAATATTATAAAGAGGATATTTGTTGGTTATCGATCAATTCTGAACTGATTTTAATAATTCTTACACCATTAGAGAGCAACTCCATCCAAAAGTAATATAGGCTATATAAACATCACGCTAAAAGCCATACAAGCGGAGCAGGAAGAGCATTCACGTGAGTAAAACCGCGGGGGACAGCTAGTACAGTATATCTTTATTACCTTTTTTATTGCTTTTAACTTGTTACTGAACCCTAATGTATGGAATATGCTTTGATAGCAGTTTCCACGATCATCGTGGTGCCATAAGTTACACGGCACCGAAAAGTAGCGTCAAAGGAATACTTCTCAAATGAATCAAACTTACAAGCAGGGCATGGGAAATATTCCTTTCATTATTCATTATTATTTCACACTTTGAGTAATAATCTTGTATCTTAAGTTATAACACATCTTACGCCCATACATATACACACATCTACACATACCGATAAACACACACACACACACACACACACACACACACACTTATGTACATATACACAATACACACATAGACACTCACATACACTCACCTACAAACACATACTCTCATCCTCAATATAGACACAAATTTATTTAAAATAAACAATAAAATTGTATCCTTACTAACCTTAGTTATTTAATATATCCGGATGTGGGCGTTAATGGCTACGACACAGTTTATACTACTGTAGTCATTATTGTTTAATAATTGTGAAAATGTAACAAGGTATTCAATAAAAAAAAATATTATTATTATTAAAAATTGTAACTATAAAATTTCAAATAAATTAGTAAAAGCAATTGGGTATTTTAGCGACTTCCGGTTGTAGACACCTTAATTAACTTAATTAGCAACAAGAGAGATTGACCACCACAGTATTTTTTTTTTGGATTACGTTATCCGTCTAAAACGCAATAAGCGTCATATAAAATCGCTGACAATGAGACTGTAGCTTTACCTCACAAAGGAAACGGAACTTGTATAGTCCGACAAACAATTTCGTGTTGGAAAAAATGAATTCAACTTCTTTAGGTTTGCGCCGCGAACTTGTTTGTTTATTCTGAAAGTGTTATGACAATGACTATTTTCTCGCACTGTTGTATGAAACGGCCGTAATAAGTTAGAGTGAATGTTTTCTCATGCCGGTTCTTTTGAAAGTACTTTTAGGAAAATTCAGTTTGAAAAGTGATATAATGACAATGTTGATGATATTTAAGAAGCAATGTTATGATTGGTATGTAAAGTAACAGATACATATTTTGAATTCTTAAAATTTGATTATTGGTTCTTGTAAACGACGCGAGTAATATATGCTAATTACGGCATTTTATGCATGTAGCTCGCATGATTAACTCACGTATTTCTTGCATGAGTCGAACATGTAGCCCGCACGAGCTTCTCGCGTCATGTATGTACAAGCATACGTCGTGAATGTTAGAATCACTACAAGTGGATTTTTTAATTAATGTCTTTTCTGAGCCCAAAGGACTTAATCAGCCATACCAACATTTTAAGATGAGAAATTAAATAAATTCATGTTACTATTCCTGTTTCTTGGGTTAATTTTCTTATGAAACAAAATTTAGGCTAATTTATTATATGTTGGCCACGTCGTTAAAATCTGAGCTCGGCTATGCAAAAATGAGGCAGTATCGTAAATCTTTGAATTAAATAATACACTAATAACAGTTCGCAAAGTAACCATTTATTTTAGAAAAGTAATATCTAACTATATTATGTAATATTTAGATTTCCCTCAGTACAGCCAGCCCGATACATGGCTTTGTGCTTTCCATAGCTTAGCTTTATATTCGTTCGGCATTGGTCACAAGTTCTTAAACATAATATGGTGCTTGCAAAATAATTAAGTTTTATATGACTACTATTAAATTATTAGCTCACGCACAAAATTTCTTATTTCTTATATTACTAAATACAACATTGACGAGTAACAAAACTGGTCTTTGTAGACTTTTACAACAGATTGTACAAGTTTAATAAAATGGAGAGCAATAAAACAGTATCCAATTGACACCTCCATTCCTGTGTGTGTTCACAGAACGGTAGGTAAAGGGAAACTTCTTACCGCTGCAATTTATTGAGCGATTTGTTAAAGGACAAGGCGGTGTAGGGGATTTTTGTAGACACGGGAAGTTGCCACACACTACCTCGTCCCCCTGTACAGACGACACAAGAGTAAAATTGAGTGCGTATCATTAATTGAAGTCGGTGTTACTTGGCAGCAATTTATTTTAAATTATTATGAAAGAAACACAGTTCTTCTCTGACCTAGTTTAGGTAATAAAATGTAAAAACAGACTATAAACAAGACTTTTTGTGTCCAATTTGTAAATTGTAAAATGTTTTCCTTTAGATTAAATACAGTTTTAATGTGAATTTAATACAATAAGTAGCCTGTAATGTGTTTTGTAAAGACTTTTATTTATTTATTGAATAAAAATTTATTATTTATTATTATTATTATTACTGTAAAACATTTATAGTTGAAAAGGAGCCTTATTACGAGATACCCATGTGTTTTTCTTTGGGTGTTATTTAAATAGTTAACACAGTATTGGTATTTTTGTGAGCAGAACAATATAATCTGTGAGTAGAAAGAGCTAATTGGGCTCCTATTTTTGAGCGGGTTTAAAAAAAGGAACCTAACATAGCCTAACACTTCCGAGACGGAATGCAGTGATTTGAAGCGTATAGATGCTCGTAATGCTGTGCAATATTTGCTGACCAATTAGTATTTTTGATGATCATAATATTTAATCCCTTTTTCTTTTAGAAAATTCTGAGCATTTTAGCAGTTTGGGCATGTGACCGGTAGACGGCATGATGGTCGTACATCTCTGCCTAACTCAGTCATCATACTGTATAGTATAACGAGTTATATAACGAGACGAACCGTGCTAGGTTATAAGAGCAATTGTAAAATATATAAAATATATGTAATAATATTCTACCACATACACACAACACCATCTAGCCCAAACTAAGCAGAGCTTGTACTATGGGTACTAGACAATGGATAAACATACATATATACTTTTTTTACTTTTTTTTGTAAATACATGCATATTATACATAGAAACACCCAGACCAAGACAAACATCCATGTTCATGCACACAAAATGTTTGACTTGTGCGGGAATCGAACCCGCGACCTAAGGCGTGGCAGTCGGTTATACTAACCACTACGCCATTGAGGCCGACAAAGTTATTTTACTTTTTTTTGACTACGAGTAGTAGAGCCTCGCTGATTTCAGCATGAATGGGCCGGATCGACCGGGGAAGGACTACCCTCTCACAGAATATTGACGTGAAATAGCAGTATTTCTACTGTTGTGTTTCGTTCGATATAAGAGTGCTGGAGGCTCTCTTTCTTTCTTCCCACTCCTTCTCCTTCCCAATTCCTTTCCTAAAGGGTCGGCAACGCACAACTGGTGCCTCTGGTGTCGCAGGCGTTCATAGGCTACGGTGACCACTTACCATCAGGTGTATGCCGTAAGCTTTCTTGCCACCTTAGCAGTATAAAAAAAAACTACCTCGTTGACACCGTGAACGCGTAGTTGAGTAATCGCGAGACCCGAGTCAGCCACTGTAATCGAGTTTTTTTGACAATAAATTGTAAGTAGCGCGGAGTCAGGTAAAGGACAATAAGCTAGCTCTCTATTACATGAGACCTAAGACCAAGGCTGGATGAATGTGGGTGTAAACACCTCAGTCTACATACGGGACTTAAGACTTTGTGTATATGTGCTTTATATTATAATTAGTGATGTTCCGGATATCCGTATCGGTATCCGCCGATATCCGCGGGAGAAAGAATATCCGTATCCGTTACATTTTTGACGGATCTTTTACAAATCTTCTACCTTATTAATTTTTAATACATAGATTTAATTCTTAATGTAGGTGATTAGGTAGCAATAAAATACTATTACATTTCAATCAAACAATCTTTTATTTGTAAAAATGAAATATTTGGCATCAACAGTTATCGTAGTGAGTTAACATACGATACAATACTGTACATACGTAACTTAAAAGAACTAAATCAATATCTAATATTATTATATACTTACTATTATAGTATAGGAAGTTATTATAAAATATTAATTAAAATATCTTTATAATAAGATCAATAGAATTTAAATCTTTGTAATACACTGGATCGCAAAGAAAAAGGTTCGGTTAGAAAATCTTCAATATCTTCAAAAGTAGGTACCTTTATGAAATAAAGACTAAATTATTCTAAATAAGTAAATTATAAGATTACTTTTATAACAAACAAATCTTAAATCTTAAGGTCACGCGCACTGACACAGATTGAGTAAGAATATGCCTTCATGAACGCAAAGATCATCTGTCATCCGAATTCATATTATATAAAATTAAATTACCACTGACTGACTCACTTAGAGAAATACAAGTCATACAAAGGGGAGTCGTAGGAAAAAAGTAAATATAACCTTGTATAGAGAATCGTTCAGAAGGCCCGGGAAAGATGCCTGACCTTCGGAAGGTCAGCTCTTGGTGGTTGTAATCCATCGGATCTCGGAAACGGTAATACTAGTCTATTTCTAAAACCAAAGAAACGAACACAAACTATCAGACAGAATAAAAAGGGGTGCTTGGCAGCGATTGAGTGCCAAGACGTTGTGCGCATGCGTTAGTAACCGTGTAGTCGTTACAGCCCTTAGCCGCCACTACATCACTCGGGCGACACAATGAATCACTCCGCGTAAACAAATAAATTGGTCGGCCACGGCCGCGCCGTTTAGTCACTGTCCGATAAGAAACGGATTGTAACTGAATGGTTACTATCTGTCGTCTAATATATTTAAAGTCAAATGTCTTCTTCTCCCTAGCTTTTATTATTCCCAAGTCACTTGGGGTAGGCTTTCCAGTCTAACTGGATTTGACTGGACATCAGTTTTTACACGGAGCGGCTGCCACCTGACTGCCGCAACCCGAAGGCTAATGATACCCTAAGCCTAGACCAGTGTCAGGATATTAGAGGGCACTGACTTCCCAATAACGACTGCCATAGATGTTCATGGCAGCCGGGACCGACGGCTTAACGTGCTCTCCGAGGCACGGAGCAGGCGATAAATTGTCGATCAATACGCAGATAATTTCGAAAAGTCGTATAACTTCCGAAAGTCAGAGGTGCGCGACGTGGGTTCTAACCCGAGACCCTCTGCATTGCAGTCTGTTGGTCTCCCCACTGAGCTATCGCTGCTTACAAATCAATTCAAACTCAAAAGTAAAAATCATTTATTCATTTAGTTCACAATGTTACACTTATGAACGTCAAAAGGGTTAGTGAGTATCTATCATTGTTAATGTTAAATTAATTGTGGAAAGCGGTGCAATTTATATTTCTTTTAGTAAAGCTTTAGAGTAATTTTGAGCAATAACTCTTTTTTTATTTTACAGATCCGCTTTAGGATAATTCCTGTATCGCGGGGGACTTTACAATTCAAACAACGGATACAAAGAACATCCAGGCTCGGAGCAACCATTTGTGGATGACATCATTTTAACCTGATCTTTTTAAGTTCTCTGTAGATTAAAATATGTATCTACCTCACTATTACAACCAGTTACAAGTCAAGAAAACAAACACCACATGCCACAGGCACAAACGCGACAATTTTCTTCGATCAACGTTAATTTCCTGGCGTGGGAGAGCGGGGGTGGGGAAATGCCAAGGATAAACAACATTTGTCGCCTACGACACACCTACAACTATCCTCCAACAATCCAGGAAAACATAAAACTCGTCCACATATAACACCCGGACGTGTGTAATGGCCTGCGAATGTTGAAAGCGACGTCATCTGTCACGTATATCAGAAACTGAATCAGCCCGCACTTCGTTACACGGCTCATAATGGTATCAATGTTGACGTTAATTGCATGTTTCTCTAGTGACTCAGTCAATGACTGTGTTAATTGCATGTTTCTCTAGTGACTCAGTCAATGACTGTGTTAAAATGGCAGCGAGGTAAAAATAAGGATTGAGATAAAATGTTTTGCTAAAGGTTGTAACGAAGATTTTATTTGAATATTATACATTTATTTGGTGTGTTATTGCATCGAAATTATGTTTGAATATATCAAGTATGCTGGATATAGGTGACCGGGCTCTATGCCTTGACTATACTAGGTAGGTACAGAGGTCAGCTGAAGTGTATTTGAATACAATGATCGTGCTAATCACTGAAATGTATAAATAATAGCCATAGTATTTTAATGCCCAAAGATAAGAGCGGTTTCCAAACTTACAAGTAAAAATGAAGTGGAGGAAAAGTTCAAATTCCATATCTATACTAATATTATAAAGCTGAAGAGTTTGTTTGTTTGTTTGTTTATTTGTTTGTTTGTTTGTTTGCTTGAACGCGCTAATCTCAGGAACTACCAGTCCGATTTAAAAAAATCTTTCAGTGTTAGGTAGCCCATTTATCGAGGAAGGCTATAGGCTATATATCATCACGCTAAGATCAATAGGAGCTGAGCACCAATGAAGAATGTTTCAAAATCGGAGGGTATTTTTTCCTTTTGAGAGCTTCCGCTGCGTGCGCTGCGTAAACAGTTAAAGTTTCGCAAAAATTATGTATGATAGAATTGTTCACCTTTAAAATTTCTAAAAAAAAGTCCACGACAGCATATGTCTATCTTTTAAGGTTGGCTCACTATAACCATTTTTATGCTAACCAAATTTGTTCTAAAATAATGCATTATTTGCGAAGGTATTATTATAAACATGATATTAATCCTTATCCAAATAAATACGTTATTCATCACAAGTATTTAATTTAAAACAAAATTGTCCTGTACATCATTCGATTTCAATGAATATCTTAGGAGATATAGCAGTTTTAAAATAACATCGCAGCAAAATAATTACCCATTACAGACATAGTACAAACGATGTTTCTCCTGGTTTATTCTGCGTGATAACTACTAGTTCGATTTGAAAAATTCTTTTAGTGTTGGATAGCCTATTTATCGTGGAAGGCTATAGGCTATATAATATCACGCTACCACCCACGAGGGCGGCGCAGTAACGATAAACGCGGGTGAAACCGCGGGAACATCTAGTTGTAAATACAATGTAAATGTGCTAAAAAAGATGTAAATATCCTCTTCTACCATAATAAATTATCTCGGTCTCTTGCTAAAATAGATGCGTAATTAAATGGTTTTATTCCATTCACTTTCTGGTTGTCTTATTCGTCTGTTTACTTAAATTAGCAGCTTACATACATTCTACATACTAATGAGAACTTATTCTCGGAAAGTAGGTAATTCATTTCAGCCATGTTGTAGGCGTATTTTTATCCGATGCTGGAATTACTTAAATTTCATTGTTACACTAAATTACAAAAAGCTCTAAGTTCAAAGAGCGACTTTTATAATCTTTTCTTTGTAGGCTCTCGAGATTGTAATATTAAGTTAGTGAAAAACTTTGCAGACAATATTTATTTCTTGGAACTTTATTACAGAAATAAATTTTTATTTTACCTTACAGTCACATTTCCACTTTATTGGATTCCGCCTTCTTTTATACAGGGCAATAAGTAAAATTGGTAAACCAACTCCATACCTTTCCTTCACCAACATTCCCAAAATACGTTGACCGCTTCTCTCAGGTAAGACTAGACAATAGTTCCGATTCAATTACTTTAATTCCCTCCGCTGGAGTTGGGCCGAAAGAAATGTGATTACATTTTTACCCATCCTAAGCAGTGCCTGCCTCTGACTTTCACGCATTTCCCTGGCGCAAGGTGTGAGCTGCAAACGATTTGTAAAATATATGTACATATTCTTGGCGACGGTAGCGTATGCGTATTTGATTTTGTGAAGTGGATTTACATATTTTATTATTTATAAAATATGTAAAATAGTGTGTATAACAAAAGTACTAACAAAATGCACTTGAAAATTGTCCATCGTATCGAGTAGACGTGCACGTAACGCTATCATGAAGAACCAAATATTGAGTTTTATAATATTTAACCACCTCTGTCACAAGTGAACTTCACAGATCTTATCTTATCTTATGTGGGGGCCAGTCAGTGCAGACCGGCGACATTTCGACCCAGTGGGATCTTTTGTGTCGACACTATCCCAATAACAACTGCCATAGATGTTCATGGCAGCCGGGACCGACAGCTTAACGTGCTCTCCGAGGCACGGAGCAGGCGGTAATTGTCAATCAATACGCACATAATTTCGAAAAGTCATATAACTTCCGAAAGTCAGAGGTGCGTGACGTGGGTTCGACCCTGAGACCCTCTGCATTGTAGTCTGTTGGTCTCCCCACTGAGCTATCGCTGCTCATGAACTTCACAGATACTTTTCATTACTTTTTATAGAAGGACAACTCCCGCACTAGGAACAACTCCTGTGTCGCGAGGGACCTTACAAACATTCAAACAAACATTCAAACAACGTACACAAGGAACACCCAGACTCGTATATACCAACTATTTGTATATCACACATTGTTTGTTTGTAGCAATGATGTCGAGAAACTCCGCTGATGCGTCAGTCCTGTACCCCAGGACAGAGCAAACAAGTTAAGGATGCTGCACACGCGCGAGTTCTGTAAGAACGTATAGTAAGGGCTACGTGACTCCCCTTGTAACGTCCTGTCTAACTGTTTCCTGTCCCCGCCCTACATTCAACTTATATGAAACGTTCAAATTTATGTTAAACACATTCCAAACTTGATTTACTTCCAGTTTGATATCGAATTCATGAACATGCGAATGTTACATGTGTTTATTATTATATCTATACTAATATTTTAAGAGGAAAGATTTGTATTTTTGTTTGTTTATCCTATCCTAATTATAACTTCCTAACTAATATTATAAAAGTGAAAATGCGTTTGTTTGTTTGTTTGTTTGTTACCAGTCACGCCTAAACAACTGAACCGATCATCGTGAAATTTTGCATATACGTTGTCAGGTGTACAGAAACGGACATTGGCTACATTTCATCCCGAAAAAAATTACTGTTCTAGAGGAAAACAATAATAACGTTCGTATGATAATAGATGGCGCCACGTGTCTTTCGAATCATGATTGCATTATATTATTACAAGCAGAGTACAACCCGAAGTGATTGTCAAATTCCAAATTAACGCGAGCGAAGCCGCGGGCAAAAGCTAGTAATGAATAATCTCAAAGCGAGTGGTCCAATTTTAATAATTCCTTCACAATTAGGTAAAGTTTCATCCATAGGCTATATAAAACTACGATGAGAGTCAAGGGCATCGAACAGTAATTATATACGTACGTAAAACTTCAAGTATTTTACATAGTGCCTGTTCGTTTTACCTTTGAAACTAAGTTAGCTAAGCACGCCTTATAATACTGATATCTTTTTTGTTTTTTCATTTTATGTTGCTCATCAAATTGACCACACTCAGCCTGATGGTAAGCAGTCATGTGGTCTAAGAGTAGTGGCCTCCACACCACCGTCCTTATAGCTGAAGCGATGTTGAGGTCTCTACTTTGACGGCCTGAAAATGTGCTATTTCACGCCTCGCTTAAAGGACCCAGGATTGAAGGAAGAAGGAAACATGTGCCTTGGCAGAGAATTCTATGCCTTGATCGTTCGGCAGATGTATGAGGAACTAAACTTGTTGGTGCGCGCTCTAAGCGACTCTACCGTGTAAAGAGGCCATCTGAGTCCAGCACGTGTTGTTCTGAATGGGAAAGGGGAGGGCGGGATAAGGTGGAATAGCTCTTCAGAGCACTCCCCGTGGTGTATCCTCTAGAAACATGCCAATGAGGCAATGTCCCTACGGAGTTGCAGAGATTTCGGCGAACTCGTGACCTCTGGATCTCCGATGATACGTCGCCGCTGTAACCTGTCGTCTGTAAAAGAATAAACTTATTTTCAAAAAATTCTACTATTGTTGCTTGGAGACTAAATGGTGAAGTTATTCTTTATGTCACGAATTAATAATCCAGCTGTATGCCACAGCGCTAGTTATTTCCTGACTAGGTGGCGCTACGCATCTTTAAATGTTCTTTTTTTTCTGTTTTTTTAGAGACTTTTTACTTTAAATGTTCTATATACCAAATTAAAACAAAACTACGATAGGCTACGTAGGTGTGTAAGTTAGTGAGAACTACTAATACACACAGGAAAAGTATTATTATTATTGAGTTGTATACTGTCTTGGTAGTGTATATGATTGCCTGAAGTCTAGCAAGGAGTTTCAAACTATTGTTGCTTACAGAACAGACTTGTAAATCAAACAATATAGTAAACTTGGCGATAAAAAGAGTGGCCATGAGTGTCTTGCCCGTTCTTCTAATGAGCCCTACACCCTTGCTTTGCTGAACGTGGCAGTAAATGTAAATTCACAGAAAAAATTGTGTAACTTTGACATTCATAAGTGTTACCTTGTAACCTAACATGAATAAATTGATTTTTGATTTTTTGATTTTGATTTTGATTAAAAAGTGTGGAAATTAATGTTTAACCGTATTTCTCATTGTTTCTACGTGCTTAATTTGCTGTACAGTAAATTAAAATATAAATACACGTAAACTGGTAGATGTGAAACATCGAAATTATTTTGTACAAGTAATATGCATAAAAGAACAGATTACGACAGGAACTAATATAGCATAATGTAAAATACTATCATATAGCGTGGCGACGCGTCGCCACGGCATGCGTCGCCACGCCAGCAATCGGTTTTACGTGCGGCTATAGATGTTTCACATCAAAAGCGTAACTTTGTCGATAATACCTAAATGCTACTTTGTCTATACTAATATTATAAAGAAGAAAGATTTGATTTTTTGTTTGTTTGTTTGTAATGATTTAACTCAAAAACTACTCAACCGTAACAATTCTTTCATCATTAGAAACCTATATTATCAGATCACCAAGTAGTATAGATTATTATTTATTGTTAAAAGTACTGTTACAGCTAACCTACGTTTTACGCGAGCGAAGCCGCGAGCAAAAACTAGTCACTTATATGAATAAACCTAGATGTTCTCGCAGTTTCACCCGCGTTTATCATTACTGCGTTGCCCCAGTGGGTTGTAGCGTGATGTTATAATAGCGTATAGCCTTCCTCGATAAATAGGCTATCCAAAATCCTTTGACGTTCATTAGTGTTACTTTGTGACCTAAGTGAATAAATTATTTTTGACATTGACTTTGACTTTAAACACTAAAAGAATTTTTCGAATCGAACCAGTAGTTCCTGAGATTAGCGCGTTCAAACAAACAAACAAACTCTTCAGCTTTATAATATTAGTATAGATTACATATTTTTGATTTTATGCCCCATAAACGGCACTAGGCTCGATCCCTATCACATAAGACCTAGCCATAGCTGGTAGAATGTAGGTTTATTGCACCTCTGTCTACCCTTTGGGACATAAGTAAGGCTGTATATATGTTTTATATAGTCAGTAGGTATGTGTAAAAGTGCAACAACAACACAAGAGTGTTACCCCATTGTTCTCGCCGCCTCTAAAGTTAACAGTTTACGTGTTAAGTATACTCCCGGTACGGGTAAGCATATATTGACAAGAGTAGCGAATTGCTTGCCTTTAAAATAACAATAAAAAGAATTGGGGCAGTCTTTGGGGACCGCCGTAGAAGTGAAAACTGTAATCCTTGATAATAAACAATTCATTACAAAAAAAATAATAATAATAAATGGGCGGTTCGGATTCCTGATCCTCTCTTAAGGGTCAAAAATTTCCATATTTTTGCGCATTTCTGAGATATTGTTAATATTCTAAAATATGTAATTCAAAAATGGAAAGCGTGGAAGCGTGACGATGACGCTATTTTTATGATTTTTGTTCACCCAAGAAAGAGTCAATGCGACTAAAGGAGTTTTCACTTCAAAAAATTGTTTGTATAACGAGATCATTCCACGTTGACCGGTAGTCCCTACTCCATCAAATCGTTACTCGATGTTAACTGACATAAATCCAAATGTGTGTGCCATACCTAAAGAGCTGTTGAATAACAGCGTCGTATATCTGATGCAGCTCCGTAATATGTACCTATAAGGAGAAGCTGATTAACACATAGAGCATCCGACTGACGACAAGCTGAAAAAGCTGTATAGGTATCTAATATTTTACAATTTTCATAGCAATTTTTAAATCCTATTATAATAGTGATCAATAGTAATCCTACTCAGAAAAGGTGTACCACGTCAATATTCAGGCTTAAAACAACTGATAGCTGTAAACCTTACTTCCAGAAGTACAAAATACTAACATTACCAAGCCTATATATTCTGGATACTGCGATGTTCGTTAGAGCAAATCCTAGCCTATTTCCACGACTGGAGGACACAGTTTCACGTAACAGACGTGATAACAGCAGGTTGCGGTTACACATTGCTAAAACTGCACTTATGCGTAGAAGTGTATTCTGTATGGCTCCAATCATTTATAATAATTTGCCAAAACAGTGGAAAGATATGAACAATAATGCATTCAAAAGACAGTTGAAGGGCTTTTTAGAGCATAAAGCATACTACAATGTAACTGAATTTCTCATTGATAAAATAATGTAAACTGGACAAAATTTTCTGTATTTCTTTTATTTTCTGTTGTAGTATATTATTATAATTTTTGTTACTATGTATTTTTTATAATTTGAAATATTTGATTCGCTAATTATGCCAATTAAATATTAATGACATATTATGCACGCCTGTGAGTGGAATGTGGCAGAACCTACATATAATCTGTGACAACTAAAGTGTAAACCCATGTTCGCATTAATAAATGAATTTGAATTTGAATTTAGTCTCATCTGGGGGGGTTTTGCCATAATCGCCACGCTTGGCAGGCGGATTGGCGATCGCAGTGGCGGAAGTCTTCGACACTAGGCGTCGCTGCCCACCTATTATCAGATGGCTCAAGGTCACGCAAAAGGCGATGGAGAGAGCTATGCTCGGGGTTTCCCTGCGGGATCGAATCAGAAATGAGGAGATCCGCAGGAAAACTGAAGTTGCCAACATAGCTCTCTGGATAGCCAAAATTAAACACCTGCATAGCACATCGGGTGCTTTCATCCTAGACAACGCAAGCGAAGCCGCGAGCGTAGTCCTAACCTACAAACATCATCATTTTATATATTCAATGTAACATCATCTTCAAGCATTTATTGCATTCATGTATACGAGTTTTGACAAATAAATGGTTTCATTAATGTTAGTTTAATAAATGTTATATACATAACATTCGTAAGTCAGAGGTGCGTGTCTTATGATCGAACGCGATACCTTTGAGTGGCACGCGTCCACCATTATTATTTCATAAATTTGTTTTATTATTCGTAGCCACTCAGTCCTATCCTTTACACTTAACCTTCCTAAGTGCTGGCTGCAATAGCGGTGCAGAGTAAACTCGCCACAACCGGCAAAGGCACGACACTCCACATTTTAGAATAAACAATATTATCAGTGTACTTCTGTAACTGCCACTAAAGCCTCGTTAGGGAACTGAATGTACAAGAGTGGAGTTGTACATACTTGTTTCAAGGCCTCTCCTGTCTTTGTGGTCTAGCCAAGCAAGTCTAAGTTTATCTATACATCTATACTAATAAATAAAATTGAAGTGTCTGTTTGTAATGACAAAATAACAGCTTTTTATCTAATGTATATGAAAGTATATAAGATACCTATACGAAAAGGTCAATTTTTAAAATTTTTGTCTATCTGTCTGTCTGTCTGTTTGTTCCGGCTAATCTCCGAAACGGCTGAAGCGATTTTACGGGACGTTCATTAGCAGAGAGCTGATGTTATAAGAAGTAACTTAGGCTACATTGATTTTAGAAAAAAATAGGGTTCCGCGGTGACAAACACTTTTTAGTTAAAATCTACGCGGACGAAGTCGCAGGTAACAGCTAGTCTGGAATAAAGATCGACAAGGCTGTTAAAGTGACCTAAATATTTCAATCTAAGTTCTGCGGTTCGAGCTACCTTTTCATACGTCACAAAGTGTAAGTGTATGTGTCTTCATGCCTACTACTGTCTATTACAAATGACTACAGATAAATATTATTTCAAATCTCAAATGCTTCTTACCTAAAATTATTAACTTTTCCTTTTCAGAATTTAGTTTTATGTGGCCAGTGACATATGGCATAATGAGTGCAGCTCCTGGTACATAAATGAGTTGTAAAATACTGAAATTATAATTTGATGGTGGTTTAAAAGAGTGGCCTTGAGTTTCTTGCAGGTATCTTCTCATAGGCTAAAGCTTTTGCCTGAACCTTGCACCTAAAATAAATGGAAATTCAGTAAATTTAACAAACTCACTAACCCCTTTGACGTTCATAAGTGTTACTTTGTGACCTAAGTGAATAAACGATTTTTAACGGACTTCAAAAAAAGAAAGAGGTACTCAATTCGTCTGTATTTTTTTTTATGTTTGTTACCTCAAAACTTTCGACTGGGTGAACCGATTTTGATGATTCTTTTTTTATTTGAAAGCTGGTGCTTCCCGTGTGGTCCCATTTAATATTTGACCATTCGTTTTCGAGTTATCCTTAATAATGTGTATTTGGCTACATTGATAATGCGTATTTGGCTACATTGAAGAATATTGAAGAATATTATTTATTAACTTTTTAGTGCATTTTAAGTTTTAGAATATTCTTTATTGAAGTCGGTTTCGTTTTTTGTTAAAATTTTGTTTATTGACTTTTGACTTTTTACTAAGAATTCCTTCACTGAATAACCCAGTAACACTTCGCCTGACACAGAAATGGAATTTTCCATCCAGCATATGGTCTATCTATACTTTAATCCAATTTTGTGTATTACAACGAAACATCTTTACTAGCTTTTAGATGAATTTTTATCCGGAGCGTTGATATAAATTGTTGGTGACAGGCACTCTGTCAACTTAATTATGTTCTTCTATACCAAGTTGACATCTTGGCGTCTAATCAAATGTGTTTGTTTGGGTAAGGCTTTTTCCTCTTTACTTCACTGTTATGTAATATTGTATAAAACATGATAACTAACTTAGCTTAATGTTGGCAAGAGGGAAAATTCGATTATATTTGGGTAAGCAAAACACATTAGAAAAATAATATATCATTTTTTATACATTTATATTTTTACTCTACTTCGTACACATCATCAGTCATAGCTTTGTAAACAAATCATGATATATCATCTATCATAATTATTTTAACATTTTTTTTTTTTTTTTTTTTTTTGCTCGTCAAAATGACCACACTCCACCTGATGGTAAGCAGTCGTGTGGTCTAAGAGCAGTGGCCTCCACATCACCCCCACAGTAGCCGAGGCGATGTTGAGGTCTCTACTTTGACGGCCTGAGAAGATGCTTTTTCACGCCCCGCTTAAAGAACCCAGGACTGAAGGAAGAAGGAAACACGTGCCTTGGCAGAGAATTCCATGCCTTGGTCGTCCGGCAGAGATATGAGGACCCAAACTTTTTGGTACGCGCTCTAATCGACTCTACCGTGTAAGGATGGCATCTGAGCCCAGCACGCGTTGTTCTGGATTGGAAAGGGGAGGGCGGGATAAGGTGGAATAACTCTTCAGAGCACTCCCCGTGGTATATTCTGTAGAAACATGCCAATGAGGCAATGTGTCTACGGAGTTGCAGAGGTTCCAGTGAACTCGTGACCTCTGGATCTCCGATGATACGGACAGTCCGCCGCTGTAACCGGTCGAGAGCGTCCAGCAAGTACTGCGCGGAGCCATCCCAAAGATGAGAACAGTACTCCACGCAAGGGCGCACTTGTGCCTTATACAATAGGCACAGTTGCCCAGGCGTGAAGAACCGCCTCACCCTGTTCAGAACTCCGAGTTTTCGCGAAGCTTGCTTAATGACGCTCTCGATATAGGTTTTCTGGTTAAGGGAGCGGCAAAGATCCATACCTAAGATGGAGAGACTGTCACGTATCACCAGTGGAGTGTTCTTCAGAGAAGGGAGGGGAAGGAACGGAGACTTTTTTGTTGAGAACGCGCATGCCTGGGTCTTCTTGGCGTTGAACTCGACCAAGTTCTTGGCACCCCATTCATAGATGCGGTCCAAGGTCCGGTCAAGTTCAACGACAAGATTCTGCCTTTTCCCCTCAACCTCAGCCTGTTTGGCCCCAGGATGTCCGAGATATCGCCCATGCACGGTACTGTCGTCCGCATAACAATGTATGTTGCCGAGATTCAACATATCATTGATATGCAGAAGAAAGAGCGTAGGGGATAAGACAGAACCCTGAGGCACTCCTGCATTGACCTGCATAAATTTGGAAGCGCGACCGTCGCAAAGGACCCGAATACGACGCTTCTGCAGGAAACTTGCAATCCAGGTGCACAGTTGAGGGGGCAAGCCATAGGCCGGAAGCTTGGAAAGAAGAGACCGGTGCCAGACTCTGTCGAAAGCTTTGGCTATGTCAAGGCTGATAGCCAAAGACTCGCCGTGCTTGTCCATAGCCCCACCCCAGAGGTGCGTGACAAACGCTAGAAGATCACCCGTTGATCGTTTAGACCGAAAGCCGTATTGGCGATCATTGATCAACGATTGATCTTCCAGGTAGCGGACAATTTGGATGTTTATAATCCGCTCGAACACCTTGGAAAGCACCGAGGTGATAGCTATGGGTCGATAGTTGCTTGGCTCGGAACGGTCCCCCTTTTTGGGAATCGGTTGAACGTTCGCTTCCTTCCAAGCCTCAGGCACAATGCCTGCAACGTAAGACGTCCGGTATAGGCGCGTAAGTGTGGGAGACAACTCCGCTGCACATTTTTTAAGAACCACAGCTGGGATGCCGTCAGGTCCACTGGCTTTCCGAACATCGAGAGACTGCAGTATCGCACGAACGGTTCGTTGCCTGATACATATATCAGGCATGGTGTAGCCGCAGTTGGCAATGTTAGGCGGCTGCGAACCGCAGTCATCGATTCGGGAGTTGGCCGCAAAGAGATTTGCAAGCAGATCTGCTTTCTCCTGCGGCCGATGAGCCAGTGATCCATTCGGATACCTCAGAGGGGGCAGCATGGTCTGGCAGAAGTTGGACTGCACGGCTTTGGCCAGGCGCCAATAGCTACGACTGACCGTAGGATGCGCCATTAGTTCCTGGCCGAACCGTGCGACGCGCTGGGCATCCGCTCTTAAGTATGCCCTCTTGCAGACCTTTGTGGCTTGGTTGAACGCTGCCTTCAGGTGATCCACGTTAGGGTCGTGGAGAGTGCGAGCCCTGGTCCAAGCGCGATACGCTGTCTGTTTGCGTTCAACAGCATCGGCGCATTCACGCCCGAACCAGGGCCTTTTCCTGCCGCCGCTCGTGACATCACTGTATGGAATATAATATTCCATACCCAGGATGATTTCACCAGCGACAGCAGTAGCGCTCTCTGATGGATCCCTGTTCTCAAAGCAGCGTTGAGCCCAAGGGATGGATGCGAAGTATTCCCGCATTCCATCCCAGTCTGCTGACGAGTAGTGCCACAGTCGTCGTCTTGCCTCCTCGGGACGTGGGGGCGTAACAACAACAGCTGTGGCACAAACCAGACAGTGGTCTGAGGTGCCCAAAGGAGCACGAATCGACACACTGTACCGGTTCGGGTTACTCGTCAGCAGCAGATCGAGCAGAGAGGGCGCCTGACCTGCAATATCTGGTATCCGGGTGGGCTGGAGTACCAGTTGAGACAGGTCATGCGTGAGAGCGAACGCATGGGCAGTTCGTCCCGCGTGGTCTGTTTTGGGAGAACCCAACCAGGTCTCATGGTGGGCATTGAAATCTCCCAAGAACACCAACTCAGCGTTCGGAAACCGCTCCTGCGCGTCATCTGCCGCCTGACTCAGGTAATTGAAGAGTCGAGTTGTCTCAGCGTCTCCTGAATGGGATCGGTAGAGGCACATGTAGATTTGGCTGAAAGAGCCATGATCTACGTGTACCCAAAGGACAGAGAAGGAAGGGTCCTCTAGGCATTGTAGACGGCGACAGCAAATATCCGCCCTAACAAACAAGCATACCCCGGCTTTCGCGAGGAAACACTCCTCTAGCACGTAGCCGGGATATTGCAGGTAGTTCGTGTCTGCAGGACGGCGTATTTGTGTCTCCGTTAGAAAAAGCATTGCCGGCCGAGCCGTCTCCAGGTGGTGATGGACGGCATTAAGGTTAGCGTGGAGTCCTCTGATGTTAATAAACTCCACGACACAGGAAGCAGCAGTGGGGTTACGGCGATTGGCTGCTGTTGAACGACAATGCTTTGTTCGTACTGCCATAGAGTGAAAGGAAGGGGAAGCGTGAAAAAAAGAGGCGGCTATTCTCGCAGCAAAGTGGGGCAAGGCGCAGAGCAAGTTTTGTCATATAACTGTATGGTATGGCGATAGCCGATCCGACGGACGGAAGGACCCCCGTACCCTCCCGAAAGTGGTCGCCGGGACCCACCCTCCGGTCACCATCCGGCACGACGAGCCACCTCGAGATTATGCGCGGCATGATAAGGCAGCCAACCTAGTTGGTTAGACTCGGTTGGGCCTCTGGACTATACCGCGGGCGGCCAGCAGAGCACCGTTTCTACGGCTCTCCCTGGCCGCCGGGTCGACTCGCGCCACCCACACAATGACTCTACGGATGCTCTGCAGGTCCCTCATAAGCTGCGAGAATCGTCACCTCATGCTTAGGCCTCCGGCGCTCTCATTCACCGAACGAAACACAGCAGTGAAACACTGTTGTTTCTCGTCGATTGTATCGGGTTGTATTTTAATATCGTTGAGTCTGTGCAATATGTCAGATTCGAAATCACATAAAATCTTAGGGCTTTTTAAAAGCAAAGCAAAAAATTCAAGGTCCCAGTTGGAATATGCTGTGCCAATTTGGAATCCTTTTTATGAAAAATACAAGCAAGGACTGGAGTCCGTTCAGAAAAAGTTTATGCGTACTATGCAATACAAATGTTTCCATAATTACCTACCATACGAACAACTACTGGAAAGATATAATATCTTAGCACTTGAAAATAGACGTAAACTGCTCGAATCAATGTTGCTCTACGACATATGTAATAATAGATATGATTGCTCGTCTCTAGTTAATCAAATTTGTTATAGAATACCTACTAGGACGCATTGCCGTAACCCCTGTAAGCTATTCGCAACAGCCCGCTGTCGTACTAACGCAGGTAAACGTTCCCCACTATACCGTATAGTTCATTCTTATAATATTAATTTCAACTCTGTAGATATTGCGGTGATTCGTCCTAGCACCTTTAAATGTGATATCACGAAGCTCCTAATATAGTTTTTATCATTTTATTTATTTAATTAGGTACACCAACAGCATACATATTTTAAAATTTAAAAAAAAGGTACATGGAAACGGTCTGATACATATGCCAATTACAGGTATACACAACATTTACCACTGAAGCACACAGTTATTATGATATTACAAATTTAGATAAGATAAAACTACTAAAATATAAAAATATAAAACAAAACAATAACAAAATGGTATAAAAATTGTTTAAAACTTAATTCTATAAAGACGAATCTGTTTTGGACAATATTACACGTTATCATATTTGTTTAACGCTTAAAATATTGCAATATGTAAGCTGTGGTAAACGGTGTTGGTGACACAATTGTCAGCACCTTGTAAAAATGACTCCTTGTCTATATGTATTGCTGTCACTGTTTGTTTACCCAAATAAAGAGAACAAAAAAAATATATATTTGTTTGGGCAGCTTTGAGAGAAGCAGTCGCAATTTCGCTAGAATTTCTAAACTAAGAACAAAACGCTTAAATATATCAGTGGAGTAATATTTTGTTGTCACAATGCGGAGACAATACAAGCAATGACTATTCTCTGTCACCTTGGTTCCTCAATTTTACATTTAAAGTTATGTTGCCATAAGTATAGGTATAGTCGTCAGCGCCGCGATCTTTTATTAAGTCGTTTCTAAAAATACAAACAGAATGTTTAAACTGTCTATACATTGCAACTATCACGTAACGAGATTACAAATCAAAAGAAAATACTGTATTTTTGAAGTTTTTTTTTTATACAACTAAGGTGGCAAACAAGCATACGGCCCATCTGATGGTAAGTGGTCACCGTAGCCTATGGATGCCTGCAACACCAGAGGCATCACTTGCGCGTTGCCGACCCTTTAGGAAAGGACGCGGGAAGGAAAGGGAGCGGGATGGGGGAAAGGGGGTGATTGGACCTCCGGTACTCTCACTCACCGAACGAAACACAAAAGTAGTACTACTGCTATTTCACGTCGATATTCTGTGAGAGGGTAGTCCTTCCCCGGTCGAGCCGGCCCATTTATGCTGAAATCAGCGAGGCTCTACTATGGCATGTATGGCAGTGCACTTTTCCAGAAATAGTTAAGTTATAAAGTATTAATACAGGTTGAGTTTGTACTTCCTCTAAATAAAACTGACTCTTAAAAACCGTATTTTTATATCATCTGTAATAAAGTACCATTGATGAAAGTCGATTCTTTACGAGTGTCGCACTCGTATTCTTTTCAAAGAAGCTTTCTTTTTATATTCTCTGTACGTTTTATTATAATCTGTGGATATAAAGTAGACAATAGCATGGCAAAAGTGTGGCACAGTCTAATAACAATTGGGTATATTATAAAAGGCATAAAAAACGCCAGGAGCGGGAGGAAATTTTCGCCGGGGTGATTTCGTAAAATAATATTATCTTACGTTAAAGCGAATGTTATGGGTTCAAATTGAACCACATTTTACCAATTTATTCGGGTTTTATTTTGGATTTATATACGACGTTACGAAAAGATTTTAGCAGCAATGCTGACATTGGCTTGTCCGTAGGAAAATATTATGTGGGTGCCTACGCTTTCGTTACTACCAGCCTGAAAGAACACATTTGTATAGTAGTATAAAATATAACGAATCACTGAATTGCTGTATGGATAGCGCACTGGGTAGTTATCCAGTGCGCTGACGTAGTCACACCACGACCACTTGGTCGCCTTGCCGTTGCCGTAGCGGCGAGCATTGTGGGTTCGAATCCTACTGCAGTGCAATCTTTAAGCAACAATCCTTTTGATCCGTTGCTGCATGAATGACTGTGTCAACTAATAGTACACTAGCATACACAATTATTAGTAAAGGTAAAGATAGTCACTAATCTTTATTCTATAACTTATAAATGAACAGCGATAGCTCAGTGAGGAGACCAACAGACTGCAATGCAGAGGGTCTTGGGTTCGAACCCACGTCGCGCACCTCTGACTTTCGGAAGTTATATGACTTTTCGAAATTATGTGCGTATTGATTGACAAATCGCCTGCTCCGTGCCTCGGAGAGCACGTTAAGCCGTTGGTCCCGGCTGCCATGAACATCTATGGCAGTCGTTATTGGGAGAGTGTGGAAATAGATGATCCCACTGGGTCGAAGTGTCGTCGGTCTGCACTGACTGGCCCCCGTATAAGATAAGATATAACTGAATACAGAAAAGTCCCAAGCATGATGTCTTTTCACGTTAACGAATTGTTCCGCAACAAGAACACAGAAACAACGTATCTACATACTAACCGATGAGGAAATATACTTTTTTGAATTACTTTGTTTTGGGTTTGTTTAGTGATAACATAATATGTTGTCACATATGTGTATCGATAACAAATCGGGGGTTGTGTACTCGAAAAGTAAATTGGAAATACCAGTACCTACGTATGTAATCTTACCTTTAGACATGTACATGAGCGATGCTCTCACAGTTGATCGATTTATTATAATGTGTTAAAGTGAATGTTAAAATTTAAGCCATAACTCATGTTGTGGATTTTAATACAACTGCGATACAAATTTTATTGGGGATATTTCGCTATCTCCCTCGGACAGATGCATTTAAAAACGGGTCATGCAGGGTTACGTCACAGTTTGTATGCCACGATCGTGGCAGTAAGACCCGCGTTAGGTGAGCGGCTGGAGAGGTGGCATGGCGCCCTCAGCTTCCGGCTGACACAGGTAATGACTGGCCACGGTTGTTTTGGTCAGTTCCTGTGTCGCATAGGCCGGCAAGAGACGCCCGGATGTCATCACTGCGGAGAAAGCCATGACGTTTTTTTTTATATACTACTAAGGTGGGAAATAAGCATACCCACCTGATGGTAAGTGGTCCCGTAGCCTACGGACGCCTGCAACACCAGAGGCATCACTTGCGCGTTGCCAACCCTTTAGGGAAGGAAGTGGGAAGTAGAAGGAGCGGGAAGGGGAGAAGAGGGTGATTAGGCCCCCGGCACTCTCACTCACCAAACGAAACACAAAAGTAGTACTACTGGTATTCGTCACCACGTCGATATTCTGTGAGAGGGTAGTCCTTCCCCGGTCGAGCCGCCCATTCATGCTGAAATCAGCGAGGCTCTGTGATCACGACGCTGCACACGTTAGTGAATTGCCCCCGATTGTGCTACGCAGTGAGTTGGTCGCGGCAGTCGGCACGGTTGCCCTCTCGCTACCGGCTCATTCTATGTTCCGTAGCGAGAGGTCTTGGAATGCCGTCGCCTCCTTCTCTGATGAAGTCATTTCTATTAAGGAGCCGACGGAGCAAGAGAGGGAGCGTTTGAACCCTGTAGGGGCCCGTCGTTGTACACAGAGGGCCGAAAGTCGAAAGGGCTGGGGTCGTGATTGTATGCGAAAGTGTTAAGGAACACTGTGGTAGATTTAGTCGGTATTACCGGAATGTCACCATCTTTCCCCGGGTGAGCCGACATAGCCCCTCTGCCCGCCCTCGCGGAGGTGTATTTATTTATTTATTTATTTATTAAGGTTTACTCACAGCACATACATACATGTTACAATAAATATTTTAAAAGTGGTACATATAGTCTCATGCATATGCCTATTATGTATGCGTCAATGCATTGCCACACGTACCTAAAAAGAAACCATTTGTTACGTGCATATTTTTTTGATATTAGATAATCACCCCTACTTCCAGATTTAATACGCTTGTATCGTATTTATTTTTGAGTAGCTTTCGTAACTTTTCTGTATTTAAGATTTTGGGTTAAATTAAGTTTATAAGGCTAGTGTGAATGGAACAGTCGCAAGAGGAAAACCTAGGCGAACGTTTCTCGATCAGACCGGAGGCGTTCTGGCCAAAGGCCAGGTTAAGAGGTCCTTGAAACGACGGGCGTGTATGAGGAATGTCATGAAAGTGAATGAAGCCAGAGAAGTGTGTCAGGATCATAGCAAATGGAAATCCGTAGTCTCTGCCTACCCCTCTGGGAAACAGGCGTGAATCTATGTATGTATGTATGTAAGATTTTGGGTAATGTAACTTTTTGACCTAAATAATAAAAAAATATTAGCCAGCTACCCTATCATAATAACATAGTTAAAATAGCAATGCATCTGTAACACATGTTATAACTTTTTATTATTTTGACACGTGGTTACTGCGCGCGCGTCGTCCTAATCATCTTATATATTATGCTGAGTATATGTTATACAAACAGGGAAGAGAAGTTTACGACGTTCATTATTCTGTCGTAAAAATATGACGACTTTTACTCGTCGCGGAATGTAAGCCGACGTAATGTTGTCGTATTTTCGCCAATTCAGAACAATTTTATGTTTTACTGTTATTCTGTTTTGTTTGTGAAGCCATTGCCATTTGATTTATTCGGCACATAGACGACTGTTTGTCAGAGGGTAGCTAGTGACTATCGATTTTAATAAAGACGTTTTACGGACAATGGACTTTTCTGTCCGTTAGAAACAGAACGTCGTCGGCAGCTGCTAGTAAGTACGGTTGCCACGAAAAATAGCTTGTTTTTGAATCACTCCCGCACTAGAAATTCTAATATTATTCTAATAATTCTAATTAAGCAATAGAGTTAGGTTGAATAATATACAGTGTGACTGGTTAAACATTGTACATACTTATGGACATGATATTTTATGGTCAGACGTAACATATAAAAAAGAAATAAAAATAAAATCTGTAAAACCTGCAAAGAAAACCTTTATGAAAATTTGTATGAAATATCCATAAAATGTGGACACTGCGCACACAGCTGTCGAGGCTAATGACCTTTGATAAGAAAAGGACGGGCGGAGGACAAATTTGGGAGAGTGCGGGGTGCGGTAGCTGGGGGCGGGGGTGGAGGATTTGTTTAGCTTTCGTATATGCGCAAGAGTGTCCGCACATTAAGTGTTTATTGGAAAACTAGGTCAAATTTTAAGTACCTATTTTTTTTAGATATTCGGTTTCAGAATCGAGTACTGAATACCCCTCCTTCAATATGTCCAGTATTTTACCAATCAGCCTGAATACAGTATATGATTTTAATTATTAATTAATGTACTTACTAATATTTATTTATTTATTTTAGGAAAGCTTACAGTCTAATAATACATTTGATCAGTTACAATTAAGATACACATGTTGCTAATTACAAGCTTTCACATAATAATTAGTACACCACTTATATAACTACTCTGATTACCTATGAGTTAGTTATCGTATCAAACAATGGGAGAAACAAAAGAAATAACACAGACAATAATAATAACAACAAAAAAAAAACAAGGAACATAAAAAGCAATAACAATTCATACACTTGAACCAAAAAAAACACATCATGATATAAGGAGATTACCCAAGACCAAAAAAATAAAATAAAATAAAAAATAATAAAAATAAAATAATAATTAATCTATAAAGAAATCTTTAACGACTTTCTTTTTAATTGAATTTGGACTCGTACAAAATAAGTCAATTTCCAATTTCGATGAAATCTTGTTAAAACTCATTGCACTCCGCGAGAAGAAAGTATTTCGTCTATAATTAGTGTGTGAAAATGGGACTACTAACAAAGGTCGCTCTCTAAAACCCAATTGAATTAGTGCGTAGTGTTATATTTGATCGAAGTTCAGGACAGTCATTGGAGCCATTTGCGATGTTTGCCAAATAACATATATCACTAATATTTCGCCTATATTCAAGTGGTAGGAAATTGTATTTCTTGCATCGGTTGAGATAATCAGTTGTATATTGATGTGCTCTGTAATCGAGATATCTTAAAAATTTTCTTTGTATACCTCCGATGCGAGTTATATAAACTTGATATTGCGGATTCCAAACTTGCGAGGCATACTCGAGTTGGCTACGCACATATGAACAGTACAAGATCTTCACTGGTTTTAAAGACCGAAAACAGGCTGTAGATCTCATTATAAAACCGAGAGCTTTTGAAGCTTTTTTTACAATATTATCTACGTGCTTGCCGAACAGAAGTTTATTATCAAAAATTACACCAAGATCTTTAATATGGGTAACTTGGGAGACAATATGGTTGTCAAGTGTATAACCATGACTGATCCCTGAGGTTTGCCGCGAAAAGGTTAGGTGGAAACATTTAGACACGTTTAAGTCGAGTCTGTTACGCTTACAGTACACCACGAATCTGTCTAGGTCTTCTTGAAGTTCTACGAAGTTATGAGGACAACGTATGGTTTTAAAAATTTTCATATCGTCAGCATATAAAAGTATGTATGAATTTTGAAAACAATGTATTACGTCTGAGATAAATATAGTGAATAAAAGGGGGCCTAATAATGAACCTTGGGGTACCCCAGAAGGGACAGTACACTAACTAGAAGAATAACCCTGTAGAACCACAGCCTGGGTCCGATTATCTATATACGAGCAAAACAAACGATACAAGTCACCGTGTATACAAAATGACCGTAATTTATGCAGAAGTACACAACGATCTATACGATCGAAACATTTTCGGTAATCTGTATAGATTACATCCACCTGTGCACCTTGCTCCATTCCTTTTGTGATAAAGTCAGTGGCAAGGATTCAGTTTGATGTGGTTGATTTCTTTCGTACGAATCCATGCTGAGCATCGCTTAGGGTATTCTGTACGGTCGAGTAAACCTCGTTGTGCACTATGCGTTCGAGAACCTTCGCGAATAAACATAATTTTGAAATGGGGCGGTAGTTTTCGACATCGGATTTATCTCCTTTCTTTAGAATTGGTGTTATGAAGGCTGATTTCTAGATGAGGGACTACACCTTCCGATAATGAACGCTTATAAATCATACAGATAGGTTTGGCTAAACTTTCCGCACAGTTTACAATAAATACCGGTGGTATCGGATCTGGACCGCCAGATTTACTGGTATCAAGTATTTAATAGTTTTAGGACACTTTCATGAGAAATCTGTATGGTACTGATGCAATTAACACTTGAATATACATATAATATCCTTCAAGTGCAAATCATCGACACCTGTACTTTTATTGTGATATGTAGAATAAAAGTATTTGGCGAATAAGTTACTTATTTCTGTCCCTGTGTTGGCAATCAAATCACCGTATCGCATTACACTAGGTAATGAAGAATCACTTTGTTTATTTTTAATGTTTATATATATTAGTTTAAAAGCCAAACTAATAATGTATTCTATTCATAACAATTTTAATTAATAATTTATTGTTAGTACTATTGCACGCCATTGTCAATAGAGAACTACATAAATGTTGACTGCATGGGTGGTGCAGTCGATATGCTTAAGTTAGTTTGTGGAGTCTCTTTTTAAGCATTTAATGCCTGTGTTAGGAGGCTCCGCTCTTCCATACCGAAAAATTACATCTAAACTATCTAAACCACTTACCATCAGGTGGGCAGTATGCTTGTTCGCCACCTTCGTCGTATAAAAAAAAAAGAAAAATATTATAAAGAGGAAACATTTGTGTTTTTGTATGGATGGTCGCCTCGCCACTGTCGCCGCGCCGAGTGTTGCGAGTTCGAATCCCACACGGGACAAAAAATTGTGTGATCCACAAATAGTTGTGCCGAGTCTGTGTGTTCTTTGTGTCCGATGTTTGAATGTTTGTAAAGTCCCCGCGACACAGGAACTATTCGTAGTGCTGGAGTTGTCTTGTCTTGACAATGTTTTTAAAATACAAAGGTGGCAACATGTGGATACCTACATATTTTCCTATTCATTCGGATATACAATATGTACTTACATACATACATAGAGGAGATCAAACTAAAAATTCATTTAGGTCACAAAGTAAAGTAAGTATTCATGAGGAATAGTAGATTCACGCCCGTTTCCCAGAGGGGTAGGCAGAGACTACGGATTTCCATTTGCTACGATCCTGACACACTTCTCTGGCTTCATTCGCTTTCATGACATTCCTCATACACGCCCGTCGGTTCAAGGAGCTCTTAACCTGAGTTTTGTCCCGAACGCCTCTGATCTGATCGAGAAACCTTCGCCTAGGTTTTCCTCTTACGACTGTTCCATTTACACTAACCTTATAAACTCTCTTATTCAGTCTTTCCTCGTACATTCTTTCTGCATATCTAAACCAGCTTAACATATCCTTTTTTATTCTTGTCACTAGATCCACTTTCATGCCGCATCTCTCTCTAATCACACTATAATAATATAATGGAGTAGAGAGGTTTTGATAAAAAGATAAAAAATAAGTAGCACTTATGAACATCAAAGTCTATAAGTTGGTTAGTTAACTGAAGTTACTGAATTGAGATAAATGCTAGTTACTGCAATCAAGCACGGAGTTGAGCCTATGAGAAGAATAAGAAAAACTCAAGGCCACCTTATTTAATCGCCATTAAATTAAAATTTTAGTATTTTACAACTCATAATATGTAAAAGGTATTTTACTGAACATATAAATTTGAAATAAAATAATAGCAGTACATACAGTGAATGAGGAACGAAACGAAAGGCTAGAACTTATAAATAACCAAAGTAAAACAGGCGCCTCTATTAAAAATATGCTTTCCATCGCCACTTGGTCGATGCACATATCGATCTACGCATTAAGCGAGAGATTGTCAGATTATGTGTTACATAACTTGTAACATGAGGCTTCAAAGATTAGCAGGCTCGTCATAACAGACATTACGTAACACACAGATGTACTAATACTACTAACGATGGTAATAACCTGCGAACACTCGAACGTCAGGCAATCTCAGCTATTAACTTAATTGGGTTGTGAGAATTCGAATTAAATCTCTTGCATTCAAACTCGATTTTTAATCGGATATGCTTTAATATGGCACTGTTGAAGCATATCCGATTAAATAATCTTCTCGGCTTAAGTACAAGCCAAGAGTTTCCTAATCACATTTAAAAGCGTATAAGGCATTTCGAAAAAAGAGAGCTTGCTTTTGCAAGAACATTGTAGAACAGAGAATACTGTACAGTAGATATGCATTATAATCAAATTTAATTTCTGCATAATTAAATCTGATGAACTTTTATCATTAAGCAAAGTATGATCGTGATGAAAAACTTACTTTTACAATGCATTTGTGTCATAAAAATCGTGAGGTTTTAGTTAGTCAGATTTTGATTCATTGTATGTAATTTAAACATAAATAACTTAAGCACAAAGCTACACTATGTAGCTTTATATTGGTTACACACTGGATATTTCCAAAGATTATAATTGATTAAAATCAACATTGTTTGAGTATTATAATAAATACAGATGAGTTTTTAAAGAATTTTAGTGGATTTTGTTGAAAACAGTCAGTGCAATGCGATAGAAGCAACGAAGGAGCTTCATATTCCGTCGGAACATTATTTTTGGTCTGATATCATTTTGGCGGGTTTTTAAATTAGTTGGATTTTCTTTGTATGTATGAAACTGTGGTTGAAGCAGAACTTTTTGTCTGAACGGGCGGCAGTTGAATGGTCACCTCGCTACCATTAGTGCGCCAAGTGTAGTGGGTTCAAATATAAGATGGCTGCTTCGCAAATAGTTGTCACAAATATTTTGAACTAGATTTCGATCACGGCTTCGCTTGCGTTAATGTAAATTTTGACAGGGAGCAGGACTTTTGGGTAAAAGGTACAATCGGCCAAAACTCCGCTGTTGCACCTCTAGGTCGAAAATCGCTTGTACACGACGCTGGCGCACAGGGCAATCCCCGCCCCTTAAAACTCGTTTCTGTTGTATAGGTAATTGTGTTTGTGTATGTGATTGTGTAGATAACAATAGGTTTAAAAATTAAACTCTATTGTTAAAAAAGAACGATCCTTTTATTTACATTTAGTCTCTCGCGTGTATTCAAACGAGACACAATAGATTTTGTACTGTGTTAAAGAAAAACGTAGTACCTTTTTCGTAGGCAAAATAAAAGTCATTCATAAAAAATTCTAAGCACTGAGACGCGTGGACATTAACCGAAATACAAATTTCAACTAAAATAAATTAGTGTCTTCTTTCTTGAGTGTAAGGGATGTTTTGATTGGTTAAGCTGAAATATGGGCGAGGTTACATTTCTTAAGCTTGTTCAAAGGAATCAGTTTGCAGATTGCCACAGCGCGGATTGGGCCGATTCATTGTATCCTTTACTGTACCCCTGACAACGAGTATGCGAAATTTAATAATGATCGGTTGAGTAGTTAAGGCGTGAAAGCGTAACAAACAAACAAACTCACATTCACATTTTCATATTAGTTAAGATTGTAGAGGCTGGATGTTTTTTGAATACGTTGTTTGAATATCTGTAGAGCTTTCGATAATACAGCATTTTTTTAGTTCTGTAGTTATCTGTAATTGCTTACTTGTACTTGCTACTCAAATCATCTTACAGAAAACCATTTAAATAATCAGTTATAAATAGACACTGTAATAAAACCATATAAAATAAGAGTGTCTTAAAGATCTTTCAAAATGCAAATAGGTTGGGATGAGAAAAATCTGAATGCAAAACAAATTAGAGCTCGAATTTATTTTTTGTATTTTGCCGAGAGTTTTCAGTTAAAAACAAACGTTGTATTTGGGCTAACGTAGTAAAATTTTAACTAGAATATCTGGAAAAGAACAACAGGCAAGTTGATTGGAGTGGAGATTTAATTGAAGTGGAAATGCCGGATTAATTAGGCCTGCCGTGATGTGGTGTGGCTAACCAAGATATGGTTGTCAAGGACAGCAGAAAGTATCACTTACGGTCAAAATTAATGCAATATTTTTAAGATTCAAAATTTGTTTGATGACGGAACAAGATATAAGGTGAATAGTTACGTTAAAATTGGTAATTTAACTAGAAGGTTGGACATAAAGAAGAAGAAGACATTTTTAAGAAGCATTTGTAATTGTATAGTTGGTGTGCTTATTAAAATAAAATAAAAAATAAATAAATAAAACAAAATCAAGTTCAACCTGGTGTGTTCAAGTTGTAATGTGTCATTGCCAAAATTCTGTACCAAGACGATTATAGTCACCAAACCATTTTGCCTATAAAGTGCGAAAATCGGTTTCTACTAGCTAGTAATCTGCAAGTTTTGCGGTACTATTGAGGATGTATAACACGTGTTAGCGGAATGAGAGATGTTGTGATAAGAGACAAACATAATAATTATGTACATGAAATTTCTGAATCTACTGCGATTGGATATAGGTGTATTTTATGGCGACCTTTCTTGTTTATACTAATAACGATATACTGTATAAGCATGGTAGGACATATATCTATATATTAATACGTGAAGCAAAAACGGTGTACCTATTTACGAAAATTGCGCAGACGAAGGAGTATGAAATTTGGCACAGTTCTGATGTATAATCAATAATACTGTAAAGTTTCATTAAAATCCGTTCAGTAATTTTTGCGTGAAAGAGTACTAAATATCCATCCATTCAACCATCCATTCTCACAAAATTTCACATTAATATTGGTAGGGTTTTACTCAAATATCGTTAAAGTCTCCCATGCTACAAAAATTATATGTTGAACGATAAAAAAACAAATCAAAACTAGAACCTCTCACATAAGTCGTAAATTATAATACTGATAGTAACTTAGAGCTAAGGAAAGTTAAAATAGCAAGAAAAATTTCTCAGTAAAAAAATATAAGTACGAACTTGGATAAAAAACCGCTATTTATATTTATTATGAAATAACATTATTACGCGGCTTGAGCACTGCATATTATGAAATAACATTGTTACGCGGCTTGAGCACTGAATATTTTACATCATAGACATATAATTTTCACGTAATTTTCTTTAAGTAATAGGACAAAGTAAGTAAGACAAAGTATAATAATCGTATTAAGTTTGTTTTCAATCAATAATTCAAATCGGACAGACAGCCTTCGACCCAAATTGTATAATGTGTACCATTTGAATATTATAACACAGGAAAAGGTATTGAATATTTTAATAGAACTTTATACGCACTTGTAGACACTCGGCCTTCTACGGACACTTCATCCAACGGACAAAAATGATTGTGTGACTCCGTTGTTGCCTACAGCGCTTCTGTGAACAAGTCCGGACACTGTCGGACATTATGTCCGCCGAGCAAAAGTGATCGTTTCAACTTCGTTGTTGTCCGCAGCGCTTTTGCCCTCTATTATTTTGACTCTAGTAGACATTTTGTCCAGCGATGAAACTGACTAATTCACCCCGTTATTGTCTGTAGCACTTCCGTAGTAAAGTAATATTTTCAAAATAATTGTGTAAATAAAGTGTTAATAAACAACGCGATAAAAGCAGTTTAAAGTAGTTTAATTTCAATAAGGTGATATTATCTTCAGTTTATTTACCAAGCAACAGAATACAAAACAAAATTATTGTTGTTAATATAATTCAGGTATACAAGGTTGATTAAACAGGCTTTATTTCTATTTACATAATATAGTATGTACCACATACAAGCTCTACACCAAATTTCAGTTCAATAGAAGCAGTAGTTTAGCCACAGGATAGATTTTAGTTTTTGCTAAACTGCATCGGGTTTTATCTGCCCTAACAGCTGACCGAGACTCTAAGCATAGGTATCTAAGGTCATGCACTTTAAAGCGACAAAAATGTAGGAGACTTTGCCGCTCTGATATTTAGTATACATTATTACTGTTGCCAACAATCACGCCAAAGTGAGTCTTAATCTTAGCGCAATAAGAACGAAAATACAAGCATATGTTATGCTTGTGTTTTCACCACTAGCTTACACCATTAGTTTGTAATACAAACAAGGAAGCAATAAATCAACCCGTGACAACAATAAAACAAAGAAAGAAAAACGACAAAGAAATAATACAGACAACAGATGTTTATAAAATATGGTGTTTGCGTATTAAATTGATTCAATTTGTTTGAAAAAAGTGGTTTTCTATATTTATCTTTATCGAGTTTTTAACCGTTTCGAATTAACACTGAGGCCATATGGAATACTCTGTCCAATTTAATGCCCATGGGCCATTCAAATGCGCAGTGTTTCTTTAAAGTATAAAATTTAAGAGTACTTTGCTAAGTCAGCTTGTTTAGAGAATTCTTGTTGAACGCTGTGTAAGAGTGACGAGGGCCTCTCGACCCTATCATTACAGTTGCCCTCTGGCGGTCGGAGTGAAGTAGCAAGGCAGGGAAAAGGCACAATGTTGTTATCTATCTCAAATCTTTTGTTGCAATGAAATTGTTAGCAAGAATATTTCGGAATCTACCCACTCTCTTCGCTGGGAAGTTCAAGCGTCTTCAAAGTTACACTGAGAATGTTGTATCGAAATATAACATCACTGACGCTGACTAGATAGTCTCATATACAGGTTGTTAAGCACACGGTTGTCCAAATAAAATAAAGATCTGGTTTCGGCTATTGCCAACGCGTTGGACTCAGGCAAATTAAATTTTGTATAACAGTTTCGGCGACATGATCTTTTTAAATTTTTAAATTAAAAGGTCGGAAATTTGGACTAAAACTGTAAAAATGTTAAATGAATATGTGTTTAGCTGTCATGAGGATATTTTTTATTTTAGTTAACTATTGCTACATTTCATTAAAATTATTATTTCCTATAGACACCTTGTAAAAAAATTATAACAGGCTGTCAAAGTTTCGGAAAGAGCTAAAAACAGAACAAAGTTCGACTTTGCATGATTAAAAAAAATAATAATAATATTTAATTTGCCTGAGTCCAACGCGTTGGCAATAGCCTAAACCAGATCTCTATTTCATTTGGAGAACCGTGTGCCTCACACCCTGTGTTATTACTTATGTGTTATTTTATTATTCCTGTGTACTGTATGTAGCGATATAAATGAACAGGTGGCGTAGTTTAAGTGGTCGCCTCGCTGCTGCCACTGTGCCGAGTGTTGTAGGTTCGATTCCCGGGTATGGAATACGGGACAAAAATTGTGTGATCAACAAATTGTTATTCCTACTGCGGGATGCTTTAAAATTTATTTTTTTATAGTAACTATTCAATAGATTTGCAAATTCCTTGTTCACCCTCAAACTGAACTGAATCCATGTGCCAGGAGTGCTTTCTCATCTAAAAAGTAAATGATGAGGATCACACTTAGAACATCTCTACCGCAAGTCCGATATCTTAACCTTTAACGATACAGACGATTTCACTTATGTGTAACAATTTATACTAGCGGTCGCCTAGTGCTCGAAATTCGACCACAGTTTGCCTGTAAGATATTGCTGATATATTATGTCATTATATATTGATATATGTAACCATAGTAACGCGTTTCGACTGCGTGTGTCAAATTCATGGTTGTGTGCGTGTAGTCTTTTTTCATTAATTTAATGTATTTCTAATGCATATTTTATATTAATATTAGGATTCGTCACTTTTTCTTCGTATAAACTTTAACTGTGCCAAATTTCATACTCCTCCGCCCGCGCAATTTTCGTAAAAAGGGGTACAAAGTTTTTGCTTCACGTATTAATATATAGATAGTTCCTAAACCGATAGGTACTATGTTTCTAGAAGTTTTTGAAATACGTCATATTTTTACTAGTATTGAATAGCCATATTTTATATGAACCGTATTTTAATAGCCTTAAAAGATATAGAGAAGTGTGCATTTTACTACATTTTTATACACAATAGGATCATTAAGAGAGCCAGTTGAGTATTTTCAGTAGTCTGTGCTCCTCCTTTATTAAGTTTTATATTTTTTACTCCTCACGTACTTTTATAGCGGCAAGAAATAATATAATATTCTTATATATTTCCTGTTTACATACAAAGAACATAGCTAATAGGCTATTGATTAATAAAATTATACTTATGTACCTAATGATTGATTATAATATAATTGGAATGTATTTATGGTAAATAATGATGCTGTTTTAATAATTTAATGGCAAATAATTGTTTTATCCAACGATAAGACCATAATAATTATAATCCTAATCCTAATCCTAACTAATATTATAAAAGCGAAAATGAGCTTGTTCGTTTGTTTGTTTGTTTCCTTTTCACGCCTAAACCACTGAACCGATCGTTCTGAAATTTTGTATATACATTGTCAGGTGTACAGAAACGGACATGGGCTACCTTTCATACCGAAAAAAATTACTGTTCCCGAGGAAAACAACAATAACGTTATTATGATAATATATAGCGCCACGTGACTTTGGAATCATGTTTGAATTATATTATTACAAGCAGAGGACAACCCGAAATGATTGTCAAATTCTAAATTAACGCGAGCAAAGCCGCGGGCAAAAGCTAGTATAATGTTTTTAATACTCAACCAGATGCAGTGAAGCGCATGATCAGTCTTGATTTTTTTACAAGGTTAAATGCTGATTAATTTTACTTTATTTGTTATATTATTATGTTAGATGTTTAAGTGATAAAATAGTTGCTGTCCACGCATTGTTATTTAAGAGTTAGTTTACGTTGACAGGTGTACAGAAACGGACATAGGATACCTTTCATCCCGAAAAAAATTACTGTTCCTGGGGAAAACAATAATAACGTTCTTATGATAATAGAAGGCGCCACGTGTCTTTCGAATCATGATTGAATTATATTATTACAAGTAGAGTACAACCCGAATTGATTGTCAAACTCTAATTTAACGCGAGCGAAGCCGCGGGCAAAGCTAGTATTATTATATCGCAGAGCTATTAACATACCAATATTATCGTCTTCAATGTGACAAAGCTTTGTTTGAATTCATACATACAGGATGTCCCAGAAGTCGACGTCAAGCCGGAATCAGGTAACAGACTAAGTTTTAATAGTTATAAAAAAAATCTTGGTCACGTATTTTAAAAATTATAGGCATTTAAAAATAATTATCTAAACCCTGTGACGGTCTTTTCATACATACATATTTGCTTTTCGAATTTTTAATTTTTTTTTATTTAATCTCGAATAATGCTCTTTTAAGCTATCAATTTTTGCCGATTATTCGAGATTACATAACAAAAATACTTACTTACTTAGCCTGATACCTGATTCTGGCTTGACGTCGACTTCTAGGATACCCTATATGTACATAGTGTCAGGCCTATATCCTAGAAAGGGAAGCAGAGGTGTAGGTATCACATCGTCATTTCACCAGCCGTGGATTTAGTTACATATAATATTATAATAGGGTACGAACCTATTGCTTTCTAGTCGCCAATTTTCTATACTATGTGAAGCGACTGAGACTAAATAAACGCTATGGCGCCACTTCCACGGGCGAGTGTATCGCGACGATTCCGCCCTTTTGTCGGTAGGCAATCTCCACGGTAAGGCGACTATTCCGCCGGCGTATCGTCACGACTCGCAACGGACCGCCACGCACCGCCGCATGTCCGCGACTACTCACCGCAACTCGCAACAGAGCAACAACTTGCCGCGTGTCCGCAACGTGTCGTTGCGGACACGCGGCGAGTTGTTGACGTTTTGCTCGTCAATGTCACTCGTCGTATCGCCGCGATGAAATCGCTGTGTAGGGATTGATTCATAGAGTTACTATTGAATTTGATGGCACAGCGAGACTATCGTCGCGATACACTCGCCCGTGGAGGTGACGCCTGACCGCCCCAAGAATCGTAGTCGAGATCTTGTGCATAGCAATCGCATTATTTTGGTTATAATTATCATATGTACAGTTTGTTACAGATAGGCATTATCAACACAGAATATTCACGTACTAGTCTGCAATAGTTAGTAGGTAACATCAGATATAATTATAATATTTTTAGAGTAGTAGAGCCTCGCTGATTTGAAAATTAAATGAATGGGCCGCCTCGACCGGGGAAGGACTACCCTCTCACAGAATATCGACGTGAAATAGCAGTATTCCAACTGTTGTGTTTCGTTCGGTGAGTGAGAGTACCAGAGGCCCATTCACCTCCTTAGCCCCTTCCCGCTCCTTCTCCTTCCCACTTCCTTCCCTAAAGGGTCGGCAACGTGCTAGTGATGCCTCTGGTGTCGCAGGCGACCATACCTAGGCTACGGTGACCACTTACCATCAGGTGGGCCCTATGCTCGTTTGCCATCTTAGTTGTATAAAAAAAAACTACAAGTAGATATAATGCCCAAAATATAACTCGCAAAACCTCTGCTTCACTTTTCTCAGATGCACCGATATGATGTTACTATTAAAGAAAACATTGGTAATATTTTGTATTTACTGGCTTAAGTATATACATCTTGTTTCAAGAACCTCTTTAATAGACCCGGATGCTTTCGATAGCTCATTAATTAATGAGGCCCTCGGGCGAGGCTTCAGCTTTAGTACGCTTGTAGCAGAAATTAATTTTACCTTTATTACACAAATAAGGTTTTGTTTTCCATCTACATTTTGCTGTTCTATAAGATTGTCTGGTGAGAAATATGTATAAAATTTTGTTATGCAAAATACATTATTGCTTGATGTAGATTTTTTGTTGTATTGTTTTCATCGGTGGCAAACGAGCCAGCGGCCCACCTAATAGTAAGCGAGAACTGGCTCATACACATGGCTGTGTTTTCTTAGCATTACATAAGCAATGCAAAAATATTTTATATAAATATTATGTCTGAATGAATTATAGAAAAGTTGATCCTAGATAACGTTTTTTCGGCAATGCTCGGTTGCTACCGAAAAAACGTTATCTAGGATCACATGAAGCCACGGCGTTGACAAGGTCAGACACTGAGCAAGTAAGCCTAAGTCGTCAATCGTTTTGAGGCGAGTAACTTATTTATGTGACTTGATCTAAATAGATAATAACATCCTCCAGACTGAATTGCCGCAACCACGCCCAGTCTTGATACACAGATATGTGTCACAAGAGCATTATCTTAATCTCATAGTCAGAAGGGCATTCCTACACCGACCGGAGAGAGAAAAACCGAAGGCTTTACTGCTTGTCGACGCACAGCTATCTTTCTCCAGGCTCTTACTATTCAGAATAACTCGACGGAGAAGCTATTTAAAAAATATATTATGTAATCTATAATTGTATCAAACGCACTTCTCAATCGGAGAATACTTGAAAACAGAAAATTTCTAAAATATCAACAGTATTTTCTTTTCCCAATTCACGAGAAATCCGTGACATTTCGCATCTTTCTGTGAGTACTTTCATGAAAGGGAACGCTCTTAACAGATCCTCATTATCAAGTCCCTCGCCGAGGTTAGTATCGAAGTAGCTACTCGTTATAACACGTAGGTACAACACATACACACAAGGTAACAATAATCCGATTTCGAATACTGCATAGTTGTTCTGTGCCATAAGCTGTCCCGTACACTCATGGCTTATCGAGACATTCTGGGTTAGATTTTAAAAAGAAAGAAGAAAGAAAGATCGTTTTACATTTTCAATATTATCAGAGATAAATATATAATTGTAAGTATTATTTAATATTAAGCTTAGAGTTTAGGTCAAACACCTTTGAAAATAAGGTTTGATAAAAAAATATTTCAGTGGTTTCATAATATCATAAATATATGGTTCGAAATAGTTTCTTATTAAAAACAAAATCACAAACACACGCGCTAATACGCGATTTTAGTCAACTCATTGTTCATTCGAGAAAGCGCATTAAATGCTAAAATTCCATGTTCGCACAAGTACATCATAAAATACCTTTTAAAAACTTAGGCTCAGCTACAACCGTAAAATATATGTGCGTTCCCTCAAAATTGTGCCTCGTCATATAAACCTTGCGTAGCATTTTTATTTACCTTATAAACAACATTTTATGCTAAAAGTCAGACATCTCTAAACGGAGGCTTAGCGCATTATTCGCAGGACTCATCCACTAGGGATATATCCACTATAAGGAAAATACGGACAAAAACGCGGCCGCTGTCGGAAAGTTATAATTTTAAGGCAAAAAAACGAAAGAAGAGTTCTGCAGCTGCGGCAACCGCTACAGAAACTAACGAATAAGCTGCCATAGTAACTGTTACAATAAAATATAATTATACATTTATATATAAGTATTTCTCATGGCTAGTTTAAATGAAAGAGACACCCACGCCGCACCGGTCCCGCGCCGGCCCCGCACCCGCTCTACCGCTGTGGCTGTGTGTCCATGGGACGAGCATCAGACATGACTGAAGGGAAATAGGAGCAACAGCTTTACTTGTATACCGCGGCACAGGCTGTGTAGCACTGCCAACTTCGTAGCTTCAGGCTGTTATTGAGAATTTCTTAGCAGAAAAATCCAAAAAGTTACTTTTGATCCGACCCAGGATTGGCACCCCAGTTTTCATTCACGGCAGACATTTACTGGTGCTGCGCCCCCGTGGAGAGGCAATCTACTGCACTGAAATTATTACACGTTAATTGTCACTTGGGAGAAATAAAATAAAGTTTACCTATAAAGGTTCCTAGTGGCAAAAGGAAGCAAAACGTCTTTGTTCCGAAGTCTGTCCCTCGAGCGTACTTAAGGAAGGAAACACCATTTGGCTAAAAGATCTTAATGATATTTTATGTTGTTCGTCCATTTCACGAACGCATTACGAGATTATTTCCCAAAGTCGTTTGCGGTAGCTATTGGTGTAAATTCATTAGTACCGTTTCTTTAGTGAGTATAACATAGGCCGTATTTTCCAGCCGGCCATATTATTTGTCGGAAGGGTAGCTAGAGGCGACGAAATTCTGCTTGCTATTTCTTTTTTCTCTGTTTAAAGACAACTCAAACACAAAGAGTACCTAGGCTCAGAAAAACTATTTGCGGATGTATCAAAAATGATTCCGCGTGGGATTCAAATAACTCAGCTTAAGGGCAACGGCGAGGTCTAGGTCTAGTTCTACTAATTCTGGTATATCTATGTCTCTTGTTTCGTTCGTTACATACGTTCTCGGCTTAGAATACCGATCTATCATTTTGCCATAACCACGCATGCGCGGTAGTATTTCATAAAAGCAATGCCGAGGAAACACAACAGCATCTTTAACTACTAAACAAATAGAAAATATATAATCATATCAGCCTTATTTGTAAACTGTCTCACTGCTGGGCATGGGTCTCTTCTTAATGTGTAAAAGGCCAGCTACCACGCTGGCTCCGTGCGGATTGGCAGACTTCACATATCTTTGAGATCATTATGAAGCAATCTCAGACATGAGTTCCTACACAATGTTTTCCTTAACCGTTAAAGCGAGCGACAATACAGTCATTAAGACGTACAGAATTTTAAAAAGGTAGAGTGGCGTACTTTGGGCTCGTAGTCGAGACCCCCTCGTGGCCTGTCTAATGGTCACCTGTTACTATGTTCTACGTGAACTTGCAACATCGAGTGTTCGCTATTATCTCCTACCAAAGAATGGGTGATTGGACCTTTATCGCTGATTCGCCCAACGAAACCAAAGTACCGCTAGTTTACGATATTATTCAGCGGGATATTTTCTCCTCTCCGATGGTCTCTACCTGCGCGGCGTAGTTACAAACGCATAGCTATATTAGCGTTTCACTTGTGTTTATTTTGAAAATGATTGTGGTTTATAAATTACTAGCTTTTTCCCGCTGCTTCACTCGCGTTAATTTATAATTTGACAATCAATTCGGGTTGTACTCTGCTTATAATTATATAATTCAATCATGATTCGAAAGACACGTGGCGCCATCTATTATCATAAGAACGTTATTATTGTTTTCCTCGGGAACAGTATTTTTTTTCGGTATGAAAGGTAGCCCATGTCCGTTTCTGTACACCTGACAATGTATATGCAAAATTTCAGAATGATCGGTTCAGTGGTTTAGGCGTGAAAAGGTAACAAACAAACTCATTTTCGCTTTTATAATATTAGTTAGGATTTGGATCAATATTCTTGGTAATCTTTACAGCTTAGCTAATATGCTTGTGGTATCAATGATCTCTCAATCGCAACGTCGATCTATTGGACTAACGCTACTTAAACTTTAGAAAGTTAAAGTTATATCATACTAGCTGCCTCCCGCGGTTTCACCCACATTAATTTGTGATTACTGCTCGGCTCCCGGGCCTCGTAGCGTTATGTCATATAGCGTATGTTACTTCTGAATAAAGTATATTTCTAATGGTGTAAGAAAAGGTTATGAGTAGTAGAGCCTCGCTGATTTCAGCATGAATGGGCCGGCTTGATCGGGGACGGACTACTCTCTCACAGAATGTCAACGTGAAATAGCAGTATTCCTACTGTTGTGTTTTGGTCGGTGAGTGAGAGTGCCGGAGGCCCAGTTACCCTCTTTCCCCCTTCCCGCTCCTTCTCCTTCCCACATCCTTTCCTTATGGGTCGGTAACGCGCAAGTGATGCCTCTGGTGTTGCAAGCGTCGGTAACCACTTACCATCAGGTGAGCCGTATGCATGTTAGCCACCCAAGATGTATAAAAAAAAGAAGAATGATTAAATAAGATTCTGTTTTTTAATTTATTTGTTGCAAATAAAAATACAAATCTTCTCTCTTTCTAAAATTAGTGCAGATTATACGTTTCCATTAACACAGCTCTATGTTCAACAATAGTCAACGGTCACCATTGATCGGCCACTAAATCCAGTCCACGATCCAACAGATCCGAGCCCGGAAACTAAATATACAGATACAAGGGCAAGTCTGACTATTATTTCTTTAGTAATAATGTAATCGTCATGTTGGCACCGTATACGCGTTCCAATGGTATCGGCTTATTAATTATTAGCAAGTGGAATACGATCGATATAGAGGGTAATAGTTCTTTATTAGGGGTTTGGTTCTGTACCAAAAACTTGTGTTGTGTATTGGTATATCCTAATCCTAACTTCCTAACTAATATTATAAAAGCGAAAATGAGCTTGTTCGTTTGTTTGTTTGTTACCATTTCACGCCTAAACCACTGAACCGATCATTCTGAAATTTTGCATATACATTGTCAGGTGTACAGAAACGGACATGGGCTACCTTTTATACCGAAAAAAATTACTGTTCCCGAGGAAAACAACAATAACGTTCTTATGATAATAGATGGCGCCACGTGTCTTTGGAATCATGATTGAATTATATTATTACAAGCAGAGTACAACCCGAATTGATTGTCAAATTCTAAATTAACGCGAGCAAAGCCGCGGGCAAAAGCTAGTATAATGTTTTTAATACTCAACCAGATGCAGTGAAGCGCATGCTCAGTCTTGATTTTTTTACAAGGTTAAATGCTGATTAATTTTACTTTATTTGTTATATTATTATGTTAGATGTTTAAGTGATAAAATAGTTGCTGTCCACGCATTGTTATTTAAGAGTTAGTCGTGGAGACCTAACATTGGCTTTCTGTTGCATATTTATTTTTACTACTATGTATTTCAAAGCTGTTGGTCTTCCTAATACGTAAATAAATAAATAAATAATATAATACAATACTATACTGTACGTATGTACGTTGTCATTTGGAATATGGTTCACAGGTGTGGAATCCCCGCCGTGCCACGTACACAGATCGTATCGAGAACATTCAGAAACGACTTGTTTAATTTCTGTGTTATCGACAAACAATTCCGTTTCACTCAAATAATTATATACTCGTAAATCTACTACCTCTTAAAGAACGTCGTGATATTGCAGACATTATTTTTTAACTTAAAACTATAAACAATGACATTGGTTGTCCTGAGTTCCTATCTAAAATAGGATTTAATGTGCCGAGCCGTACTCGGCACATTAAAGTGTGTGTGCGTTTCAATCCCCCCATACATGTACCACACGCCTCTTCCAACTACAGGCAAAACAGCTATTTGGTGCGAGCAAGCAGGAACCTTCACAAAAAGGGCCTTTTCATTGTCATGCGTGTATGCGCCCGCGTGCAGGCCAGGCGCGCATGCGCGTTGCGGGCCGCACGCAGAGCAGATATTTTTGGCCCCGCCGCCCGTGCGCCGCGTGCGTGGTGCGCGCATGACAATAAAAACATGTATGATACGATAGGTTGCGGGCAGCACGCATGCGCGCCTGGCCTGCATGCGGGCGCAAACACGCATGACAATGAAAAGGCCAAAACCTATGACACAGATCTATTTTCTAGTAGCATGTCGCGTGTAAGGAAGTGCTTAACTGATAAGTTTTTCAAATAATATTGTATAATTTTAATAAAGAGCTATTTTAGTATTTAACATTATCTTGATACCATGTAAGCAGTTGGTAAATGTACATTGTGGTTCATTTATTTTCTATTATAGTTCTATGAGTGAAAACTTGTAATTGGCTCACCGTTACCTGTCATGTCATTGTTATACATTCTCTGTAGCTGTAAGTTTTCCAAAAGGTAAATAAATATTAAATAATAATGAATAGGTGAATGAAGCCAGAGAAGTGTGTCAGGATCGTAGCAAATGGAAATCCGTAGTCTCTGCCTACCCCTCTGGGAAACAGGCGTGAATCTATGTATGTATGTATGTAAGTAAATAAATAAATATAGGTATATATTATAATACTGTTATATATAAAAATTCAGCTGCCGTATGTTTTTGTCTCCTAAACTCAAAAAATAATGGATATATTGACTAAATTTTTTTATATAATGTTGCATTTCTATATAAGACTGTTTTTACATTATTTTAATTCCAAAGTGCTTACGGGAATAGCAGTGACAGGAATTAATAATTTTATTATCAGAGTTGTACCATAGTCAGTTTTAAGGCGTCAGTTTAAGGACGACTTAGTTTTAAGACTGCACTTTAAACTAAGTCGCTTTAATGGTTGAAGACTAAGTAGTACATAAAAGGTTTAAATACAGTTTCCTCAAATATTCATTCGCTGGTTGATGGGTTCTGCCTTAGTTTAACTTTACTGTTGTTTGATGATAATAGGCATACGGTGTACGAGCGCATCGGGTTACGGAGACACAACCCAAATATCTATACTAATATTATAAAGCTGAGGAGTTTGTTTGTTTGTTTGATCGCGCTAATCTCAAGAACTACTGGTTCGATTTGAAAAATTATTTTAGTGTTGGATAGCTTATTTATCAAGAAAGACTACAGGCTATATAACATCATGCTACGACCCACGGGGGCGGCGCAGTAACGATAAACGCGGGTGAAACCGCGGGAACATCTAGTATTATTATAAAGCGACAACATCATCGAAAATTAATAGCCATTCATTCATATTGTTTGATTTTAGTGATATATAACCTACATACAAGCTAAGAAGCTCGGCTTATCTTACTAAAATACTCAAGACAAATCAGTCACGTGGTAGTGGTACCACGTGGTGATGCCACGGTCGATGACATAGATCCACATCTATGTCATCGACCGTGCAAGGTTTCAGACACTGTAGATACTACTATTCTTCTTCTTCTTTTCGTGTGGTTAGTGGCCAACCTGTTGTCAAGAGTTGTTCAAGCCGCCCGTAGGCCTCTGACATGGCTTAATGACTGCTGTCAATTTGACAACAACCGGGACCGACTTTTTACGTGTCCTCTAAAGCACGGAGACACTCAGATGGAATACCACTAAGCGGTCACCCATCTATAGACTGACCGCACCCAAAGTTGCTTAACCTCGCTAATCGTTTACCGATCTGTGAGTGCAACTGGCTATGAGCGCCTACTACTATTGAATTTCCTCTATTATAATTTACATTCTACCTTAATATGGGAAATGCTTATAAAATAAATCTAAATTTTAGTAAATATCAACTTTGTTTATAATTGTTACAGTACTGGGCATGAGCTACTTCTCAGTGTGAGAAGGATTAGACCATAGTCCCGCTACTTTGGCTTAGTGCAGCTTGGCAGACTTCACATAAATTTGAGGACATTACGAAGAACTCTCAGATATGCAGGTTTCCTCACGATGTTTTTCCTCGCTGTTGAAGCGAGCGGTAACTATTTAATACGCACATAACTTCTAAAAGTCAGAGATGCGTGCGTGCGAGATGGAATCAAATTCAAGACTTCTGCGTGGCAGTCTTATGATTTTCCACTACGCTATTGATGCAAATTTGAAAATTTGCAAAGAGAAAGTCCTAATTAAACCTTGCCTGATCCGAGAATGAAACGCGAGGCCGAAACCGCAAATTTATGCTACGGAGCCAACGAAGCCGTTTTTCAACCCTCTTAAATATTATATAATACCAGTTATGGGTGTTAAATATTATATAATACCAGTTATGGGTGTTAAATATTATATAATACCAGTTATGGGTGTTAAAGAAAAAGCGTAGAATATATTAAATGTGTCGTTCGTATCTGAAGACAGGTATTACATTCTTCTGTATACGTGGCACACATGGAACGATGCCAATTTATTACATCCGTTTTTCAAGAATACATTGAGCTTCAGTTCCCAAGTCGATACACTGGTGCGTGTTTCTGTGTGTGTAGTGACAAAAGAAGTTAATATGTAGAGGTTGTACTGTGATAGAAAATATCAGTATGAAAACGACAATATTTTTTGGCGTATGTTTAACTTATCACCAGATATAGTAAAATATAACAGTCAAAAATATTAAATGATCACCAAATTGCACAGCAAAATATATTTAAAGAGATCAAAATAAGTCGACAGAGCCTCGCTTCGCGGGGCTCCTGTTTTCAGGTGGGTTTAAGAAGGAATCTAACATAACCCAACCCTTCCGAGATGGAATGCAGTGATTTGAGGCGTATAGGTGCTCGTTATGATATATTTTAGTAAGCATATTTTGGTGCGCAATTACTATTTTTGGTGGTCATTATAATAATTAATCTCATTTTTTTTCACAGATATATTGCAAAATTTATGACTACAGACCTGACTGATTATATATCTGATTTCATCATCTCGTGTTTACCCGTTGCCTCGTTCACAACTAAACCGATTTCCAACCGATTTTTCAGTATTAATCTGTTATATTTGAAGTGTATCCTTTATTGATTTATGTTCAATAAAAGCAGTACCAAAGCCTCTGTATATTTAGCGAGAATAAATATTTTCACGTGAGATGTGGAAAAACGAGAGGGCGGCCTCAGCAGAGAGACAATACAAGCTAAAATAATAATCATAATAAACGTATATTCATCTATATTGCTACGATAAAAGTATGAAGACTTCGCATCAATGAAAATAGCCCAGTTATAATAATTAGGGTGTTATTTAAGTGGTTAGCATAGTATTTTATTTATTTATTTTATTTTATTATACAATGGAAAACTTACAGCTATACGATACAAGTAATAAAAAATTAACAACATAAATAAGGCCAATGAAAAGTTTTCACAAACAGCTAGAGATAATATAATAATTGTCGGCCTCAATGGCGTAGTGGTTAGTGTAAGCGACTGCCACGCCTGAGGTCGCGGGTTCGATTCCCGCACAAGTCAAACATTTGTGTGCATGACCATGGATGTTTGTCTTGGTCTGGGTGTTTCTATGTATAATATGTATGTATTTACAAAAAAAAAGTTATATATATATGTTTATCCATTGTCTAGTACCCATAGTACAAGCTCTGCTTAGTTTGGGCTAGATGGTGTTGTGTGAATGTGGTAGAATATTATTATATTATATTATTATTATAAATAAAATCACTTATAGGTAGATAGGTAGATTCTAGAACAACAAAGATCAAATTAAACAAAATATTAAACAGAATTGTTAACAAAGAACTTATCACACAATGTTTCCCTTAATGTGGTAACTTTGGTGTTAAGAAGATCGATGTCTGCATTCCGGCATGTCACGTTGTACGTGCGACATGACCTCATTAAATAGGAATTCTGCCTGTAACTTGTGCTTACAAACGGTGCATGTAGCAGGTTTGAGTTGCGCAATAATGCAGACGGTACACGGAGGCCAAGTTTGCTCGCCAACTCTGTTACATTAATCGAACCATTAACTACATTGAATAAAAACGCAAGGTCAGCAATTCTGCGTCATTCATGTAATGGCAGTAAATGGAACTTTCTGCAGCGACTTGTGTCATTTGGTAAGTAACACTGGGAACGATACTGAATGTACCTTGTAAATTTTTTCTGAATGTTTTCGATTCGGTTTATGTATATATCATATTGCGGATTCCACACTTGAGAGGCGTATTCAAGGTGGCTGCGAACCAAGGAATAGTATAGGATTTTTATAGTTTTTATGATTTTAAAGTCCGATGACATTCGACACACGAATCCAAGGGATTTTGCAGCTTTTGAGACAATATCATCAATGTGAATTTCGAAAGTAAGTGTGGAATCAAATGTTACTCCTAAGTCTTTAATGTAGTTTACTCTAGTTATATGTGTGTTTTTAAGTATATAATTGGTATTTTTGTGAGCAGAAAAATATAATTTGTGAGCAGAAATAGCTAATTGATCAGCAACTGATGGCCAGCAAACTTTAAAGAGATCGAACTATGTCGACGGAACTAAGTCCTATTTTTGGGCGGGTTTAAAAAAGGAATCTAACATAACCTAACACTTCCGAGACGGAATGCAGTGATTTGAGGCGTATAGATGCTCGTTATGCTGTGCAATAATTGCTGACCAATTAGTATTTTTGATGATCATTATATTTAATCCCTAATAATTATGATACCATTATTGTCCATACATAGCATACACTTACCGATTCATGGAGCTCACTGACTACCGAAGGTGCACGTGGTCAGTCCCACTTTTCTAATGGTACATCATAATACATGTTGTATTATGGTATCTCGACGACGTCATACTTAAAATATAAATTTGTTTTTATGTTATTCAAACATGAATAATAAAAAGCGGGAACACATTTCTTATATTCCTTACTCTTAAATTTACTTATTCGCTTTCTAAGTATGTAATTATAAAATACAAAAGTTACAAATGCTAGTCTATTTTATTTACTTCCATTGGTAATGTCAAAGAGCTTTTAAAGTGCGGACGGCTTGTACAACATTTCCAACTTATAAAGCGTTAGAATTTTGAGCTCTGTTAAGTCGCTTTGAATACGAACTCAAACTTGTATTGCTGGAAATGTAACAGATTTCTCCAAGCAGATTTTCAACGTTCCATTTTGTAGGTATTTTATCAGTTCATACCACAAACTTAGTTCGGTCTTAGAAGATTTAGTTGTCGCATTTCACATAACTTTTCAGTACATTACATGTTATTATCGGTAACTGCCACTGATTAGTGAGTGCAAGCCGTTAGGAATGGCATTCAGTGTCATCTAGGTATAGAACAGACCATAGCATCAACATCGAAATCTGTTGTTACAAACATATAATATACAAGCTTACTTTTAAACCACTCTTAAATATGGAGTAGCGACTTATCAGGTAAAAACTTACCTAAATATGTAACTCACCATTGAGTGACAGTTAAAAAATTTTTAAGTAATAATAATAATAATATTACCACATATTACCACATACACACAACACCATCTAGCCCAAACTAAGCAGAGCTTGTACTATGGGTACTAGACAATGGAAAAACATACATATATACTTTTTTTTTGTAAATACATACATGTTATACATATATTATTATACAAGTAACAGCGGTTCAGACATAACTAAGTATTAGTTAGCGATATTTTTATAATTATGGCGATAGTTATTATAGAAACATACTAAGATTGTTTGGTATATAACTCAACTGTCAACATCGGACTACGTATTTATTTCTTAAATAAAAATATTATTCATATCTAGGCGCCTAAAATACGATAAACCGTGATCAATAAGCGATAGACTATTTAGTAAGAATGTTATTCCAGTGAACTGATAACTGACTCAATGAATAAACCACAAAAAGTGATTTAGTGTAAAAACAGTGCCAAATTCGAACTACGAATATATTTCGCCGCAACGCAACAACGATCCGTATGATAAACTAAATAAAACATTACTTTTGACTTTCGCTGCAAAAACCAAAGTGGTTAAGGGACAGCAGCCCTAAGAGAAAATAATTAAATAATTAAATAACAACAATCGGCACTCATTGCCGCGGTTCGCGGACAAAACACTTCGCTGCTGGCTGCGAGGTGGTCAGTGAGGAGATGGCGGAGACTGCTTTAAGCCTTGACGGGACGCGACGCCGGCACCTTGGCGACGCCCCGTCGCCATGCAGATGGCAGCCCGAGACGTTATAAACGAGGCAACAGTCAATGTGACAGACGTCACATAGATTTTTAATAGGTTTATTTTCTTATTTCGTTTATAATATATTGTAAATATTTACAGTAAGTTAAAATTTCGTTTATTTATGTTGCAAAACTTAGGCAACAAAAGTGATGTGGAAGTGAGTGCCGGTCAACCTGCCACATCCCTAACGAATCTGGTACGCTGCCCTAATTGTTCGCAGGCTCGTTTTTTTAAAGGTGAGCGGGGCTTGAGAGTGCATTTTGGTAAAGTTCATAAAAACCAAAGTGTACCCTCTACTCCCAGCAATTTTTTACTAAGTAATCCCTCATCTTTAAACCCCCAATTTCCCTTTTGGCAATATTTAGGACGCATGAAAAATTCCATTCCGATTTTAAAAAGAGTTCCTCGAGGCGCGAGACCTTCAGTGGCCCAAAACTTGGCTCACTGTATAGGTCTTGTCGTTCGAGAGAACTCTAAAACAGCTTGGGAACAATTACTTACCTTTCCTTATAGGATTCTACATGTTAAAAAAGTTCAGAATACACAAAAATCATTAACAGCACAAATTAAAGATAATTGCAGTTTTAGTTATAACCATTTAGAACCAAAAGACACCACCTCCTACAATAGGAAATCATTGTACCAATATGTAGAATTCAAATTAAGGGAAGGTGACATTAGGGGTGCATCTAGGTTATTGTTTAGTAGCGATGTGGTGGCGCCTTGCTCTGCAGAAACACTTGCGGGTCTGCAGAGCAAGCATCCAGCGCCCACTGATGATCTCTCCTTCCCAGACGCACCTGATGCTGACATGGATTGTCTCAAGGTGACAGCCAAGGAAGTATTTACAGCCGTTTGCTCCTTTCGAAGTGGATCTGCTGGCGGCCTCGACGGCTTGGCACCGCAACATTTAAAAGATCTTTTGTGTTCCAGCGCCGGGGAAACTGGTGATGCACTTTTGAAGGAGCTGACGGCTTTAACCAACTTAATGCTCTCCGGCGGTGTGGTGAATGACATCATCGATATTTTATACGGGGCAAATTTATGCGCCCTACGTAAGAAAGATGGTGGCATTCGTCCCATTGCCGTGGGGTGTACCTATCGTCGTTTGGCAGCCAAGCTATGTTGTAAGTACTACAGTGCCCCCCTCGCAGAGAAATTTCAACCAGTCCAGCTTGGTTTTGGTTCGAAGGGGGGCTGTGAGGCTGCCATTCACGCTCTCTCCACGTACCTTCGCTGTGGTGAAGCTGAGGTCATCTTAAAGGTTGACTTGAAGAACGCCTTCAATTCTGTTAACAGGGCCACCTTGCTGACGCAAGCTAAATTGGAAACCCCCAAAATTTACAATTTTTTGTGGCAATGTTATAGACACCCATCAAAATTAATTTATAAAGACAACCATTTAGAATCTGCAGTTGGGTGTCAACAAGGTGACCCTCTTGGACCGGTCATTTTTAGTCTAGCCATTCACCCAATTATTGAACAACTAAATTCAAAATTTAACATCTGGTACCTAGATGATGGGACCCTAGGAGGTGACATAGAAACGGTTTTACAAGATTTGAAACTTTTAAAAAATAAATTTAATTCGATTGGTTTAGAACTAAATTCAAACAAATGTGAAATTTTTATTAACGATAAAATAGATAAATCTTGGGCTCTATCAAAATTCAATTCTTTGGCTCCAAACATCAAAATTATTGAAAAAGATTCTTTTCGCCTTCTTGGGTCTCCTGTATTGGAGGAGGCATTCGAATCGTTTATAGATGAAAAGATCCAAATTTTTTGTGAAGTTTCAGACCGACTACTCAAAATTAATATTCATTCTGCTTATAAAATCATTCGTTATTGCCTCTTCGTTCCTAAATTCACACATGCCCTCCGATCCTCTCAATTTTGGAAGCATTTAACACTTTTGGAAAAAATCGACGATACTATTCGGCATACACTTAGCAAAATTTTAAATTTGGCCATGAACGACCGAGTGTGGCTCCAGGCAACCCTACCAGTTCGCTTGGGTGGCCTCGGCGTTCGCAAAATTAGTGATGTCAGTTTACCAGCGTTCCTGTCTTCGGTCCACTGCACTGAAGAATTGACCAGGAAAATTTTAGCTCCCACACTGGTTAATTCTGAAGTGTCGTGCAAGTCCGACGCAGTAAACGCTTGGAAAATGATCTGTCCAAGCTCTGATTTGCCATCCGATCTATTCTCTCAGAGTCGGTGGGATGGGCCGCTCTGCAACATGGTGAGAGAACATCTCATAAACACATCTCTTAATGTTGCTGAGCGTGCCCGTTTATTGGCTGTGGGGGAGTGGGAATCGGGTCTTTGGCTCCAAGCACTCCCTTCGTCCAACATAGGCACTATGTTGGACGATACAACGTTCCGCATCGCTTCTTGCCTTCGTTTAGGTGCTCCATGTGTTTCTCCGCATCGATGTCACTGTGGGGAAGCCGTCGATGGCCTTGGCCACTATGGCCTATCATGTAGCAGGAGTGCCGGTCGTTTTTCGCGGCACGCCAATCTTAACGACATTATTCGTCGTGCTCTTGTCACCGCCGGCGTGCCAGCTCATCTCGAACCTAATGGCTTGGCACGTGACGATGGGAAGAGACCGGACGGTATGTCATTGATGCCTTGGAAGATGGGTAGGCCCTTGGTGTGGGACGCAACGTGTGTCGACACCCTTGCGCCATCACATCTTCCCAGCACGGCGGGTTGTGCTGGTGCTGCTGCTGCATCTGCGGAGACTCTCAAACGGCGCAAATACAAAAACCTGGTAGGGGATTATGTTTTTGAGCCGTTTGGGGTCGAAACGCTAGGGTCATGGGGTCCCAGTGCTCGTGCGCTCTATAGAGACATAGCAAAAAGGTTAGTCGACGCTTCCCGTGACCAGAGGGCTGGGCTTTATTTTGCAGAAAGAATAAGCATTGCCATTCAACGTGGCAATGCTGCCAGTCTTCTGGGCACACTACCGGTCGACTGTGATGCGGAGGAATTTTATGACGCCTATTAGAGGGTTTTAGTTTTCTTTTTCTTTGTTTTATAATATTTTAGGTATAAGTCATTTTTAAAGAATTGTGATTATATGTACATATTTGAATTTCTTATAAATAAATACATTAAAGATACAGATTAATATTTCAATTGTAAATATAATCAAAATTTCAAATAACTTGTTAAAGTGCCAGCTTTGTGACGCACACATGGTAGATGTGTGCCATATCCTACGTCCTAACTTTTCTGTGATTACAAACTTGCTACACATTGTGAAATTAGTTCTGCAAAGCTTTCTGTTTTCTCGTTATGTAGTTTTGACAACACAGTTAGCAAAATTAATTATTTTGGGAAACTTATTTGGTGATAAATGTACAGGGATCGTAGTTCTGCAATACTGCTGATTTACAGACTTACTTATATACCAATCTTACATATAGAGAAGCGTCAAGGAAATAATCATTGGATTGCAATTTATTTCTGTAATTGGAGTTGAATAAAGCGCCATCTATTGGTTTGTTTCGGAACGTCAAGCGTAAGCTTCAGAGAGGTCGCCATAGAGCCATTGTGTCAGTTGGAGTGACAGTTATAACTGTCAGTGTCATATTGAGGTTATATAAGCGCCGGAGACTCGTGCGAGACTCGTGCGTGGACACATTCGGTGGACGATCTCGCTGCGTTACGGATCAAATCAGAGATAATCACAGTCAACCTTTATTGTTTTATTTCTCTTGTATTTGCCTATCATTAGTATACGTACAAAGTATAATACCACGCCTATATTTTGTTGCTACATCATGTCAAAAGCGAGTTGCCATCCAAACTCTCCGACATAATATATAAAAAGGAGCTAAGAATTTTTTTATTGTTTAATAAGTAGTAACTAATTCCGCACTAATAATAAGTCCTGTACCGCGAAGGTTTTTACGAAAATTCGAACAACGGACTCAAATAATACCCAGATTCGATACAACAATTTGTGGATCACACATTTTCCCGTGTGAGAATCAAATCGATAACAAGCGCAATGTCTGTGATTAGGCGACCACTTACGACCACTTATACCAATACGCCATCCGGCAAATCAGAAAAACATAATCATACTTAACATTCAGTATTAATGAAATAATTGTTAACCAAAAGCGGCGCCGCTGTTGATCAAAATTTAATCATTGATTAAAAATTTGAGAGCTTTTTAAGTTGCGATATGGATAAGTGTTAGTAGGCGATATTTTTTATAACTAAGGCTAGTAATGATTAAGCTTGACCAGCATCTCGCTAAGATCTTGTAATACAGGCAAATTTCAGCGGCTTAGTAAAAAAAATATATAATATGTACTCGCGTACCTTTTTCAAAACCACGTGGACAAAATATTTACCAACAATAAAGTCTCCTAAGTCAAACTCTATATTGAGGGCCTCATCATTCAAGTCTTGGGGACATCGTTTAATAAAAGAGCCTGCATGAATAATTTTCTTTTGTTAGGAAGCATAAACAGTATATTTTAAGGCGCTCTGTCGAACCCATGTCACACATATTGTCAGCCAACTATCTCCGGTATTATGTAGGTGGCTTAACGAGTTTTTGCTACACACAGCCTGTGCTTATAGGTTGTAGATAAAAAGAAAGAGATGATGAACTATGTATATAATATTATTATATACTAGCTTTTGCCCGCGGCTTCGCTCGCGATCTGTAACTTTTTATAGTTGATTCTTAATTTGGTAAGTGGCATAACGGTCGACTATATTTTAAATAACTTTCGTTCGTAATAGTGCCTAGTTTATTTCCAGCGCAACGTTTGTGAACTGCGGGTGACATAAAAGGCGACAAACTTATTATTTGCGGTTGGTACAGTAGCCATATCTAGGGATTTAATCGCAAAATTAAGTTTTTTTTTAATTGTATATACTTTTCCTGGATAAAAAGTACCCAGTGTGGTGCCCAAGACATTAAAGTATAATAATACGAAGTTTCATCGTAATCGAACTGGTAGTTTTAGCGTGATGCTTGAACAAACAGACAGACAGACAAAACATTTTTTAATCTCATTTTTGGGTTCGGTTTAGATCTAGTAACACCTGCTATTTATTTTTTTAGTATTTCCTATGTACAGAATTTAAACTTCTACAGATTTATTATATGTATAGATTATTGGCTTATGTTTAACTTATCACGAGATATAGTAAAATATAACAGTCAAAAATAGTCAATGATCACCAAAATTAAAACCGCATTTTAGTACCAAAAATATTAATTGCACAGCAAAGAGATCAAAATAAGTCGACGGAGCCCGCTATTTTTGGGTGGGTTTAAGAAGGAACTTAACATAACCTAACCCTTCCGCGACGGAATGCAGTGATTTGAGGCGTGTAGGTACTCGTTATGATATATTTTAGTAAGCATATTTTGGAGTGCAAATACTATTTTTGGTGGTCATTATATTTAATCCCTATATTATTATACACATACATATGTAGTTCATCATCTCTCCTCATCTCATTAAAAGCCCAGGACAGTACTAGCTGTCCCGGGCTTTGGGATGCATTTATATCCATGTCAATGTTTACTGCTCCGTCGTGGCTCATAGTGTGACCTTGTATAGCATATGTTACTTCTGGATACCTATCGTATGTTTATATTTTCGTAATACCTTATGATATGTCCTTTACCAGGCACAAATCCATTCGTAGCCGATAAACAATCAGTTAGTAGAACAAGGTTTCAAGGGGTCAACTTGGAGGCTCGTATCCGAGCCAGTGACAGGTACACGGTACCAATGCAGCGGCTCGTACGCGAGCCTCTGTCATCTTATTTTGACAGTTATTAGGGTGGGGAACAATGGAGATGACATTTTATTGTTGAAAATTAAAAACTCCTTAGTATATAAAATACTCAAAAGTAAGTACTGACTGGGATATTGACGTAGGTATATATTATATTTAAGAGCTCCCAACAGGCCCCTCCATTGGGTGAGAGAGGGAACACCCCAGGTTTTTTAGTGGGTATACCAGAATGGGGAGTCTCACACGCCCCGCCGGTACCGTCCCCTAGCCGGCGGATAGTGCATCAAGCATTTTTCCTGGGTACCAAAAAAAAAAAAAGGTATATATTATATACTAGCTTTTGCCCGCGGCTTCGCTCACGTTAATTTAGAATTTGACAATCAATTCGGGTTGTACTCTACTTGTAATAATATAATTCCATCATGAGTCGAAAGACACGTGGCGCCATCTATTATCATAAGAACGTTATTATTGTTTTCCTCGGGAACAGTAATTTTTTCCGGGATGAAAGGTAGCCTATGTCCGTTTTTGTACACTTGTCAACGTATATGCAAAATTTCAGGATGATCGGTTCAGTGGTTTAGGCGTGAAAAGGTAACAAACAAACAAACTCATTTTTGCTTTTATAATATTAGTTAGGATTATTTTTATATATACCATCTTTGCATTGGGCACTGCTGGTTGGGTCGCTGATGTAGTTTTAGTTCCAGCGACCCACCCACTATACAAAGCTGCGAGGTGGCACCCCGTGGCGGTTTTAGTCAGTAGGCCCGAAGTCTCAGGAGAGCCCGAGATAACCCTCTCGTCTCCCTTTGGGGCGAGGAGTTATGCATCAGGAGCATTTTCACGTCAAAACGGTATATATTAAATAGCAACACGAGCTACTTATTAGTCTATAACTAGTCCGCAAATATAGTATTGTGTCTCGTAATGGAGTCGTGGCGCACGGCTGCGTGCGCGACGAGCGACGAGGTGTCATCTCTAGTCCCTCTCCGAGCGGCGGTGGCCTATGTAAGTGGATCGCGCCTGGTGCAGTTCTTCTTCCGCTGCGCTGCACTAACTAAGCTAAGTGGTTCTTTCCTTAAAGAACCACGACCTGTTTGTTTTTCGCGTAGAATTCTTATAAAGTGTAATTCATATATTATTAATTGTTAATTAAAAGTGTTAATTGTTGTACTATTTTTAAATCTTAAATCTCTGCTTTAAATCTCTGCTTAACATAACCTCAAGACACCGCGACCCTACAGCGTGGCTTGTCCTATTCCTAAAAAAATCCTTAAGGTTACAATTGTCAAAAAACCAATACTTGAATCAATGTAACTATAACAAAAATTGCATTGAGTGCATCGGCCTTAAATCCAGTTTCACGGGTCGATACGAGCATCCCGAAAATATAACAACCTCTAAAATGCGTTTAATCTCTTTCGATTAAACATGGGCGGGCGCGCCTGTACGTTTTGAAATCATTGTGTTGCAAATTGGGCTAGATGTATCTTTAACCCGTCAACTGTCGAGCGGATCTGTCCGCAAAAAATGAGTCACTAAAAAAAAAAACAAACAAATGTATGTTCGCTCCACACTTGACTCGTTAATGAGTCAAGTGTCGAGCGGACATAAGTTTGTCCGTTTGTGTATTGTTTGCACAAAGAATTTTTTTTCTCCGTATTTCCCCTTGACGCTCAAAAAGTTAACTGAAAAAGGAATTGACACAGAGCACTGATTTGATTTATTTACAAAGGTAATTTAATATCCTTTGAATATCTTAATATTCACCCCTACACTCCCAATCAAATCTAGCCAATGCAAAGTCACATTATTAATAGCTGGCAAAATAGTTTGAAGACGGTTTTAATCTTTTGTTTAATTCTAGCTCATAATTTACATTTTTAAACAGATTGCTGGTAAAATGTGATTAATTTTGTTCCATCTAAATATTTTGTTTGACAACAGAATTTGTATTCCGTTGTCTATGTAATGTAACTAAAATTAAATCATCAACTTCAATATGTTTGTTGTTGTTGAGCACATAATTAGGTGAATGATAAATGTATTTTATATTTTCATTGCAAATTTTATTCAATGCTTTTTCAGTGAAAAGGATTAGGTATACCTATACATATACGCTATAGCGGTACATTTAAATATGACGCTGTCAGTTCCAACTTAAATTAAAAAGATACCCCGTAACTCTGGATTCAATTTAATATTAATATTATTCCAGATTCATAATTTATAGATATTTCGGTAACATCTGCCGATAACAAGCTCCAATTTATTGGTATAATATTTATTCCACGCTTGGGTGTTTTAATATTTTAGCAGCGACATTATTTTAAATAACGTTCGTTCACCGTTTGCGTGATTATCGGAAAATATGTGCCTTAAAATATATTTTATATGAGTTTTTACCTAACATTTTTATTTGACGTATACGCTTCGACATCAATCAATTTCTTTCTTTGGGATTTTACATTTTGTTTGATGATGGTCACAGTTTGTGATCGACATGTATAAATGACTTCTGATATATTTAAAGAATTATTAGCGTTTTCCCCGTGATCTCGTCCATCTTTAATTATGTGGATCGCTTTATGCAGAGCACTGATGAGATTGAGTGTGTCATCGATATTTGTGGAGGCGCGTGTCGATTGTTTTTATGCAAAAATGCGAAAAAGATGCGCGTCTTGGGTGCGCCAGGTGCATAGCAGCACAAACAGCGTTCTGAAAATTCAGAGAATAATTATTTTGCACTATATCTACTGTTATATTTTACAGAATTAGATGTAAGAAATAGAAAAAAGAAATATTAATTTCATCATCCTAACAAACGCTGGGAAATACACGCATAATTGAAAACCAATTGTGTCTGACCGGCGGGCTGCTGACGGAACGCACATAGAGATAATAATAATAATAATATATTAGAAAATATCTGTGATATGCGAAACATAATAATAATATTCTATCACATACACACAACACCATCTAGCCCAAACTAAGCAGAGCTTGTACTAAGGGCACTAGACAATGGATAAACATACATATATACTTTTTGTAAATAAATAACTACTAAACTACTTAAGATAAAACCGTAGGATTTAACGACATAAAACCTAGTATTGTCGGCCTCGATGGCGTAGTGGTTAGTGTAACCGACTGCCACGCATGAGGTCGCGGGTTCGATTCCCGCACAAGTCAAACATTTGTGTGCATGAACATGGATGTTTGTCTTGGTCTGGGTGTTTCTATGTATAATATGTATGTATTTACAAAAAGAAAGTATATATGTATGTTTATCCATTGTCTAGTACCCATAGTACAAGCTCTGCTTAGTTTGGGCTAGATGGTGTTGTGTGTATGTGATAAAATATTATATTATATTAAATCAGCTGTGCAGGATATACATAGATATGCATACAGCTATCTGTAATTTATTAAAATTGGTAACAATATCGCCTTGCAAGCCATTTAAATATGTACCACATGTAAACCATGTTTTTTCTATATGTAATCCCAAAACAAAATAGTACAAAATGGTTTATATTGAAATTAAAGCCTTTAAATATATTTGTAGATACATCTCATCTTAAAATGAAGGATTTTAGAACTGTTATAGCTTTACTATCTCCATAAGATTACATGGCAGAATTTGATTTATGGAATCATATTTATTAGTAAATATTAATCCACAATATAGGAAATACATAATTATACCATTCTCCCAAAGGCAGTGGGATGGGCCGCTACGCAACACGATAGGAGAAAATCTTTTTAATACATCTACATCTGTAAGTGTTGTAGAGAGCGCACGATGGCTGGCTGTGGGAGAATGGGAATCAGGTTTATGGCTTCAGGCACTTCCATCGTCCAACACAGGTACAATGTTGAACGATACAACATTCCGCCTCGCCACCTGTCTTCGTTTAGGTGCCCCGTGTGTTTCTCCGCATCGCTGTCATTGCGGTAAAGCCGTCGACAGCATCGGACACCATGGGCTATCCTGCAGCAGAAGCACTGGTAAACAACTATACATGTAAAATATTATCGAATTCGGATTTGCCAATAATACAATATTATTATTAAATAATTTTTCGGCTTCGAATGCAGGATTGTAAAATCGTTCGATATTTTTTGGTAGCAAGTGCGCAACGCTAATAATTGATGTACCTGTATGCGAGCGTTCAACTAACTGTATCCATTTCAAACAGCCAAAATATTCACAGTATTAGAAAAAACAGGAAGTCCAAAATATAATGACCAAAAAATTACTCTCCGTGAATCGCCGAGTCTTACCTATAATTTCCAGGAAACTTTTGAAGCTACCGCAGAGGACCACGTTTTAGCTGGGGGTGGCGGGCTTTGTGAGCCTGCCCGCTATCCGTTCAGCACCAGGTCCGAGTCACGCGCGCCTCTGTGTCGTGTCCGTCTCCCCTCTAGTCAGTAGGGATTTATATTTGTGGTGACCAGTGGGTGGGTCTTTTCGGGTAGTGGCGTGCCGTTTCATACGGCAGGCCGGAACCTCGACGGGGTCGTGACTGCATGTGAAAGTGATTCTCGCGGCCCCGCCGACAGTGGTTTGTCCACGAACACCGTGGTAGGTTTAGTCGGTATTCCGAGAGGTACATTATTCTCATGTCATCTTTTCTTTTACCCCGGCGAGTCCAACATAACCCCTCCGCCCGCCCTATGCGTCAATGCACTCCACCACGTAAAAAAAAAAACAGAGGTCCTCGTTTGTGTGTTAAGTTCGATTCCTCGTCGGGCATAATGTTGTTGGGTTTTTTGTCAATAAACTCTTAGTATGGAAGGAGCACGGAGTATGGAACTGTATCAATAGCTTCGCCCCTTATTACGAATAACAATTAAAACCTTTGCTGGTAAAATTAAGATGTTACAAACTCCTGCCTACACTATTGATAAGAGTAGTATATAACTGCACAGCAAAAAAATACTAATTGCACACCAAAATATGCTTACCAAAAATACTAATTGCATAGCAAAATATACTTACCAAAAATACTAATTGCATAGCAAAATATGCTTACCAAAAATACTAATTGCACAGCAAAATATATTTAAAGAGATCAAACTAAGTCGACTGAGCTCCGCTTCGTGGGACTCCAATTTTTGGGAGAGTTTAAGAAGGAACCTAACATAACCTAACCCATCCGAGACGGAATGCAGTGATTTGAGGCGTAGGTGCTCGTTATGATATATATTAGTAAGCATATTTTGCTGTGCAATTAGTATTTTTGACGGTCATTATTTTTAATCTCTATTGGTAATATAGGAAATATTAAAATGTGACTTTTCATTACAAGCGACCCTTGAAAAGAGCCATACCTTTATTTCACAGGCTGGTCACTTACAAGTTAATTAAATATTTTGTGAACAACATTATACCCTCCAATAAAAATAACCGCACCGGCCAATTTAAACTCCATACAATATCATATAACACAAATGTTACTTCCGAAAACGGTCGAATGAACAAACAAACTCACGTTTATTAACCCTGCATTCTAATAACTCCCCCAATCTGTTTTTTGGAACAACATTAAATTTTATTCATACTGCGAATAACAATAAAGTATCACCATAACCGGTGTAAGAAGACCTCTTTATTTCTTATAGGTGAACGCAAAGTTAGTGTGACAATAACGCGAGGGAGGCCAGGATATGCTGGTCATGTGTGTTTTACGTATAATTCCATGTGGAGTGTGAGGTACAACGGGTGCCAGCTGAAGGATACTGAGGTACAAGGGTATTTGAAGTTAATAAACGTATGGACTACGTCATGAGAGGTTATATTGTGCTTTTCAGTTTCATTATTCTAGTTTTGAAATATTATTTTTATTTTTTTTTGTATTTTTAATTTTGCGATAATAAAAAATTGTACATTACAAAATATAAGAACATTGGAACTTATTAAATATCTTATAAAAAGTACAATCAACAACATTTTCCACAAATTACAAAAAAGAAGATAAAAGTATTGCAACAAAGTTATTTAACAGATAAAAGTTTTGCAACAGTGTTATTAACAGATAAAAGTATTGCAACAGTGTTATTTAAAGGAGGAAGAGATTGACAACAATATTTAGATAGGTAGATTCTATAGAAAGTTAGATTTAACTAAAATTATTACAACAGAATTTTTAAAAATAAAAATGTAAGGCGCAAATATAAAAATATAAATAAATAAACAATATTATAAAAGCGAAAATGAGTTTGTTTGTTTATTTGTTACCTTTTCATGCCTAAACCACAGAACCGATCATCCTGAAATTTTGCATATACGTTGCCAAGAATGTCAAGTGTACAGAAATGGACATAGGCTACCGTTCATTCCAAAAAAAATTACTGTTCCCGAGGAAAACAACAAAAAAATTCTTATGATAATAGATGGCACCACGTTTCTTTCGAATCATGATTGAATTATATTATTACAAGCAGAGTACAACCCAAATTGATTGTTAAATTCAAAAGCTAGTTATTTATAAATAAGGTACCTATGACGTGTTTTCAAAAAAGAAAGTCTTTTATAAGCAAATATTATGAATATTTATGGCCTTTATTTTCAAACCTATACCTATTTGATATTGACTCTTGTACATAATTAAACTTAATATTATGATCATTCAATATTTTATTTAGGCGTAATGCTGCTTTCGTAGTGTTATGTGTCCTTTAGTAACATTATTATATAAAAATCTTCTTCTCCCTAGCCTTTATTATTCCCAAGTCACTTGGGGTCGGCTTTCTAGTCTAACCGGATTTGACTGGATATCAGTTTTTACACGGAGCGACTGCCATCTGACCTCCGCAACCCGAAGGCTAACGATCCCCTTAGGCTAGACCAGTGGAGTTGTAGGGCACTGACATCCCAATAATGACTGCCATAGGTTTTCATGGCAGCCGGGACCGGCGGCTTAACGTGCTCTCCGAGGCACGGTACGAAACATCTAATAATCTTACACACATTTTCATTTAATTATTTAGTTGCTGCTGATGGCCATATTCAAATCCATAGAGATTATATAAAAAATGACTTGAACTATTAACTTACTGTACTATCATCACGCACAGTATTGTAATCTGTTACAGCTTTCATTTATTCCCTACTAGCTTTTGCCCGCGGCTTCGCTCGCGTTAATTTTGATAATCAATTCGGGTTGTACTCTGCTTGTAATAATATATAAAGACACGTGGCGCCATCTATTATCATAAGAACGTTTTTGTTGTTTTCCTCGGGAACAGTAATTTTTTTCAAGATGAAAGGTAGCCTATGTCCGTTTCTGTACACCTGACAACGTACATATATGCAAAATTTCAGGATGATCAGTTCAGTGGGTTAGGCATGAAAAGGTAACAAACAAACAAACTCATTTTCGCTTTTATAATATTAGTTAGGATTAGGATTAGGATTTATTAAAGAATCACTTTCGATATTTTTAAACGCCTTTACATATGCTATGTCCTTCTTCAAACGAGGTTTAAAGAGAGTTCTTCTTTCACGGTAGGCAGCGGCTTTGCTGTGTCCTGACTTACTGACATTACTGAAGTCATGAGCAGCGGTTACCACTTTCCATCAGGTGTGCCACTTGCTCGTCTGCCACCAATGGCAATAAAAAAAATACGTGAGGGCCTTTAAAAAACCGAAGGCGATTCCTTACCATCTATTCAAGTTCTACTCCAGTATTGAAGGTTACCAGTCAGATCTGCATACGACTGCATATCTCATCAAAATAATAGGTCTTTAAATGTGGCGACGCTTGTTCAGCTTTTTATGTTCTTGAATATATATTTTAGATAAGCAGTCAGATTTTTTTGCTCAACTGTACAATCAATATTATTTGGAAGTAAATTAATCGCATCATTCACCAAACGTTTTCAGCTTATATAAATTATATTCAAATGTGAAAATTTGTTAAGATATTTAGATGGTTAGATTTCTGGATTTTTGTTACTCAATTACGTGTAAACCAATTGAACGGATTTAGACGAGACATTTCATACAGATAGCCCTTATCTTGGAGTAACATGTATTTTATTTATGATGCTTCTTATTCCAGTATGCGTTAGAACGATAAGACATAAACTCTATAGAAAGCTACAGACATAAAAAGTAATTATTTTCTGAGTTAAAAGCCTATCAGTGAATAACGCTGTCACTTACAAATTAGTCCACGTAAAGTGGGAATATCTTCATTAAAGCTAGGAGTGAGAACCCTAATCCGCGTTATCACGGTTAATTTCAGGCGCTAATGAAAAGTTTAATCATAAGACAGACAAGTTTTGATGAATTTTGCTTCCACGGCCATAAGACAAGCTTTGATAGTGCACTTAATTATAAACTTAATAGGTTAAGACTGAGACATTGGTTCTAAGTTACATACATTAAGTCCCAAAGTAGCTGTTTTGTACAATATATTCCGACAGCTTTTAGAAAGTTCTTCAAGAAAGTGGAAATAATAGTGGGATTTTATATCTCTGGTTGCTAAAGCAGCGGAAATATTAAATAATTCAATAGGAATTAGAGTAAAATAATTCATTAGCTTACACAGATGTACTTGACATTTCAAATTTTGGTCAAGCTTAGAGTCAATTAATTTTAATAAAGATTCCAAATAAGGAAAATTTACCCCGGAAAGAATTTTCATAAACAATCCATAATTTTCATTTGGAGCAGCAAGCCCCTGTGGCCTAATGGATAAGGCATCGGCCTCCTAAGCCGGGGATTGTGGGTTCGAGTCCCACCAGGGGTACAGTAAACACTTTTTGGAGTAACTATATTATATTAAATTGCTTATAATTTAAAGGATTTTCATTTAATAAATAAAATACATATTATTTTATTTTCTAAATGTTTAAGAATTTGTTTATTTTTAATATCGATTTAAACAACTTATTGAAGATTTTTTAATATAATTATAGTTATCTAAATTATTTGATTATGCTTGCGGTTTTACCCGAGTGGATTACATTTCGCTCTAAGTCATTAAATTTTACTCGCATAACATTATGTAACCGAAAACACGGTTCACCATTGCTCCGTTTCTACAGTAACAAGTTAAATGTAGCTTAGAGTTTCAGTTGAATTTACTGTAATTACCGCGTCTTATATTTTGAATCGTCTTTGCTTGTACCTTGAACAAATAAAAAATACAATGTAAAAATCTAACTCACGTATTCAGGCTTAGCTAGTTGACCTGATTTAATAAAAGTATCGGTAGTTAATTATTATCGCTCGCTTTAATAGTGAAGGAAAACATTGTAAGGAAACCTGCATGTTTGAGAGATCTCCATAATTGTTCTCGAAGATAATTATGTGAAGTCTCAGAAGAAGAAGAAGTTTCAGAGTAGTAGAGCTCCGCTGATTTCAGCATGAATGGGCCGACTCGACCGGGGAAGGACTACCCTCTCACAGAATATTGACGTGAAATAGCAGTATTCCTACTGTGTTTCATTTGACGAGTGAGAGTGCCGGAGGCCCAATCACCCTCTTTCCCCCTTCCCGCTCCTATTCGTTCCCACTTCCTTTCCTAAAGGGTCGGCAACACGCTAGTGATGCCTCTGGTGTTGCAGGCGTCCATAAGCTACGGTGACCACTTACCATAAGGTGCCGTATGCCTGTTTGCCAACTTAATTGTATAAAAAAAAGTCTGCCAATCCGAACTGGGCAAGCATGGTGGACTATAGCCTAACTTTTCTCCACCACTCAATGCCAGTGCGATTGCTAATTCAAGAGTAGTGTCATAAAAAATATTATATAGAAATGATCTATATTAATATTATAAAGCTGAAGAGTTTGTTTGTTTGCTTGAATGCGCTAATATCAGGAACTACTGGTTCGATTTGAAAACTTATTTTAGTGTTGGATAGCCTATTTATCGAGGAAGGCTATATAACATCACGCTACAACCCACGAAGGCGGCGCAGTAATGATAAACGCGGGTGAAACCGCGGGAACATCTAGTAAAGTATATATTTATTATATATAATTTTATCCAATACATTGTAGGTATATAGAGTCCATTTTTATCTTATTTAGCAAACAAATATGGCGTTTTGGTAGCTAAAATCTTTATTTTCAATTAATTCTCTATTTATTACAGAACATAGCTTGCGAGCAGTAATTATACGAAATAAGACAAGTTAGAAACATTACTATACATGTAGGTATGAGCGAGCTACATTTAAAATAAGAGATACACATTTATTTCATGATAATTTATATAGTTTAAATTTAAATATTGCTTCATACATAAAATCAAGATTTACTTTTGTATGCATCTGGTATGTAATTTCAACAATTTATAAATTTAAATTTTGCGTAATAACGCTCGAGGCTCAGTCAGCTCAATGATGAGCAAGAATTTTATTGATAAATTTTAATATACATGCGTTAATATTCGCGTGAAAATTTGACTGATTACTCAGATTCCAAGCATGTCGATTCACATTTAAATAATATTGACTACCGACAAACATAAATAATAATATAGGCATGAAAGATAGGTCATTTTTTAATTTATTTAAGAAGAAATACTTTCTCGCACTAGAGGCGCTCATAGCCAGTTGTACTCACTGATCGGTAAACGATTAACGAGGTTAAGCAACGTTGGGTGCGGTCAGTCTATAGATGGGTGACCGCTTAGTGGTATTTCATCTGAGCGTCTCCGTGCTTCGGAAAGCACGTAAAAAGTCGGCCTCGGTTGTTGTTAAATTGACAGCAGTCGTTAAGCCATGTCAGAGGCCCACGGGTGGTTTGAACAACTCTTGACAACAGGTTGGCCACTAACCACACGAAAAGAAGAAGAAGAATAGATTTCTAATCCCTGTAGCGGCGATTTTACTAATAGGTATACAATTAATGGACACAAAGTACACTCAGAGTCACGACGATCATAATTATTATGTATGTAGACTACAAAAGTAATTGTCCCGTATGAGAGTCGAACTCACAGCGCTCTGCGTGGTGGCAGTGGTAAGGTGACTAATTAAACCACTGTGCTATTCGTGCAGAATTTTGTTATTGAAACTAATGTAAAATACACGACGTGCGTCATGCATTTTACATTAGTTTCAATAGTTTGCGTGTATTTCTTGCAATAATCTGACAATCCTAATCCTAACTAATGTTACAAAAGCGAAAATGAGTTTATTTGTTTGTTTGTTACCTTTTCACGCCTAAATCACTGAACCGATCATTTTGAAATTTTGCATATACATTGTCAGGTGTACAGAAACGGACACAGGCTACCTTTCATCCCGAAAATAAAATACTGTTTCCGAGGAAAACAACAATAACGTTCTTATGATAATAGATGGCGCCACGTGTCTTTCGACTCATGATGGAATTATATTATTACAAGCAGAGTACAACCCGAATTGATAGTCAAATTCTAAATTAACGCGAGCGAAGCCGCGGCCGTAAGCTAGTTTCAATATAATTCTTTAGCGTTATAAAGATGGTATTTATATAACATATTCAAATATGAAAGAAAATATAGAAATAAAAACCACAAGTACATTAACCCATAAAGCCTTCAATCTTACATGAAAGGCTCAGAACTAATTCATCAAAGTGTTCCAGGACCCACAAATTAAACGTAAAAGCCTTTAAGGCTTTTAGCTTCAAGGCCAACGCATCAAGGTCAGCGCTGAAATTAAATTTGGGCTCTTTGCGTTTAGATTTAAGTAAGTTAATCGTAAGGAGTCTTTTGAGGGATCATGTTTAAGTAATGTCGGCCAGAAAGTTAAAATAGGATTGTTTTACTTTTTGTGTAAGGTTTATGAATTAAATACATTTTTATCAAGTTTTTTTTTATATAAAGCAGCGATAGCCTAACGGGAGACATTTGGACTGCCAAACAGCGGTCTCGAGTTCCATCGCATTGCGCGCATCTTTGACTTTTCGAAGTAATTAAATTGTTAATTACTTCGAAAAGTCACAAACACTCACTTTAACAGAGAAGGAAAACATCGTGACAAAACCTGCATGTCTGAGAGTTCTCCATATTGCTCTCGAAGATATTTGAAGTCTGCCAAGCCGCACTGGGCTAGTGTGTTATATTAACGAACTACATTTATTATTGTACCATGTTAGGATCGAATCTTTAGCATTCGGCACAAAGGTAATAGCAACTTAGCAACTTTGTCATCCGTACAGGTAATTTAAAAGTCAATCTAAAGTCAAACTTCATTACTACTAATTTCATTGATGGGAAAACCACTCGTAATAAAAATATATTAGGCATATTAGTTTGTGCTGGGAATTACAAATTAGGTACATCGATTAGTTCAGAAAAGTTCAATCTTTGGTTCAATCGAATTGAGGGAAAAAATATAGAGATTCGAACAAATCGGACATTAGTAGACACACTTTCGGTTCATTATATCAAATTGGAGATGTGAGTGGCTGACTAGAGAAACAAAAAAGTGATGTAGTGTGAGCTAAAGAATATAAGAGTTAAGATTGATTTGCTTCGACTTGCGTCCGATATGTACGTCACTTTTTCCAACTCGACGGGAACTCAAAGGGTTTGTTATGAGTTTTTACCAAGTTTTCATCATGTTGAGAAATCTAGTGCTGTAAGCACTTATGGTAATCCTTAAACCAACATAGTGTTCCAGACTGAACATAAAATCACATATTTTAACCGAAAGAGTATACAGTTTTACAGTTTTCAATTTGAATTCAAATGTATTGATAAATGCTTCCGGACGACACTCTAAGGCTAACTGGTCAGGTCCACGTATTTTAGTAAGATTGAAGCAAAACCTTAGTTTATTGTGACATATTATACAGTTCCTGATTGCGTGATCGAAAGGAGCTTACCAGTGATAAAAAAGGCAGTCTTTGGGGATTGCCGATAGAAGGGAAAACTTTAATCCTTGATCATAAACACGTCTTTATAAACCAAAAATAATTCAAAAATGGAAAGCGTTCGGTGACAATGACGCGAGTTTCATGATTTTTGTTCACCCAAGAGGTGCTCAACGCGCCTAAAGAAGTTTTCACTTCAAAATTTTTTTGATAGACGCTCTCGACTGCCTGGATCTCCCTCAACGGTCTTGTTTTGTTCACCTGAGACCCGATAAAGTCGCTCCGTCCAAAGCCTCTTGACACTTGTTTCAAGATTTCTAATCGGAAATTATATTATCTATTGGGCAAACTGACGCTGCTACAATATTAGAGTTATTTACTACCAGCAAACTGAGATGCTTGTGTAAAGCAATGATGCTTACACGGAACAGTCATTATGGTGATTTGTTGACTGTTTTTTGTGAGAAGGTTCTGCAATTTTAATTTGATTTGTAGTTTAAACTATAAGTAATGTTTAATTTAGAACTAAACGAGCACACTAGCTAAAGTTGAGAGTTACAATTTACAACTGTCATGTCATGATAAATACTAGCATTAGCCTTGAGCACTGCACGTGTGGTTATTGTCAAAAGAGAAGGTGAAACAGCACCATATAATGTCTATTTTATAGCAAAATATAATATTGATAGAATTACCAGGAAAACACAACCTAATTTGCAGCGACTTATAAGTACCCAACATGTTAGTCTAGGTCAGAGGTTCCCAGACTTTTTTTCTCATGGACCACTTTCAAAATTTAGCTGGTTCCGGTGGACAACATGCAGCTACATTTCCACCAATTTTTTAAAAAATTGATGTGGTCTCTACGGACTTACCTTTATTTTTATTTCTTTGCCTACTACTGGTACTGAATATGGAATATGCAAGTTTTTACAAGTAATAGTCACTCAGTCGCTGAGCTTTTTAAAAATATTATCTGCCTACATTGATAGGTGAAGTCAAGCCAACATTTTAGTTCTTCACTATCGAAAGCAAATAAATTTTCTCGTAGTCATTTATGAATTGTGGACCCCTATTTTTTTGTCACGCCAATGTAGACCCCCGTCGAGTCTCCCGTGGACCCCTGGGGGTCCACCTGGACCACTTTGGGAACTAATGGTCTAGGTCGTCCATATGCATGTCAAACATCCAAAGTTGCTTGAATATGATTAAGGACTTAACAAACATTAATTTTCTCATTTATAATGTTAATTTAATATAATATTAAATACCACCGAGCAATAACAACATTTTAATAAAATTTGGTATCGCAAACATTTGTGCTTATTAGAATACCATCAAAAGAATTACAAATTGTTTACCTACCTACGCAACAATGATGGGGAAATTTAATTACACGTTGTATTGGATTTTTAGAGATTAATTTCGTTAATTTTAACAGGAATGTTGTTTTATATTACGTATAATTATATACAGGCTGAATGGATATTTAATTTTGATATTTATGAAATCTTTGAAAGAACTAATTTAAGTTAAGATAATTGTACCTGTTTGTATTGTGTTACCTCAGTGGTGTAGCGGTCCGAGGGGCGGCGTGCGTGTTCCCACGTGCGCCTCTGTGTAGTGTCTTTGTGCCCCCAGGGGGCCGGTGGAAGAAGTATTTTTGTGTAGTGGCCTGCCGTTTCACACGGCGGGCTGAAACCACGGCGGGGTCGCGATTGCATTTAAGAAGAAGAAGAAAGAATTAAGAATTTTATTGAAATAAATACATATTGTTACAATTATTTTAAACCCACCAAACTGCATAACAGTTTGTCGGCGGGATTAGCGCTCGATTATAACATAATATATGTGCTACATATATGGAACCAGTTTTACGCTCTCGGTTTACAGTGGTTTAATAATTAGTATTTAATGGCAATAACAATAAAATCGAATACAGACAATAAAGCAAGAAGTAAGTAAAAATTAAGCGGTTTAACTCAGCAATACCTTTTTAAGTTTGCGCGATTCGCGCGGCCTCGCCGTCTATGGTTATGTCGAGGAACACCGTGGTAGGTTTAGTCGGTATTACCGGGGTATCTTTCCCCCGGTGAGCCCGACATAACCTCTCTGTCGCCCCGCGAAGAGGTTATTTTTTTTTTTTTTTTTTATTTTGCTCGTCAAAATGACCACACTCCACCTGATGGTAAGCAGTCGTGTGGTCTAAGAGCAGTGGCCTCCACATCGCCCCCACAGTAGCCGAGGCGATGTTGAGGTCTCTACTTTGACGGCCTGAGAAGATGCTTTTTCACGCCCCGCTTAAAGAACCCAGGATTGAAGGAAGAAGGAAACACGTGCCTTGGCAGAGAATTCCATGCCTTGGTCGCGTCAAAGCATTCCTCCACGTAAAAAAAAAAGTGGTGTAGCGGTCGGGCACGCCACAATCGTGGCGGTAAGACCCGTACTTAGAGAGTGCCTGGAGTGGCGTCATGGCGCCCTCACGTTTCATCAGATGCAGGTGCGGACCGACCACAGCTGTTTCGGTCGGTACCTGTGTCGAATAGGCAAACAGGAGACGCCCGGTTGTCATCACTGCGGCGACTGCCGCGTCGTCGTCGAAGACACGGCGTTGCACACATTGGCGGATTGCCCTGCTTGGGCCACGCAACGCCGTGTCATGCACGCGGCAGTCGGTAGGGTCATCCTCTCGCTCGAGGCTATGGTTCTGTCCATGGTTTTGAGCGAGAGGTCTTGGAATGCCGACGCCTCCTTCTGTGAGGAGGTGATGTTAGTGAAGGAGGCGGCGGAGAGGGAGAGGGAACGTTCAATCCCTCTCCCTAACCGCAGAGCCGAGCGCAGGAGGGCGCGAGATGACCTCCAGCCACCTTGAGTAGAAGCCTGCGGGCGGCGGACCCATTGGGGCAGTCCACCGCCCGATCAGCGCAGGTCCGAGTAGGCGGCGTTCGTGTTCCGCGCACGCCTCTCGATGTCGGAAGGGGAAATAGGTCCCCCACTTTGTCGTCGGGGACTAGGTCCCCCAATTATGTTGTGTGGGACCCGCCACGTACATTGGCGGGTCGAACCTTTGGCGGGGTCGCGATTTGAATGCGAGAGCGATCCGCGCGGCCCCGCCATAAAGGTGTGAGGAACGCCGCGGTGGTTTTAGTCGGTTCAGCCCAAATTCCATGTTAGGGGCTGGATCCCGACATATCTCCATCGCCCGCCCCAAAACCGGTGATGGGGAATGATAAAGATAAGTGGTGTAGCGGTAGCGCTTCGCCAACGAGGTAATTCTTACAAACTAACATTCGCATTTATTTTAGGTATAGGTTATGTCAATTTTCTATCCCTCGGAAACAGTAGATTTATCTAGATGATAGGTACTCTATGTCCTTTTCTGTTCCCCTGACAATATGATTGCGAGTTCTCATTGTGATCGGTCGAGTAGTTAAGGCATGTAAGCGTAACAAACAAACAAACAAACTCACACTCGCATTTATGATAATAGTTAGTATATAATATATTACATCCACCATAGATAGCATATGGAAAGCAAGGGAGGTCACCTGGGTGATATCAACAAGGTGATGATATATGGATTACTATTGAGAATTTTACTAAAGTAGATATCCTTACTAATATTATAAATGCGAATGTGAGCTTGTTTATTTGTTTGTTACGCTTTCACGCCTTGACTACTCGACCGATCATTATGAAATTTACATACACATTGCTGACAACAGAAAATGATATAGGGTACCCTTCATCCAGGCAAAAATACTGTTACAAATTTAATCTAACCTACATTTACGCAAGCGAATCTGCAGGCAAAATCTAGTTTATCATAATCCAGGTTGGTAGCTCATAAAGGTACACGCATAAAAATACTCTACCTACTCTACCTATTTATATACCTAACTCTTCTTCTCCTTAGCCTTTATTATTCCCAAGTCACTTGGGGTCGGCTTTCTAGTCTAACCGGATTTGACTGGATATCAGTGTTTACACGGAGCGACTGTCATCTGACCTCCGCAACCCGAAGGCTAACGATACCCTAAGGCTAGACCAGTGTCAGGATATTAGAGGGCACTGACTTCCCAATAACGACTGCCATAGATGTTCATGACAACCGGGACCAACGGCTTAACGTGCTCTCCGAGGCACGGAGCAGGCGATAATTGTCAATCAATACGTACATAACTTCGAAAAGTCATATAACTTCCGAAAGTCAGAGGTGCGTGACGTGGGTTCGAACCCGAGACCCTCTGCATTGCAGTCTGTTGGTCTCCCCACTGACCTATCGCTGCTACATTTATATACCTAACTGAATCTTAAAAAGCTTTCTTAAATATATTGTAAATAAATGTATATAATAATAATATCAGCCCTGTATTAAACTGTCCCACTGCTGAGCACGGGCCTCTTCTCACTATGAGAAGGGTTAGGCCATAGTCCACCACGCTGCCCTAGTGTTGGTTGGCAGACTTCACATATTATCGAGAACATTATGGAGAACTCTCAGACATGCAGGTTACCTCACGATGTTTTCCTTCACCGTTAAAGCAAGCGATAATTAACTTTTTTTTCATTTTTTATTTTATTTAATACGCATATAACTTCGAAAAGTCAGAGATACGCGCCTTGGGTTCGAACTCGAGACCTCTGCGTGGCAGTCCAACGGTTTCCCACTAGTCTATCGCTGCTATCTATTTTCTTAAAGATAAAAAAACTGAATCTTTTGGTTAAATGTTGTTCTACAAACATACATTTTGAATCCATTATCTTCAATTTAGTTTAGAACATCTCAAATGTATCGCCGTAAAACTAAAGATACGGACATTTTATTGGTGAAACAATCAGCAAATTCCTAAGCATATATTAACGAGGGTCTACGTTATAATTTGGGTTTATGCTGATTCATCAGCGTACTGTCCCTTAGGCCCGATGTTAAAGGGTCTCGGCTTAATACATTAATTGTGCCCTACGTCAGACCTCTGTAGCTGTGGACCTCAGGGGACTTTTGTTATTTTCAAATTGTGTTACAGGATACCTGATACGGTTTTGGGACAATATTATATGCTGATCACCAAATAATTATATTACTAGCTTTTGCCCATGATTTTGTCCGCATTGTTTTGAAGTAAATTTTATCTTATTTCGGCAGAATTTCGAAAAATACTAGAAAATGTTTCAGTGATGTAAGGTAATTACCAGTACCACATAGCAAAATTTAAATGTTTAGTATTAATATAATAAAAAAAACAACTTAAAGCAAAAGCCCTCTTTATTCTTAACCCCGTGGGAATGTCAGAAATCTGGCCGTTTTCCTTGTCAGTATCGTAGAGGTATTCTTTTATAATGTTTGTACTATTTCAGCTTTCTAGGTTCAGGGGTTGGGCGATGATTGGATTATGAGTCAGTCAGTGAGTGTTTCAGGATTTATCTTTTTATAAAATAACATTGACATTACTTCTTTTTATGCTGTAAAGTTGTCGGCCTCGATTTCGTAGTGGTTAGTGTAACTGACTGCCACGCCTGAGGTCGCGGGTTCGATTCCCGCACAAGTGAAACACTTGTGTGCATGAACATGGATGTTTGTCTTGGTCTGGGTGTTTCTATGTATAATATGTATGTATTTACAAATAAAAAGTATATAAGTATGTTTATCTATTGTCTAGTACCCATAGTACAAGCTCTGCTTAGTTTGGGCTAGATGGTGTTGTGTGTATGTGGTAGAATATTATTATTATTGTATTGAATCGAAGTAGGTGTTACTTGGTGAAAGTCGATTGTAATAAAATTATTGGGAAGAGAGGAACCCGCCACCTATCCTCGGATTGTCCACCCTAACTATAGCCATAGAAAAGATTGACTATACCGGACTCCTCTAGGTAGGGAAAGCCACGACGCGGGACTCGGGCGTATACCAACTTGCAGTATTCCGCTTCGAGCACAAACTATGCGTTACTATTACAATGATAATAGTTAGATTCACGCCAATATACAATTGCCAAGAGCTTAAGGAAATATAAATGTTTAAGGTTCCACGTATTCATGAGATTTGTTAATCTTTGAACAAAACATTGTAACAGTTTTGAACATAGCCCTTTAAATGTTTTGGAAGAATATTTACATACGTAGTCTCACGCCCATGCTCCATAGCTTTGGTTTTAAGCGTAACCAAACTTCCTTTTTTACTGCTAATAGTTATAATCGTTGTCTCTTGCGCTGGCAATACAACAATACCAATTTCGATAAGGAATGAATTCCTCTAGTTTTGCGAACGCCCACAGGCAACAAAAACAACTTAATATCAAGTTTTACTTGTTTACTGTTTTGTTAATATGAAAGTACAATTAGTAGCGGGTTTTAACACGTTCATGCATAATGTTTATCTTGTGACGCTTGACGTTCGGCCAGGTTACACTCGCCGTGGCCACAAGCTGACTAGATCGGTGATGACATGGCTCCGTGTAACATATTACTTTGGACGCAATTTAACTAAATACAATTCTGAGGGGTTTAAAACAAAGTTATCCTCAAAGATGGAGGTGGAGCTTCTGAAGACATCGATCGTGGTCCGGCCGTAGGCGAGACAGCTTTTGGAGACGACTAGAAGAAACCGGCGTGAGTTTCTCAGTCCTATTTACATAATATATTGCCGCACGGTGAGGCTTAAGAGTGACGCGCGTCACATCCGTTGAAGCGGCAAAGGGATCTTAATCCATTCATTTATAATGCAACGCGAAAGTTTATAATTTCATATGATGGTAAAATGTTTTACAGAATTAATTAAAGTGCGTAACAGCCCCTATACAATCTCTCGTACATCACTCACGGCTAAGGGAAGGACACGAAACTTGTTATCAGATTGTAAGTTAAAGTGGAACTAAGTTTACATCGTTATCTTACTTAATTAATTTAATTCAAGGAACAGAACTCATCAATTAGTCGAAAACCAGACACAATGCGAAAAGCCTTATATTTGGGCACCAGTGTTCGAGTGTAGGCCAAGAGATTAATTTAAGATATCGTATTTTGAACGAATCTTTAGTATCTTTTACATATTCTACGTTACTTTTTCCAAAATTGTACCTTCTACTATTCTGAATTCTGTTACAATTTCTGCTATTTTTCTATTTCTGTTATAATATAGATAACTAAGCTTATAATTGTATTAAGTTCGTAATGTTACAATCAACAATATACGTAGCTGAATCAGGGTCAAAAAATGTTATTGAGATTTTTTATGCTGATTCGATTGCTACCTACCTAGGGTAACTCCCTATATCCATTTTCAAAACTAATCATTACAATAGAAAACGTACCCTACAAATAATTTTTGAGCCTCAAAGGTATCTGCAGCTATGGAAATAGTTAACTTTTTTTTTGTTATTGCCATTGGTGGCAGACGAGCAAGTGACCCACCTGATGGAAAGTGGTAACCGCTGCTCATGGACTTCAGCAATGTCAGGACACAGCAAAGCCGCTGCCTACCGTGAAAGAAGAACTCTCTTTAAACTACCTACAAAAAGGCAGATCCATTCAGTATTGCTCATAGCCAGTTGCATTCCCTGATCGGTAAACGATTAACGAGGTTAAGCAACGTTGGGTGCGGTCAGCCTATAGATGGGTGACCGCTTAGTGGTATTTCACCTGAGCGTCTCCGTGCTTCGGAGGGCACGTAAAAAGTCGGTCCCGATTGTTGTCAAATTGACAGCAGTCGTTAAGCCATGTCAGAGGCCTACGGGCGGCTTGAACAACTCTTGACAACAGGTTGGCAACTAACCACACGAAAAGAAAGAAAGAAAGATTTAGTATTGCAGCCACAAATATAAATATACATTTATCAAAATAACTTACTATCTGAAATGTATGACGCGTTTATGGATATATATCAAATCTTACACTGTACTAACTGTCATAAACTGGCTATAACCCATTGAAACGTCTCGCAACCACTCGAACTGATAACGCCATAAATTCACAAACTAATAACTAAGTCATCGACGCTTAAGATGTTTGTATATAATGTATGTAGCTAGTAGCGAGATTTATCTAACTCCTATGTATTCTACGCTACATGCACGACGTGTAACATGTAGATAGATCGTGCGAGTCACGCTACTCGCGCGGTCTACATGCACGAGCTAATCATACTGCTTCAAATCCTGACGACTCACGTGTCGGTTGTTGATATGATGCTAATGCTGGGGCTAAATTAGCGGGCAAAGATTCGTGTCGCGTTGGCGCGCCAAAAACATCGTGTACGGGCATATGCGATGTTCTTGTCTACATTAAGCGGGCGAAGATTCATGTTGAAGAGTCAATACATCATGACGGGTTGTGTTGTTCGACGTGTTATGAACGAACGTAGGTGTAGCCACACAAGCGAATAATGGCGCGCCATATTCCTTTGATGCGCGCCAGTTTACCGACAGGGCCCCGATGATACATCGCCTTCGCCCGAATACAACGCGTTGCAACGATCTAGCCGGCCACACTCATCGCGTTAATACGAATATTCGCCGTAGCCCCAGCATAACAACCCGCTTATATCAACTTGGGAATGTTAAGATGTGTGTACACAGAGCCCTTATAATGAGAATGTCGACAAAACAACTCAAAGATAGTTCAGCCGTAGTTTTAGTTTAATGTGAGCATCGAAAACCACAACAATAATTTGTGAACTAAACAAATAAGAAATCTAATAAAAGTCAATTTTACGTATACATCACTATCTAAAAAAGATTTCCTCGTTCATAAGCCAAAAGTTTGCTGCCACGCTTATGATGGATCGTATTTGTATCGCAGGATACAAATACAATCGCACCGTATTTGTATGATTATTCTGCGATACAAAAACCAAGCAAGAATTGCCTAGCCAAGCAGCGATAATCGACTTAGCAAAGCAGTGTTAATTAGGTTATTATTCAACTTAAGTTACACTGTGGCAATCGGCTCTCTCTTTATGAAACGGGACCTATACAGGATTACAGGTTAAGTCGACCTAGATCTAAGGATCTGTAGTTTGCATTATTAGTGTTGAAATAAATTAAACATCTTACCTGCTACATAAAAATCGTAAAAAAATAAGACTAGATGCATAAAGTACATACAAAGCAAAATGAATAGAAATTGGCAAATCTTGCAAATCGGTTTAGTTCTGTAGGGTATGATGTTTCATAGTCAAATCAGTCAGTAAGAATACAAACTACAACCCCTTAAAGGATCCTGGTCGACTTAACCTGTAACCCTGTAACCCTGTGAGTTGTAATTACGCTAGTAGTAATAGTTCAATGCCTGTACCTAGGTATATCAGAATATTTGGGTGTAACAGGTACCTATACATAATTATGGCTCTTTCGATTATATACACGCGTGGCTCTATATTTGTATATATATATGTACAAATATAGACTAATGCCTATGTATACATAACGGGATGTCCAAGGTAAAAAAAGAACATATTCTATATAAGTAAAACATTTTCGTAAAAATTAAGTAAATATAAATCTATTAAGAAAAATAACTCTTAAACAAATATTAATCCACCAGGTACTGTCCGAAAGAAATAATATTTGTACTTAAATATCTCTGAAACATATTTGCACATAAAAGAAACTCGACTCTAAATCAATGGAAATAGAGTTCACATTAGCTTTGAAAGTTTACTTGTTTCGCACCGTCCGTCCTCTGAATTCGACGTTGAGTTTTATAAATTGATGACGATGAAATATGATCAAAGATGTAATATTTTAAATTTTTATGGAATCGATAAAGAGCCGTCATGTCTGAAGTTTTAACGTAACAAAGATAGATTATTTATTATTATACGTTTTTATTACTACCTCTTTGGTATCGTGGCATAACTTTGTGGTTCTGTTTTCGAAGACTGAAATTCGATTTCAAAGAGAAATGTTTTATTGTATTCTTCTTGTTACAAAACCCCAATAGCAGCACGGAGTCGACATCTGGGTCGTCCACCATTACGTAGATCGAAACTTAGCAAGACCTCAGGTTAATGCATATATTATAACCCATCAAAGATTTTTGAAGTGAAAACTTCTTTATGCGCGTTGAGCACTTCTTGGGTGAACAAAAATCATAGAACTCGCGTCATAGTCACGCTTCGTCATCTTTACGCTTCCACGCTTTCCATTTTTTAATTATTTTAGAATATTAACAATATATCAGAAATGGTGCGTCCTACGCAAAAAATAACGAAATTTTGAACCCTTTAATAACACGTAAGAGAGTATCAGGAAACCGACCCGACCCTTTTCTTTATACTTTGTTTTTGTTTATAAAGAAGTGTTTATGATCGAGGATTAAAGTTTTCACTTCTATTGGCAGTCTCCAAAGACTGTCCCAATTTTTTTTAAGGACACGTACAGCAATACAGGAATTATACCTCACGCTTATACAGGCGAGCACGAGGTATAATTATACCTCACGCTTATACAGGCGAGCACGAGGTATAATTATACCTCACGCTTATACAGGCGAGCACGAGGTATAATTATACCTCACGCTTATACAGGCGAGCACGAGGTATAATTATACCTCACGCTTATACAGGCGAGCACGAGGTATAATTATACCTCACGCTTATACAGGCGAGCACGAGGTATAATTATACCTCACGCTTATACAGGCGAGCACGAGGTATAATTATACCTCACGCTTATACAGGCGAGCACGAGGTATAATTATACCTCACGCTTATACAGGCGAGCACGGGGTATAATTATACCTCACGCTTATACAGGCGAGTACGAGGTATAATTATACCTCACGCTTATACAGGCGAGCACGAGGTATAATTATACCTCACGCTTATACAGGCGAGCACGAGGTATAATTATACCTCACGCTTATACAGGCGAGCACGGGGTATAATTATACCTCACGCTTATACAGGCGAGCACGAGGTATAATTATACCTCACGCTTATACAGGCGAGCACGGGGTATAATTATACCTCACGCTTATACAGGCGAGCACGGGGTATAATTATACCTCACGCTTATACAGGCGAGCACGGGGTATAATTATACCTCACGCTTATACAGGCGAGCACGGGGTATAATTATACCTCACGCTTATACAGGCGAGCACGGGGTATAATTCCTGTATCGCGGACTTTACAAACATTCAAACAAAGAACACCCAGACTCGGAGCAACCATTTGTGTATCACACAAAGTTTTGTCTCGTGTGGGAATCGAACCCACAACACTCGGTGCGGCGGCAGCGGGTACATTACACTATGCCATCCGTGCAGTAGTATAAGATATAGATAGATAGATGTTCCCGCGGTTTCACCCGTGTTTATCGTTACTGCACCGTCCCCGTGGGTCGTAGCGTGATGTTATATAGCCTATAGCCTTCCTCGATAAATAGGCTATCCAACACTTTTCATTGTTAGATAGCCCATTTATCGAGGAAGGCTATAGTCTATATATCATCACGCTAAGATCAATAGGAGCGGAGCACCAATGAATAATGTTTCAAAATCGGAGGGTTTTTTTCCTTTAAAAAGCTGCCGCTGCGTGCTCTGCGTAAACAGTTAAAGTTTCGCAAAACACATGTATGACAGAATTGTTCCTTTTTAAAAGTTCTAAAAAAAGTCCGCGACAGCATATGTCTATCTTTTAAGGTTGGCTCACTATAACCTTTTTTATGCTAACCAAATTTGTTTTAAAATAATGCATTATTTGCGAAGGTGTTTTTATAAACATGATATTAATCCTTATCCAAATAAGTACGTTATTCATCACAAGTATTTAATTTAATACTAAATTGCCCTTTACATCATTCAATTTCAATGAATATCTTAGGAGATATCGCAGTTTTAAAATGACATACGCAGCAAAATAATGATTAAGTACTGCGCGCGCATTTATGATGTGCAAGGCCGGCCGAAAATTCTGCGAGATATCATGCCGCGCGGCTCAGACGCGTGGTCATGGTCGGCTCCTTACGCGATTACGGAACGGTACACGGAACATCACGCTACTTACTACCCACAGAGGCTGCGCAGTAACGATACACGCGGGTGAAACCGCGGGAACATCTAGTATAAAATATATAAGATTTCTTTCACACATGTCGCCTAAATATAGGTAGGTACTACAAAGCATCCCATTACTTAGAAAATCCCTTGAGGAGAAAAAGTAAGTTTGCCTAATATATGACACTGGGCTCACTCCTTGCTACTTGACTAAGATCTAAACAGAACTAACTATGGGATATTTTTTATTTATTTAGGTTTAGGCTTACCAAGTAAAATACACACAGAACATTGACTTAAAATAACACAAAATACATCAGATCATCGTATGCTTTTAAATTACAGGTAAGCACAACATTGTTATCGAAAGTCAGTTTTACAATGTTCACTTCATGCAACTTCTTTCAACGAGTAGATAAGACAAAATAAATTAATATAAAACTAATTAAAAACAGTAAAAAGAAATAAATGTAGCAACCTTATAATAATTTTACTAAATAATACCTTATAACGATGTAATTGTTGTAATTGTATAAACTTTATTTTTAAATAGTCTCATTATACAAGGCTTTCTTTAACGAGCTAATTTTTGCTGCAAATATGTCGATATCGAGTTCGAAAAAAATTGAGTTACACTTGCGGAGGATGTAAGAGACCTCTCTCTTGTATTACTACCATAACTATTTCGACTTTTCTTAATTACAAACGGTTTATAATATAATTAACCAACCTTGCGGACGTCCAAGGCACATTTATATTAATTTGCGATAACAATTGTGGGCAATTAACCTGTAAGTTCATTATTTTGTAAAGGAATAAGAGACTAAGATAATCTCTATGCCAGTATAGAGGTCTCATTTTAAAATGGTGAAGTCGATCGGTATAATCCTTAACCGAGTGTCGTATACCAGACGTTATTGAGAGCCTCCTTACAAACTTCTTTTGTATGTTTTCCAAACACTGGATGTTATTTTGGTACATAGGGTACCACATAATAGAACAGTATACGATGCTACTACGTAGCAAAGCGAAATATAACGTTTTTAGAGCATTAATAATGCATTTAAACTATATTTAAACTAATTCCACACATTTAAACTAATACATTTAAAATTACGTGTGTTACGGTTTCTGAATGCTAACATCGTTTTGATTTTATTGACTACATGGTCAATGTGTGTCAAAAACCGCATTTCAGTGTCAATATGTATTTCCAAATTTTTAACGTCGCTTACGCTCTGTAAGGTTTCACCCTGCATAGTGTAAAAAGTCTTAATTTTTTGCCGTTTCCTTAAGAACGTAATGTGATGACATTTATTTATATTTACCTCCATAGCGTTACCATTACACCAGTTGCAGAGCCTAGCAATGTCTGCCTGTAAAAGGCACTGATCAGTTATTTCACTGAAAGGAAGGAAAATAATTTCTGTTTACCTTCTTAACGGTAGTCAATAACCGTGTTTGCATAATATTGCTTTTTCAAAGCCAAGGTAATACAGCCTTGGCCATCAGCAGCGCAAATGGTCAATGCTAACTATCAAGTAGGCGTATGACAGTTCTTCAATGAAAATAAATGTAAAATGCACTCTACTTTGCATTCACGGCCATTACTGTATCTGACAACCTAATATTTCTGTTTACATCCAGTTCTTCTATCTGTCTTGTTCAAGTATCCGTATATTATAAAAAAATATATCATACAAAAAAGTAGCCTTTTAGACTACATTAAAAAATAAAATGACTTTAAAACGACCCCTCACATAAAAACAAACACATCACTCATTTTAATATCGTTCGTATACGGTAAGCTACGCTTTAAACTTATCGTATAATCTTAATTACACTGCATATAGAGCCGCTAACATACACCATGGAGATTGGCCGTTCTTTTGTATACACACAATTTACATTCCAAAAACAAACAATGAAATCAAACTTTGAAAACAGTAAAACTTTAAACAAACTCTACGCTAACATTGACCGATTTGAATGTATCGATCGGCCAATCGATAGAAAACAACATAGTTTTGAAGAAACTAACACGTACGTATAATCATTTATAATTAAAACTAAGAAATTGCCGGGTGTTTTAGCAGGTGGACGTTCTCACGGGACCAAGAACGCTATTGGAGGACACCACTTTGAAAGTACCACGTCACAGCAGAAAATCGTAATATGACACTGAATTCTAAAATCGATCACTTGTTCTACAGAAAGTGTAAACGACACACGCGTCTAAGTTGAATTTTCGAAAAATGGGATCATATACTGCGTAGTACTGAATTTGTTCGAAAGTCCTTTTGTTTTTCGGGTAAAAGAGCAAAAAATTATTCAAGGTATAAATAATAATCGACTTAAATAACGTAACATTATACTTGGATATAAATGATCCAAGAAACAATTAAAGTTAATGAATAAAGTTTACGAAATTGAAATCTTGTATATTATGTTTCAATTTTGATCAAATAACTTTTGAGAATTTTGCTTTAATCGTTCTTAAATTAAATTCAGATAATTATAAATATGTTATTATAAATATAATTTATTTATAATAACAACCATGTGCTGTTAATTAACACTGAGTGATTAAACGTGATGTAGACTTTAATATAATTACAGATGATGAACAAAGTGAAAGCCCAGGGCCTGGTTTCGGACCTGATGCCCAATATAAAACTGATGCAAATGGCTGGACATTTTCTCTTCAATTATCATTCAGGTAACTTGAAAAATTATTACTTACCTAAGATGCTGGCAATGTTTTAGAATAAAGAAATAGAAGATAAAAATGAAGCAAATCGTCAAGGACGCGTACTAAAATCGAAAAAACGATCTTTACGTGCGTACGCCAAGAAGCTATGCTAAGATTTAACTATAGAAAACGTAAGAAATATTGTGAACGAACAAAACTTCGGTATACAGCTAAGATTATTTTACTGCTATCCTTGTCATAACAAGATCATAAAAAAATACTATCGAAGGGTAACATTTGGAAGATAATGTTAACGGTACCTCGAGAATCTAGGCTCTTACATTTGTATTTTCAATATGTTGTATTTTATATATTTTTCATTCTTGTTTCGTTTTGTCACGAAGCTTCTTTATTTTACTATAGATTCGTGTTGAAATGCTTTATGATTTACGATAACATATGTAGCTTGGAAGTTTTCTAAGACATGTATAACTATTATACTTGTGCCGACCGCGACATGCCCATTCCTATACTCACCGTGTTTCTTTAGAGTGGATATTTATCAGGCAATTTTTGCAGACAATACTGGTATGTCTGGTCTCCTTCGCAAGATCTACGCCACTGTTAACGCAGTTCTCATCTCGACCAACTTCGTGTGCATGGGCATCAACATGGCTCAATACGCCGACGAGGTTAACGAGCTGACGGCCAACACTATCACCGTGCTGTTCTTTACCCACACAATGATCAAACTTATCTTCTTTGGATTGAATTCCAAGAGCTTTTACAGGTAAGTGGTTAAAGTTCTACTAATATTATCAAATTAGCAGTTTATGTAATATTTGGAAGTTTGTATATTTGATACTAAACCACGAATGAATTTGGGACATAGAGCATGTCCTGAGTAAACACAGGATATTTTAAGGTCGGTATGTGTTCCTGTGGGATTTAAATATATTGTGTTTTAAAAATGTAAGCAATACTGAAAAGTTTTACGTTTGCACCTCTGGCGGCAGACGGTACCTGTGTTTTATGATCATGGTTATGTTCTTGGAAATATAGAACCAATGCCAAGGAAACGCATTGAAGGCGCTGTCTACTGCAAGAGAAGGGGGAACACAATAAATATACTGACGTGTCGGTGTTTTGAATTTTATTGATTTTAAGTTAATAATATTTTAGTTACAAATGATATCGTTGCATATAGAATGAAACTTTGCCTTTTTTTATTATAACTATTTAGTACTTATTTATTTATTTATATATGAGTCATTATACAAATTATATCAACCATGTTTATAAACTTGGGCGTCTTCTTAGTATGACCCAGCGTGGGTTGACAGACTTCACACATCTTTTAGAACATGATGGAGAATGAGAAATTCAGGTTGCCGGACAATTATATACCAACTAGTTTTTGTCTGCGGCTTAGCTCGCGTTTTTTTTGGATTAAAGATTCCCTATGTCTTTTTATGATCCCCCTAATAATGTGTGAACGAAATTGTAACAACATCAGTCGTGTAGACAAGACGTGAAAATGCAACAAACAAACAATCTCAGATACGCATTTATAATATTGGTTAGGATTACAGACGCGATCGAACTCAATACTTGTATAGCAAAACAACGGGCTACGCACTATGTTGAAATGTCTATTATATATATTTACGAAATATACAGTTCAAAGGCAAAATATTATTAATACTTTAAAAGGCTTAAAACTTCCATTTCGTTAATTAAAATAAGCAGTAGCGATTTAGTTTCTGAAGGCTAATTTTATCATAGATAAAAGAGAAACTAATTTATTTATGGATTATAATGACTTTAAATAATTATGACTAGAGCTAAAGATATTTATACACGGTACTAGCAACTCGCGCGTTTTACTTGTTCGAGCTACTTGCGCGAGCAACATGCACGATTTGATTGCATATAAATGTGCTTCTACTTGACGCAAGCGCAAGAGCGGGCTACACGCTCAAGCTGCTCATGCATGCAAAATGATATTATTAGCGGTAGTCCAGTAGTGAAAAGAATTGCGAGTTGCATTTCATAAAAATATTCAGCACTTGAGATTTTTAGTAAAATCATCGGCAACCATCATATCTTGCGCATTTTTTTTTTTTATTTTGTTCGTCAAAATGACCACACTCCACCTGATGGTAAGCAGTCGTGTGGTCTAAGAGTAGTGGCCTCTACATCGCCCCCACAGTAGCCGAGGCGATGTTGAGGTCTCTACTTTGACGGCCTGAGAAGATGCTTTTTCACGCCCCGCTTAAAGGACCCAGGATTGAAGGAAGAAGGAAACACGTGCCTTGGCAGAGAATTCCATGCCTTGGTCGTTGCCTGTATCTGCTAAAGTAATGTGCATGCGTAGTCCACCCGAATAGTAGGCGCAAGTAGTGCGTGCGCCTTGCTGATCCAGTACTTGTGTTTCAGTTTCAGTTATTTATTTCATAAACAAATATATATTTGTGTCGAAATATTTGAATACACACATAAATACATTACTATCGTAATTACACTTTACCAAATACATGAATCAATTTTCATTCTATAAATAATAATACTATAACGAAAATACATAATGTCAAATCATCTGAGTTATTGGAAGTCAAAATACTATTATTGATTTAGAATTTTGACAATCAATTCGGGTTGTACTTAGCTTGTAATAATATAATTAAACCATGATTCAAAAGACACGTGGAGCCATCTATTATCATAAGAACGTTATTGTTATTTTCCTCGGAAACAGTATTTTTTTTCGGGATGAAAGGTAACCTGTGTCCGTTTCTGTACACCTGACAATGTTTATGCAGAATTTCAGAATGATCGGTTCAGTGGTTTAGGCGTGAAAAGGTAACAAATAAATAAACAAATAAACTCATTTTCGCTTTTATAATATTAGTTAGGATTGCAATACATTATAAAATTAATCATTACCTATTATAATTTATTTTTATCCTTACAAAATTAGTCAATACTGCAATAACACTTCTGAATCAATAATGTCTTGAGTTTATTTATAAATATGTTCACATTCACAATATTCTTTAATTCTGGTGGTGGTGTGGGTGGCTTGCAACAAGTACAAGCACTGAACTCCAAAAATTTCTTCCACGGTAGTTTACATAATACACAATATTATCCGCCCTTGTACAAGAGTCATAAAACTGTGATAAATCGAAGTGAAAATGTTTGCACGAAATTCTTATTACTATTACATTTTCTTTTGGGTGATTGTTATACTTAATGAAAAGCAAGGCTTAATTATTAGCAAAGAAAGCATAGTGAAATTATTAATTTAATACTGCGTACTTCAAAGATTAGAGAAGTTACGCAAATTTGTCTTTGCATGGTGAGGCAAACAGTAGCAGAGCGCGATTGTAAATGCAAAGATATGAAAAAATTCGACAACAAATTTAAAGTTGAATGTGGATTTATAGGAAAACAATATTTGAATAAAATAATGACCTCCAGACCGAATTTCGGACACAGCGGCCAGTCTTAACGTAGACTGGCCATCGGCACAGGAGATATTATAGTGCGCAAGTGTGTGCGCAAACACAAGTGCACGCTCTATTCCGTAACTCTCATGATCCGATGGGACGGTAATCCGACACGACCGGAGAGAGATCAGGCGCAGGACCAACGGCTTTACGTGCTTTCCGAGGCACGGGGTTGTCTAACACCGCCAACTTTCCAACTCCGGACTGCTATTGAGATTTCTTAACAGAAAAACCCAATAACTTTTTGTTGGCCCAATCCGAGATTCGAACCCGAGACCTCATGCACAGCAGCCACATTCGCTACCGTTGCGCCATGGAGGCAGTTCGTAAAATAAAATAGGTATGATTTGACTTTGTTTCCATTTTACTATGGCCGAACGCGCTGATGACTTTTTGTTGTCATTTGAATCTGCTATTTCAAAAGTGAGCAAAACGTTAATGTTGTATGATTATTACATCATAATTCAAATTTATTTGCTAGCTTTTGGCCGCGGCTTTGCTTGCGCAAAAGTAGGTTACGTTAGGTTATGTAAGTAACAATACCTTTTTAAATAAAATATGTTAAAAGCTAGATAGAATACATAAAGGAAAACAAAAATGTCTTGTATTCGCAAATACATGTGACCACTCGCATAATTATGTTTAATTGTTGGCACTGGAGACTGCGCCGAGCGAAATGTGCCAAAACAGGCGGTCACAGTTAATTTGATAAAATCAACACTTTTTGTTTAATACAAATATAAAATATACATTTACCATAACAATGAATGTGTTTACAATTACTCCGTGTTAAAAACTTTAAATAATTAATATTTTCGCCTACAAAATTACGCAATTTTGCACGAAAAATGCAAAAACGTAAGCTTGTATTAAGTGATTTTTTAGATTCAGTAGAAATCTATTTAATTTTACAGCTTAAAACGAAACATAAATAGTTATATTACAATTTGTCCGTCCCAAATATTTAAGTTATTGGTTGACAATAAAGATACATATTTATCAAAAAAGCATTTGAAATCCTCCATACAATTTTAATATAGCTTCCGCGCGCCGATTTGAATATCGAGTTCTGTCATTCAGTACAACCGCGTCTCGACGCAGTCTTAAGAACTTGAATCGTGAAACCGTTTATGACGTACCCTTAGTCACATAACGTCTACAACTTACTACACATAGGCCTGACCGCCAAGATGTCAAGAGCGATCGATGTAACATTGCAACTTGTACTCAAGGGCTCATCGTTATTTCAACTAGGTTGTTCATGTATCAATAAAACGGCATCACACCCTGCACTTGTCGCTTCATGGTCGTCATTTACACTTGAAATTCTGCTTTCCATTCATGAATTGTCTTTTAATTAAACTATTTGGCAAGTCAGATAAAATGATCGAGCGTTTACACACATTTATACATAAGGTATCTACCTAATGTACCCAGGGAATATAACTCTAAGATATACCTACTGACAAAAATTATAATTGACTTTAGGTCCGATTCCTTACTTTGCAAAAGTGTAAACTTAAATATAAATAGTTTTAATAATTTAATTAGCTTAAAAATTTGTAAAGTAAAGTGTAACAGTTTCTAAATTTTGTAATAAAGTGTCAAATAAACAAGGCGATAAAATCCATATATAGTAGTTTAATTTTAATGAATAATATTCGCGTAAACAGAAGACAATATTATGTGTTTTTCTACAAATAAATACTATTATATTTTATGAACAGAAAAACACATACACGATTGTTCATGTCGCATTGAGTATGGAGTTCACTAATGACTATTAGATTCATCCATCGGTTATATAATTAGTCCTATTATTAATATCAATTTCCAATGCAAATTAATTAGTAATTAAAATTAGGTATCTGCCCGGGTAAGCGCACGTATTGCGATACGTGTATTGGTCGGTTGTCAGTGCTCGTGTGCCGTGGCGAACGAATGCACGCTCTAGCATGAATGCCATCCGCTTAAATGGAAACCAGTGAGGTGAAAATACGACAGCGTTCGTTACTTTTGAATTGCATTCAACTTCAGTCGCGCATTTTTATAAAAGGACTAGCTTAGTTCCGCGGTTTCACACACATTTATGGTCACTGCTCTGCTCCCGCGGTTTGTAGCGTGATGATATATAACCTACAGGTACTCTTACTAAAGAACTGAGCTGTTAAATGTAAACCGAATTATTCCAATCCAAATTGCTATTTTAGCTGAAAAATCAAACAAATTATTTAGCCTAATTAAGTTAGCATAGATTTCTAATTTATAGAACACTAGCTTTTGCGCGCGGCTCCGCACGCGTGGTACCTACATGAATAAAAAGTAGCCTATGTCCTTCCCCAGATTTTAAACTATATCTGTACCAAATTTTATCTAAATCGGTTGAGTGGTTTAGCCGTGAAAAGGTAACAGACAGACAGATAAACAGACAGAGTTACTTTCGAATTTATAATATTATTAGTAAGGATAAATAATAACACAGATAAATATTAATAGACTGTATCCTTGCCGCAGTGGTAGTGAAGACAATTACCATGCATAAGGTCTCAGGTCCGATTCCTGTGCTGGTGTACATATTATTGCAGTTTTTGTTAAGAAATGCTAAGTAGCGATACGGATTTAAGAACTACCTAACCGATGGATGGCAATAAGCTCGGCCTTATTACGTGGGACTTGAAAACATAGTTGATGATATTAAATGTGTGTTATCCATATCTGCTTACCCTTCGAAAACAATATATTTATTATTTTGGGAATAAAGTTCTTAAACCAGAAACAATATAATTATGTATCATTCTAAAACACAAATTTCTTAAGATTCCATTACCAAAATAAAATACAAATATAAAGTTTTATTATTCATATTACGCATCTAAAACTTCTCTCTAATAACTTACTTAGTAAAAGGAATACAAATATAAATATATTTCATCCGATATACATTTTTCTTAGTTTTCAGATAGAATTCAAACTTTTAAAATAAAGCCGTAATAAACTAATTACACATTTTGTAAACCCAAAAATATGGCACTTATTTGTGACGATGCTATTCGATACAGACCACTTACATACGCTCTGAAGACTGCGCCAAGCGTAAGACAGATAATGTCAGAGCTCGTGCGGCGCATATTCAAATCGGCGCGCGGCCGCCATAGTAAAATTGTACGGAGGATTTGAAGTGCTTTTTTGATAAATATGTATCTTTATTGTTAACCAATAACTTAAATATTTGGGACGAACAAATTGTAATATAACTATTTGTTTCGTTTAAGCTGTAAAATAGGATAGATTTCTACTGTTATAATCTAAAAATCACGTAACACGAGCTTACGTTTTTGCATTTCTCGTGCAAATTTACGTAAATTTGTAGGCGAAAATATTAATTATTCTAAGTTTTTTACTCGGAGTAATTGTAAACACATTCATTGTTATGGTAAATGTATATTTTATATTTGTATTAAACAAAAAGTGTTGATTTTATAAACTTAACTATGACCGCCTGTTTTGGCACATTTCGCTCGGCGCAGTCTTAAGCATATAGATTAGTAAGACATACATAATGTATAATACAGAGACAAGGCTATGATAAATGGGTCACAGTTGAATTATTCACAACCGAAAACCAATTTTCCTTGAACGCAGTATTAATTATATCAGTAATAACTACTTAGAACGTAATTCGTTGATATAATAAATGCCATGTGCTCAAGTTTCCAAGTTAGTACTCAATAATTTAGGATGACTAATAACATAGTACAATTAAAAGTAAATTTAGTTAGTTATGAAGTATGTAATATGAATGTTTTATATAATTGAGTAGAAAGAAAGGACGTATGTTTTAAATAGACAGCGAGCTTGGTATCTCCTTGGCTCCTCGGTCGAGCAACGATAGTATGTGATTGTTTTCATGAGATCTCGGGTTTGATATGGCTCGGGCATACTATGTCGGCCTCGATGGCGTAGCGGTTAGTGTAACCGACTGCCACGCCTGAGGTCGCGGGTTCGATTCCCGCACAAGTCAAACATTTGTGTGCATGAACATGGATTTTTGTTTTGGTCTGGGTGTTTCTATGTATAATATTTATGTATTAAAAAAAATGTATTTTTATATGTTTATCCATTGTATAGTACCTATAGTACAAGCTCTGCTTAGTTTGGGCTAGATGGTGTTGTGTGTATGTGGTAGAATATTATATTATTATTTTTATACTTTCAGTAAATTTTCAGTAGCAATAACAATGAGTCTGGAACTACAAAAATACTTAGTTGGTATAAAGTGGTTGTAATATGCTTCTGCCTACCCATCCTGAGATACACACGACGACTATGTATGCCTGAACTTAATATTTAGTTGTTACTTAAGCAACCTAACTACAAAAATTCCCCATACAAATAATCGTTACTAAGCAACCTTGTGTTGTGTACCTATGATGAGTAGGAGACTCTTAGATCCTCTTTCGAGATACTCGAATTATATCTCTCTCTCTGACTGGTGCAACTATATCGAGACAAAATGATAGAGCGTTGTGTTTTGACGCCTCGATTTTTTTTTCCCAAATTGATCCCAAAGCACGGTGAAACAAACCTTTCCGGTATCACTTTTTCCATGGTACTTCTGGGACAAAAAGTGACAACTGTCTTGTCACGGGACAACTCAATGAAGTTACTGGGACAGGTAGGACTTTTTGAAATTATGTGCCTATTATTGCTGGCTTTAACGGTAAACGGTCTGACAGTACTCCATAACGTTCTACAATATATGTGAAGTCAGCCAATCCGCTCTTAGGAAGTGAGGTAGACTACGACCTGACCCATCTCACACTTAAAGTGCGCAGCAGTGACACAGTTCATAAATAAAGCTCGTATTCTCATTATATTTCTAAAATATTATATTAGAAAAACACCCGGTGCTTTGGGAGGCTTACACGGAAACATAGCTCGAACGTAAAGAGGCACTTCGAGTTTTAATCTAAGGTGGGATGGAACACCCACGGCGGCACTAGCCGCAGTCGGACATAGTATCGCTACGTATCTATGGATTCTAGTATGTATCGGCTATGAGGATGAGTAGTTGATGTACCGGTATATGATAACTATGGATGGAAAACGGCGTCTGCCCTGAATACTGTTATAGCATCAAGTCGGATGGGCAGACTGAATTATAAATTATTATGTATTCGACAAAAGTCGAATGACAAAGTGGTATAAAGTTATCTCACCATTACCAATGCTTCGTGTATTTCGAACGAGCGAGCACAGAGCGGCTCGGAATAAAGTAACATTTGTGTAGGTCACTGATAAATGTTTCAGGTCCAGCTGTTCTTTGTACTCGGTATTCAATTTCATAAAGACTTTCACAATATACGGGTCGTGCCTAGTACACGATTTTTAACTTTGAAAGCAGCAGGTTTTATTCTTTTTGGATATAGACTTGTTTTCAAAAGATGAGTTCAGCCATATTTTAGGTTCGAAAAAGACATAGTCACACATTTTTGGTGTTAGCCACTATAATAAAATTTTACTTTCTATGGCTATCGAAGCAAATCACGTACTTAATCATAGTTTTGTGAGTGCATATCGCTAATATGTATTAATATGTTTCATTAGGTTTAATAAATGTAATTTAAAATATTCTGAATGAAATCTACAGTCAACAAAAATGTTATGATTGTTGTGTGTTAACTCTATAGAGCACAGAAGGCTAGGTGTGTGAACAACCAGCTTATCAGATTCAATACAATCCAAGCGTCAATAACAAAAACATGAGCGATACGAATATGATACTTATATAATTGATCGATATATAATATGTAGTAAAATATATCCAGTTACACTTCGTAACTGGATAAGACATTGCCATTGAGTGGCCGTTGGTTCGAAATCTACCCAATGGTTTACCAATGTGAACCTATATGTTAACTCTTACACAAGCATTCTAGTTTAGCTGGAAGGCTGTTTAAGAATAGTAATCTACACAAAAAAATTAAAATGAAGAAATTATTATATTACTAAAATAATTATTACTTTACCAATAAAAGGAAAAAACCGCCATACACTCTACTTTAGAAGAAAAAGATAAAACTATTTTATCTATTTCTTCTAAAGTATATATATAGTATATTATATTATCTGTGCTAAGAACGAAATGAATGGAGATTGTTAAAATTGAGAAAGAATGTTATGCTTGCTACATTTCTCTTATAATATTCTTGTATAAAAGCAGCTAATATTTTACACAGCGCTACCATTTTGTACAAAGGTACATTACTCTAGCGCTCCGAGTTAATTTTTAACGAAGATAAGAATGAAATATTTCAATATTTAAAAAGGAAATTTTCAAATATTCAGGCGGATTTGTGTTTAAAATATTCCGTCGGCAATAAAGATAAATCTTGAGGGTGTTTTGCAATTCTCGCGTTTCTGCCATTTTAAGTATCCTGGATTAAAAGTTCTGCTTAGTAAAAATGATCTTTTGTATCTACATTTTTTGTACTATAGCATTTCTATCACATACACACAACACCATCTAGACCAAACTAAGCGGAGCTTGTACTGTGGGTACTAGACAATGGATAAATATATATATATATATTACTTTACCAATAAAAGCTAACTAAACCAATATTTTTTTTTTGTAAATACATACATATTATACATAGAAATACCCAGACCAAGACAAACATCCATGTTCATGCACACAAATGTTTGACTTGTGCGGGAATCGAACCCGCGACCTCAGGCGTAGCAGTCGGTTACACTAACCACTACGCCATCGAGGCTGACATATATATGTATATATTATTATATATTTTCTATCAAGATATTCTGTAAAGATTTTCCATTCAATTCAATTTATATATTTGCTCGCATAATAATGGTACATATTAAAGGCAACAAAATATTACTATTTAGAGCATATGCCACTCCTTAGAGCGTTCAAAGGAATATTAGTATAATATATAACATCACGATATGACCCACGGGGACCGCGCAGTCACCATAAACGCGAGTGAAACCGCGGGCACATCTAGTCTTTGATAAATCAAAATACTAACACTGTCGTATTCATATTCAATGAAATGACTATCAGAATATCGCAGATACATTTATAGTTCACCACGCTGATAAAGTGCAAACTGAATCACGTTCTATCGAAAATATTGCCACCCGTTTGAGACCGATTCACGTCCTGCCAATAGCAGGTCACATACCGTCTACAGACATTCGCATACCTTTCTATTAATATACCTATTATACATATAATGTTAGCTACGTACATAAAGGTGAACTTTAGATATATAGAACGATTTTATGTTCTTAGTTCATATAAATGACTATTTCAATGAAAAAAATATGACTTTATAAGCTGCCGATTATCCTATGACATGATTAATAATACAATTATTAAATTCTTATTTTATGAAATTGATAAATTATAAGATAATAAATTGAATATGTATTTTAAATAGTGAATAAGAATAAATTATTTAGCAAAAAATATAAACAAACAATGGGCATATATTACTAATTGATTGATATCAATATGTTATTTCAATAGTTTGCATGTTAAAATTGTATTAATGTAATTGCTTAAATTTTGCACGCCACATCTGGCCGAATATGCAGTACAAAATTTAAAATGACTACCTGTATACCTGAACCATATTCTGGCAAATAAAGATTATTATTATTATTATTTAGAAATGTAGAGTATATCAGGCGTTGTAATAATGTAAATAATTGCAATACAATATCCTGCCTAATATAAACTTCAGAGAAATAAAAACTATGTTTTTGCGAATATATGTAGTATAGCAGCTCATCAACAGCGATAGCTCAGTGGGGAAACCAACAGACTGCAATGCAGAGGGTTATTTTCTTAATTTGCTTAATTTCGAAAAGTCATATAACTTCCGAAAGTCAGAGGTGCGCGACGTGGGTTCGAACCCGAGACCCTCTGCGTTGCAGTCTGTTGGTCTCCCCACTGAGCTATCGCTGCTATTTTAGTTCATCATACTAGATTAATAAGATTCGAGCGAAGGTGATATCAGAAGTCAGTACAACTACATTTTAAAATCTTAATAGAGCGACAGTGAACTCCGAATAGACTGATATTTAATAAATAGCAACGCATCAATCCTTGGAGTACGTTCACAGATGAGCGCTTCGTTTATTTGCGAATCGCTTCAATAAAATGTTTGGCCATCATTGCGACGCTTTCGCGCCCAATTTTAATTAAGCGAGCGAAACAATGGATCGTAAAATGAAAAATAATTTCGTTTGAACATTCATTTCAGAAACAAGACAAACTGAAATGAATTTTATATCAAATGACACTGAAATTTAAGTCGTATTAATTGCTTATTAAAAATACATAGAAATATTATTGGTATATTAATTATGTGCCATTCAAAGTTGGCTCTTTGATTTGTACAAGTATTTGTGATATTTAGCTTTAACTGAACCAACAGCTATTCATATCTACGTATGAAGCTTCAAATTTATTCTGATTTACCTTGATTGAGCAAATATTTCAACCATGCAAAAGAATAGCCATAGCCAAGTTGCACTCATTGATCGGTAAGCGATTAGTGAGGTTAAGCAACGTTGGGTGCGGTCAGTCTATAGATGGGTGACCGCTTAGTGGTATTTCATCTGAGCGTCTCCGTGCTTCGGAGTGCACGTAGAAAGTCGGTCCCGGTTGTTGTCGAATTGACAGCAGTCGTTACGCCATGTCAGAGGCCTACGGGCGGCTTGAACAACTCTTGACAACAGGTTGGCCACTAACCACACGAAAAGAAAAGAAAGAAGATGCAAAAAAATTCTGTGTTATCTAGACTACCTAAGTATACGTTTCTTTCTGGCATGTATCTGCCCATTTCAGTTTTTATCTTTAAGATTTCGCATAACAAACCTATCTGTTCGTTTATTATAAAAGCATACTACAATAGAAGACGATACTCATATTTTAAAATACGTCTCTCGTATAAAATGCAAGTGACATTATATTGTTCCAATAAGTATTTATATAGTCAAGGCAATGACTAATGCCATGCGCTTAGCGAGAATTCATTGCCGTTCTCAAACCCTATAATTTAGGCCGTCCGCTGCGTTAAGCGGGCACGAAGCGGGCGCCCGCGCGGCTTGCTGTTTTCTATTATCATCCATAAAGCAGCGCTGCGTGAGGCAGGCCTTGCCGCGCCTCGTGCGATGGGGCCCGCCCCGCGGGCAACGTGTGCCCCCGCGACGGAGCACGCGAGCGGAGCTGTTTCTACGAAATCAGTGAACGATGCTTCGTTACTGCCGGTGCTGCGAGAGGCGGGAGTCCGTCGCGAACGCCCGCGATACGTTAATTGATCCATGACGGAGCACGGCGCGGGTGTCCGCGGCGCGGCGGGCGCCCGCTCCGTGCACCCGCTTAACGTAGCGGACAGCCTTAGTGTTACATCGTTTGCATAGTGACAATTATTACTGTGAATAGAATATTCACGAAGCTGTAATGAGTTTATGTAGTGAAAACTAACGACTGTTGACATACACTGCTGTTTGTATTTAAGCATCTTTATTATTAATAAACGTGGAAAATAAGCTTATTTTCTACGTTTATTAAATTGGTGCAAAAATTACCACATTTTTAAAACTGGTAATTTTTGCACCAAAAATTAAATTAATGATAAATGATATTTATTTCACAGAAAATGGAGTACATTTATAGATGTTGTGGTATAATTAATACATTTAGCTCTTCCATTTAGTCACAATGTGGCATGCGCGAAATGATTTACATTTTTTAAATAATTCTAACTATTGTATAGGTATGACAATTAAATTAAATTAGTGACATTGTTATTTAAAAATAAACTTGTAATATAGGTATTATCATAAATTGTTTAACGTAGAAACTCCTTAAGGGAATGTATGTGTATGACCTTTCTAGTAGCCATGCCTTAAGGTGTTTCTTAAATCGATAAAGTGAACTAAGACTTACCTTTAAAACATTCCGGAACTTTGTTATATATAGTTATGCACATACAGTAACAATTATTTTTATACATTGTAGTTCTCGGAATGGACTCTAGAACTAACCTATTAGGATGCCTAGTGTTTCTCAGATACTTATCCATGGCTTTGGTGAAAAGGTGTGGGTAGGTTTTAACAAAAACAGAAATTTCTAGAATATACATACAGGTCAGAGGAAGTATGCCTAATGTTTTAAAATGTGGTTTGCAGGATTCATCTGGAGCAATAATATAATGTTTGATTCAAACAATGACTGCATCGGTAGCGTAGCGATAGCGAATAAGACTCATGTAAGCGAAGTCTTGTTTGATCCAGGTCAAAGAACCGCCGAGGTCCACTTCACTAAGCTCAGTTTTATGTGGGACCTAAAACAGCAGCTGGTGAAATGTCGAAAATACGTCACTGCCTTGCTCTTCGGCGAGATTAAAAATTAATATTCTGAGTCTGAATATGCTGTGTTAATTCAATGGCTGTAGAAACAAATACGTATTACTACATGTCAAGCAACTAGCAAACCAACAAAATTATGGCGTATATATGCGAGTTATTTCAAGTTCTTACCTATTTTCTCATACACTCTTTTATTCTTCGCCAAATACATCCAGTTTCGTAGGTATTCTTGAAGTCGATACACATTCTCTCCCTTTCCATTCAAGTGGTTTAGCAGCTCTCCGTGCATTGTTACTTTATGTAACAAACACCGAAACAAAGCTTCGGATTTGAGTCCTTTGTTTCAATGTTACTAAAGCCTGCTGCGACCCAAGGGATTAGGGCTTCGTATTTCAAAGACTGTGAACTAAAAATCGTTTGTGAATAGCTTCCAGTACTGTAATAATATAATAATAATAATATTCTACCACATACACACAACACCATCTAGCCCAAATTAAGCAGAGCTTGTACTATAATAATAATAATAATAAATATTTATTGCAGACCAAGGTCCATAAAGTGTTAGTAACAGACAAAATACTATGGGTACTAGACAATGGATAAACATACATATATACTTTTTTTTGTAAATACATACATATTATGCATAGAAACACCCAGACCAAGACAAACATCAATGTTCATGCACACAAATGTTTGACTTGTGCGGGAATCGAACCCGCGACCTCAGGCGTGGCAGTCGGTTACACTAACCACTACGCCAACGAGGCCGTCAAAAATAAGAAATACCTATGTGTAAAAAAATCAAGATAATATATCATGCACTTCTTTTTGAGTTATGTAGACGCAAACATGAAGCTTAATCTATACATATAATATAATTGGAATTGCTCGATTTCTCTACATAGAAGATACTTAAGAAAAATAGTGTGAAGCGTTTTTATAAGAGCTGTAGAAGCCAAATCAAATATTTTTGAATTTTGTCTGTCTGCCTATATGTTTGTTTGTAAGCACTTCATACAAAAACTTCTGCACGAAGTTGAATCCGGTTTTCAAAATCTGGTGTATCTTTCATCTAGATACATCGCATCGCCTAGAGACATCGAATGTTGTTTTAATCAATATAGATAGATATCCTAATCCTAAAATGACGCGTAAGGTAAGGAATTGCATGCGAAATCAAGTTATTATATAAGATAATTTAGTATTTTCTTTTTTGTTCTAGGACTTTGGCGATATGGAACCAATCGAACAGTCACCCTCTCTTCACGGAGTCCGACTCTCGCTACCATCAGATAGCGCTTACCAAAATGAGGAGGCTCCTGTACTTCATCTGCGGAATGACCGGGGTATCGGTCGTCAGTAAGTATAATCATATAACCACTAAGTACTATGATTTAAAAGATCTTATTTGTATCTCTCTACGTTTGTTACTCAATCAATCGTATACAGATAAACGGATTTTGATTAATTTTGGCCACCAGATAGACTATTTATTAAATACTAGCTATGGCCCGTGGCTTTGCTCGCGTTAATTTAGAATTTAACAATCAATTCGGGTTGTACTCTGCTTGTAATAATATAATTCAATCATGATTCGAAAGACACGTGGCGTCATCTATTATCATAAGAACGTTATTGTTGTTTTCCTCGGGAACAGTAATTTTTTTGGGATGAAAGGTAGCCTATGTCCGTTTCTGTACACTTGACAATGTATATTCAAAATTTCAGGATGATCGGTTCAGTGGTTTAGGCGTGAAAAGGTAACAAACATACAAACTCATTTTCGCTTTTATCTATATATTAATACGTGAAGCAAAATCTTTGGATCCCTTTTTACGAAAATTGGGCGGACAGAGGAGTATGAAATTTGGCACACTTATAGTTTATACAGAGAAGAAGTGACGAATGCTAATATTTTTATAAAATATGCATTAGAAATACATTAAATTAATGAAAAAACACTACACGCACACATCTATGCATTTGACACACGCAGTCGAAGCGCGTAACTATGGTTACATATATCAATATATAATGACATATACATCAGCAATATCTTACAGGCAAACTGGTCGAATTTCGAGCACTAGGCGACCGCTAGTAATATTAGCTAGAATTACAAGCAGAGTACAACCCGAATTGATTGTCAAATTCTAAATTACCGCGAGCGAAGCCGCAGGCAAAAGCTAGTCTTGTTAAGGGGAAAACTTACATAATTATTTCGGTTTACTGTATACCGTATTTTAACTATGTATCGAAGATAAGATTTAAGAACTGGTAGTTACCTATCGAGTTACTCAGTACACTCTAGAGTCTAGCTACTATGATTAAGTACCACATAAAAAAAGTGCTGCAGTTCAGAATAAGCTCAGTTTCCGTAACAAGGTTTGAAGTGTTACAGTCCAGACAACTTTGTTGCTGGATGGTACTTGTATTGTCGTGGCATCTCGTTACGTTTCAACGTAATCCAGTCCTGTAGTACGCAACTGTTAACATCGCTGTATCTTCTGATGTGAGCTCTATGGCTGGAACTGGCTTTTAGTGTGTACAAACACATGTTATACTAGAGTGACTTAGTGATGCAGCGGTAGAGAATATGACTGCTGTGCATGTGCAGGTAATCTGGTAAAGTTTTATTTGGTTTTTCTAGAAAATAATTCTTACTAGCAGCATAGAGTCTGGAATTATACTCTGCAGAGCAATAAGCTCGTTTCCTATTACGTAAGATGTTGGAGAGAATTTAATTATACTCTGCAGAGCAATAAGCTCGTTTCCTATTACGTAAGATGTTGGAGAGAATTTAATTATACTCTGCAGAGCAATAAGCTCGTTTCCTATTACGTAAGATGTTGGAGAGAATTTAATTATACTCTGCAGAGCAATAAGCTCGTTTCCTATTACGTAAGATGTTGGAGAGAATTTAATTATACTCTGCAGAGCAATAAGCTCGTTTCCTATTACGTAAGATGTTGGAGAGAATTTAATTATACTCTGCAGAGCAATAAGCTCGTTTCCTATTACGTAAGATGTTGGAGAGAATTTAATTATACTCTGCAGAGCAATAAGCTCGTTTCCTATTACGTAAGATGTTGGAGAGAATTTAATTATACTCTGCAGAGCAATAAGCTCGTTTCCTATTACGTAAGATGTTGGAGAGAATTTAATTATACTCTGCAGAGCAATAAGCTCGTTTCCTATTACGTAAGATGTTGGAGAGAATTTAATTATACTCTGCAGAGCAATAAGCTCGTTTCCTATTACGTAAGATGTTGGAGAGAATTTAATTATACTCTGCAGAGCAATAAGCTCGTTTCCTATTACGTAAGATGTTGGAGAGAATTTAATTATACTCTGCAGAGCAATAAGCTCGTTTCCTATTACGTAAGATGTTGGAGAGAATTTAATTATACTCTGCAGAGCAATAAGCTCGTTTCCTATTACGTAAGATGTTGGAGAGAATTTAATTATACTCTGCAGAGCAATAAGCTCGTTTCCTATTACGTAAGATGTTGGAGAGAATTTAATTATACTCTGCAGAGCAATAAGCTCGTTTCCTATTACGTAAGATGTTGGAGAGAATTTAATTATACTCTGCAGAGCAATAAGCTCGTTTCCTATTACGTAAGATGTTGGAGAGAATTTAATTATACTCTGCAGAGCAATAAGCTCGTTTCCTATTACGTAAGATGTTGGAGAGAATTTAATTATACTCTGCAGAGCAATAAGCTCGTTTCCTATTACGTAAGATGTTGGAGAGAATTTAATTATACTCTGCAGAGCAATAAGCTCGTTTCCTATTACGTAAGATGTTGGAGAGAATTTAATTATACTCTGCAGAGCAATAAGCTCGTTTCCTATTACGTAAGATGTTGGAGAGAATTTAATTTGCTACAGTATATATATTTGCTACAGTATATATATTTGCTACAGTATATATATTTGCTACAGTATATATATTTGCTACAGTATATATATTTGCTACAGTATATATATTTGCTACAGTATATATATTTGCTACAGTATATATATTTGCTACAGTATATATATTTGCTACAGTATATATATTTGCTACAGTATATATATTTGCTACAGTATATATATTTGCTACAGTATATATATTTGCTACAGTATATATATTTGCTACAGTATATATATTTGCTACAGTATATATATTTGCTACAGTATATATATTTGCTACAGTATATATATTTGCTACAGTATATATATTTGCTACAGTATATATATTTGCTACAGTATATATATTTGCTACAGTATATATATTTGCTACAGTATATATATTTATGTTTTTACTATTCTCTAAATGTTTTTGGCTGTTACTACTCTCCCAAAAGAAATGAATGAATCGTTACCAGGATTCATTGTTATTATTTTATTCCTACTAGCAGTAGCTCCGTGTAAAGACTGATATCCAGTCAAATCCGGTAAGACTAGAAAGCCGACTCCAAGTGACTTAGGAATAATAAAGGCTAGGGAGGAGACTAACTATTATATGTAGAAAGAAAGAAAGAAAATATTATTTATTGCCACAAAGAAATATGACTGCATAATTTTTCTTAGAACTAGTATTCAGAATGCAAAAAGGTGTATCAGGTCAATGTTTGGTTTAAAAGTTACAAACAGCTGCTTACCTTACTTCAAAAGCCTCAAATTGTTAACTTTACCAGCGCTGTACATAATGGAAACAGCTGTTTTTGTAAAAACGAATTTAATACTCTTTAAAAAAGTATCAGATGTGAAAATAGGTCCAATACGTGCTCAATATAAAGAACAGTTGTGTAATGTACAGTGCAAGACAGCTCTAATGCAAAAGAGTGATTTTGGTATAGCTCCAAAGGTATACAACAAAATACCTAATGAAATAAAAACCTTGCCTTTAACTAAGTTTAAAAAGTATATTTTTAATTTGCTGGTAAATAAAAGCTACTATTCGTTGAATGAATATTTAAATGACACAATTTTAATAACATGATAATAATGTATAATATAATAAGAATATCATATTTTAACTCTGTAAATGGTAATATATATATTTGTTTTTAGTGTAATAATTTAATTTGCTATGTATTTGTCATGTAATTTTGAATTTGTTTCTTGACATTGACGATATTTTTATTTTTATATTCTCTTTTGTGATACTAACCCATTTAAATTTGTATGTCTCAATGACAGAACATAGAGGACAGATAATTTGTAACATCTTTGTATTAACCTATGTTTCTACAAATAAATGATTTCTGATTTCTGATTTCTTATAAAATAATAAAAAAGTCAATAAAATAAAATATAGTTCGTAAATAAAAAGTACCTACATATTATGCTATTGTGGAAACAACAATTATGGTCTCCATTCAGCATTGATGTTGTGATAAAACTGACGTGATTTCCAATGCTGATTTTCAATGGAGGCCACCGTAATTACGCAAGGACGTCAAGCCAGCTGCATACAATTTTACAAATTAACAAAAAATGGGAAAATGTCAACGATACGTAATCAGAGAGAAAAAATAAAAGTATTACTTAACTTACTGTACATTAATATTCTAAGCCCATATTATTTTATGCCCTTAATATTATGTAATTATTATTATTCTAGATTTATCTTTTTATATTAAAATTTATATAGACCGAAATATATGGTATTATGGGTGCAACACCTGGTTAATACGAGTTGTAAAATACTGAATGATATGTATTTTATTAGCGATTATAAAAGCGACCTTAAGCTTTTAACAGGTATCTTATCGACTCAACCCTTTGCCTGAACCTAGCAACTAACCTAAATGTTGCTTTAGTAACTTAGTAAACTCACTAATCAAACGATTTTTACATTTTGAAGATGTGATATTACGTTTATAAAAATCTTTTAACTATGGAATTCTCTGCCAAGGCACGTGTTTCCTTCTTCCTTCAATCCTGGGTCCTTTAAGCGGGGCGTGAAAAAGCACCTTCTTAGGCCGTCAAAGTAGAGACGTCAACATCGCCTCAGCTGCTATGAGGGCGGTGTGGAGGCCACTGCTCTTAGATCACACGACTGCTTACCATCAGGTGGAGTGTGGTCATATAAAAAAAAACAAAGTAATAACTTAGTGATCCACATGATTAAATGATTTTTGACTTTGACTTTGTTATCTTTTTTTATTGTATAAAAACATGTCTAAAATATTTTTAGAGGCACAGACTGTATTCATACAGCTATCATATTATCGTGTCCGTAAATTATTACTTTGTCTTGCTTTCATGTTTGCACAATGTGGTATGTATCGCGGCCGACCACGGTTGTACGTATGTGGGCTATAGTCATGAATTGTGCCAATGTCCTGTGTATGTAAATGTATTGCATTGGTCTCGTGTTCAGACGTAGATTTATCAAAGTGAATTGCATATGGAATTGGTTTAACCTGTCGCAATACGTCGCTGTTAATATGTACACTGGTAAAGTAAAATTGGGTACAAAGTCACTTGATTGTTATGATTACGTATTATTGCTAGATTTGTATAGGGTTTATCATTATTAACATTACGAAAAATGTAGAACGTTGGTAATATATTACATACAAAAAAGCTGGTAAAGAATAATCATACGGTCTGGCAGATGGGAAGTTTTTACCGTAGCCCATAATTTTACGCCCATGGCCGGTTGCAATATCAAAATCAAATCAAATCATAATCTTTTTTGCGTAATATCATGCGTACATTATGAGTGTTACAGTTTGAAATAGTTCAGTGCATGAAACTCAGTCAGGGCACTGCAAATTTTCAATTCATGAAGTAAAAATACATATTTTTATGGCTAAACATACATAATCTTTTATTCACTAGACGCAATAATAATATTACAAATTATTCTCACGCCATTTTCCGATATTGCCCCATATGTGGCTCATTTGTGCCAACAATAAATCGGTCAAGACATGCAGTCCTATTTTAAAAAGTCTTTATCTATAAACTACTTATTTTTACTACCTTAGCAGTGAAGTAAGAAGTGCGACAGCTGTGCCTAAAATCGATACCCAGTACTTTTTTAATTCTCAGTAGAAGCTCGGAGTCTAGAAGAGTGCCCAGTAGACGTCTATAGGCTCGTGGCATCTAAACTCCTAGGTGATGAAATATGTGTGTTCAGGGATATAAATGTGAGATTTTGTATGTGTTTTCTGCAGGCTGGGTTACCCTCACGTTCTTCGGAGAGTCAGTACGTCTGATTGCCAATAAGGAGACTAACGAGACGTTGACAGAAGTAGCTCCGAGACTGCCTCTGAAGGCATTTTATCCCTTCGACACTATGGGTGGTACGACGTACGTGATTGCATTTGTTTTTCAGGTGAGAATATAATATTTGTTTTTTGTCTTGTTACTTGGGCTAGTCAATTGTTAAATATAAGCTAAGAAAATCTTGTGTGGTACATAAATATAATATCTACGTTGCTGTGTCCGTTTTTACAAAGTCTGTAGTAGCCGGAACATAGGGATTAACCAAGTACGGAGAGGTCTTAAAAATATGTTAAAACCGTGACGTTTTTTATACCTATTAATAAAATTCACGGTTATTTAAGAAAGTTGTTTCTAGTACTGATATGTCAACGATGAAGTAAAACATAGTAAAAACTTGTTTTGAGAGTCCTTCATAATATTCTCGAAGATGTATAAAGAGTGTAAGTGAAGCCGGGATATTCGATAAATTAACGCTATTTCTAATTCTATTGTACTGTGACAGTAGCCATAATAATCATTGATTGTGACGTGACAACGTCTAATAAATCGATGAACGCCGGCTGCATGCACGAAAAAAGATGACTCATTGTACCGTTACGCTCATTGTCCCGTTCATCATCATCATCATCAGGCTATAATAGTCCACTGCTGGACATAGCCCTCCCCCAAAGAGCGCCATAGCGCCCTGTCTTCAGCTTGCCGTTACGGGAAAGAAATTTTGTTATGACGTTGTCACGTTAAACTAACGATAGTTTAACGTGACAACGTCATAACGAAATTGGTTGTCTGTAAAGTCGGTTTACGGTCGTCCGTAACCCGACTTTACAGACAACCAATTTTTTTACTAAAATTATTGTAGAAATACAATGATTTTCATTGGTGGCTCGGCAATGAGATACGTAGTTAGATTTTATAGATTTGCACAGTTGGTCAGTGTGGGCTTTGGCTAACTTCTCTCACACTGACATTAATTCTGTGTCTGACACTGGGTCAGTCATATGTAGTGTAACTACCGTCTTCTTTCATCAGGTCTACTGGCTCCTGTTCGCTATGGCCATCGCAAATCTGATGGACGTGATGTTTTGCTCCTGGCTGATCTTTGCTTGTGAGCAGCTGCAGCACCTGAAAGCCATTATGAAGCCCCTTATGGAGCTCAGCGCTTCGCTTGATACCTACAGACCGAATACCGCCGAATTATTTCGGGCATCTTCAACAGGTATGTCAGTTCTATTAGATTATCCCTACTAACATTAAAATAAGTCTCTATCTATTTATTACGTTTTATAGGCAAACTGCTGTGCCGATTTAAGTAGACATTGGTAGAAAAATTGATTGAACTCGAGAATTAATAATAAAAAATAATCTTAAACAATTTGTTATGCAATGGTCGTTGTTAGTGGAAAAGCGGTTTTGAGAAATTTATTATTTTAATAATTTGTTTAGTATTTAAATATTGTCACACGAAATAATAACTGAAACATACTTATAAAATATGAACTAAAACATACTTATAAAATATGATAAGAATATTGAATACACAGTGGGTAGTATATGTGAAAGTGGAAAATGCAGAATGATGACATTTTTGTTTCCAGAGAAATCAGAAAAAATTCCCGAGCCAATAGATATGGATATTCGTGGAATATATTCCACACAGCAAGACTTCGGCATGACGTTAAGAGGCGCTGGGGGCAGACTTCAGAACTTCACCCAGAGCAACAACCCTAACGGCTTGACGCCAAAACAGGAGATGCTGGCCAGGTCCGCGATTAAGTACTGGGTTGAACGGCATAAGCACGTGGTCAGGTAAGGCCTTATATACTAACAATGTGTAATAGCTAGAAAATTAAACTATCCGAATGTTTTAAATAAAATTAAATTTAAATAAATGAAGACATGAAAAAAATTTAAAAAAAAAGATTGGGTCGGCAGACGAATGTCAATAGTATTCCTAAACCTTATGGCTGCGTACCAGGTGAACAATCTAGCTTTTTGTGCGTATGTGTATGCGTAAGGCAAGATGAGGCAAACGTAAATACGTAAACAATGAATCAATGAACGCCAACGATTATTGCATTTAACTTTTTTTCTATGTTTAGAATTATTTAGATACTTGAAAATTCGAATGATTCGAAAATATCAATGACGTGTTTACATTACTACTAAAAGTATAAAATAATAATGAATTATCCATTATATGTAGTAACATATAATGGATACTTAATTCATTATTATTTTTCAATGTTACTGCTGTGTTCTGTATAATGGTTTCTGAACGAATATTATTTTTACCGCAATGTGTTCCTGCAATATAATTTCCGGCAACATTGCCAGAAGTAACACCCATACCAAGTAACGTGTGCCCCGGCCATATAGCCAGACATTTATTTATGTTTGGAATGTTCGATGCATTAAAATATTGTTGAGATGGTCGGACAATAGTTGAAAATATTGAAGTGACTTCAATATTTTGCCCTGCAGTAAAATTATTGTCCGTTTAATAATACTAGTTTGCTTACCACTTAGGGCTATATATTCGTGAGTTTATGTACATATGTCGTATAAACACACAGTATAATAAATCGATTGCCACTCACAAGGGCGATGTCGAACCGCGTATCAATTATGTGAGAAAAAACATATGCGTGGATAAGATCGATTTAATGTAGCCATACATTTTGTTAGACTAAGTGTTAAGGCCAAGGTACCGCCATTTTGTTTAATTGACACTGCATGGTTCAGAAAGACATGGTCATATTGATCGCATCGAAATTGTAAGTCAAGGCAATGCATTGCGACTTATTATAATTACTTACTTATTATATACTTATAATAATTATAAATTACTTATTATAATTATTACTTACTTTGTGTTGACTTACAGAAGTCTCGATCTATTGGTAAAGAAAATGAGTCAAGTTAACAAATTTATTTAACGTGTTCATACATAAGTGGAGATAAAGGTATATTTCAGAGAGTGTGCAGAGGAACTGCATAATTTGATTCCTCTTTCCCATTTCTTCCATCAGACGACCAGACAAATAGACCAGGTAGGTACATGGTGGATATACCACATTTTATCACACTTTTATATGCGTACCGCTAAGGAGTAGAATTCGCTACCTAAGTCTGTGTTTCCCGATGAGTACAATCTGGTTGTCTTCAAGTCACGAGTGAATAGGTATCTTCTAGGCAAGCGTGCTCCATCCTCGACTGCATCTTCACTTAAGATCAGGTGAGATCGCGGTTAATCGCAAGCCTATTACAGAAAAAAAAAGACATAAGTTCCATTAAATAATAAGGTTAAATAATAATAATAATTTATTTGCGTAAAATGTGGTAGGTACAAAAGTAGGTGCTAGGTACATAATTATAGGCGCTGAGCACATTTCGCCATATTTAAATAGCATGCAAATTATTATATATTTACACTTTTGGTAAATAGGAACACTTAACAAGAACACAGTACTTTACATAATGCAAATCATAGATCACAGTACACTTTATAATAATCCTTAATCAAAGTCAATTTTAAACATGAACTTAATTATCTAAAATTATAATAAAAACGTGTTTTACAATACATAAAATTTTTAAAGTGATAGTAATGAGAGGCAAACTTTTTAATAAATTCGTAAATTGAGTAGAAGCTCTGTTTTATTAACCAATTTCGTAAAGCTGTACAGAAATTATTATAAGGAAGGTATAATTATTATTTCCTAAAGAATTAAATACCAGCGGTGCCATGTACACACAACTACGTCTAAACATTTTTGTATGTGGTACTGGCATTTTTAAATAAGAATATGTGACTTTGCGCTTATTAGTATTATCTTGTCTTTCGAATAGTTCAAGGTTGCATTTTACAAATTTTACTACTTCGTAGATATATATATATAGAAGGGACAGTTAAATATTTCTGTTTTAAAAAATAATTTGCAAGAATCCCACCATTGCATGTTGTAGATAGCACGAATGCATTTCGTTTGAACTATAAAGACACGCATAATATCTGATGAATATCCCCATACAACAATACCATATCGAATGATAAAACAAACATATGCATTATATACCATTAAAGAGGTCTGTACTGACGTTACTTTTTTAACTTTTCTGATAGCGAACACAAACCTATTTATCTTCTTACAGATACTGTCAATGTGTTCTCTCCACGTTAAATGCTGATCAACTATAATACCTAGGAATTTTGTGCTGGCTATTTGTTCAACCGGTTGATTATATGCAACTCTTAACTCTTTACGTTGGCTTTTGTACGATCCGAAATTAACTAACTTAGTTTTATCTATGTTTATTTTTAGAGTATTAATACTCAGGCAATTTATTATATTTTGTAAAGTATTATTTATTTCCATATTATAATGTATTGCCTTATCATATCAAAAAATGACAGCGGTATCATCTGTAAACAAGATGCAATCATGGATGCCTGCTGCTTGTGGAAAGGTATTAACATATGCTAAGAATAACAGAGGCCCTCAAATGCTTCCTTGTGGTATACCGAAATTATTAGTACGCGATACAGAAACATAATTTTCTAAAATATTTGTGGTGTCATTGAATTTTGTGATTTGAGTCATTTGTCTTCTTCCATGTAGGTATGACTCGAACCATCAAACATACAATATTTAAAATTAAGAAAGACGAGACAGTAAATTTTGATATTAAGAAATATCAATCTACTCCTATTTGAGCGAATAACTGGCAATCCCTGTTTGCCCTTCCACCTCATATAAAGCCTATGTTAAAAATGCGTGCCAGTTTTTATCGACTCGACGTTGCAATAATTGTTTCGTTACGACTGACAGCTTCGTTTTTATCCTGGCACAAAGTTGGGCTTACATATCTTTGCGCGCGATCGTCAACTCCTTCAAAAGCTGATTCATTCAAAAAGGAGGATTTTCTTTAAGGACATTATCAGTAACAGTACGGAGTTTAGAAATAGGCTAGCCCCTTATTCTGTAAGACCTAAATATAGCTAGCAAATTGTGGGTGTAAACACACCTGCGCCTACGTTTTTGAAGATAATTAGGCGTTAATCTTTATATTGTTGCAAGTATGGACGTGTCTCTTACACTTTAAGATCCTAGACTTAGTATTTGAAGTTTGTTCTACTTAACAACTTACTCCGAAACCTCATAACAGCCTGTAATTTGGCAAGTTTCGAACTCCCAAGTTATAATTGAAGTGCCTCGCCTGCTAATCGAACGTAGCTCATCATAGTCAAGTTAGATGACCTCTGGCCATCGCAGAAGCACAAACTACGTCCAAGTATCCATAATCTGTGGCCTAAGGCCGAGCTTTCAACATTGAAGAACTTTGGTAAACTTAGGGTTTGCGTTTGAACATAGTTTCTGAATACAAAATTACGTTGAAATATTTGTTACGTGAGTTCGCTGATTATAACTTTAGTTTAAACTAGTTGAGTCTTACGGTATTGCTGGTCGATGAATTTTGCTATTGGTAATCATCGGAAAATCTAGTACCTACTCCAAATTAAACTAAACTGTACAGGCAAACCTGTCAGGTACACCCTAGCGTGTATGGCCGGCTTAATACTAAGATTTAGTGTTCTACATCAGCTATGTGTTATTTTATACGCTTGCCCATGTATATCTTGGTTTGACCAATGTATGAGAATCCAAAAATTTGTTATAATTAAAATGATTTATTTAGTTATGATAGAGTTTAAATAGTTATAGTTATTTTGAATAAATCGTCATATAATTCGTAAACAGTGCATTCATTTCAATGTATAACATTCGCATAAATGTAAAACAATATCAGTAGCCACTTCTTACCTCGAAAAAATAATGATATTCTCTGAAATCGTGAAGATATATTATAGTTTCTAGACATGTTTTTTCTACAGACTGGTGGCGTCTATTGGAGACACGTATGGTACAGCACTGCTGTTCCACATGTTGGTGTCAACGATCACCCTCACTCTGCTCGCTTATCAGGCTACGAAGGTAAGCATCTTAATATAACGGCGAGGGAAAACATCGTGAGGAAACCTGTATGTCTGAGAGTTCTCCGAAATGTTCTCGAAGATATATGAAGTCTGCCAACCCGCAATGGGCCAGCGTGGTGAACTAGGGCCTTTTCATACTTAGAAGTTTAATACAGGGCTGATATTATGTGTGTACACCAATTCTGTGCATACAAGACCGCTGCGCTGGTTTTAGATTTAATATCCAGGCAAAGAGTTATTGGGCTTTTTTGACCAGGAGTCTGGAACTTTACTCTATAAACAGCAGTAGCCTCGCCTTTAATTTTGGGGGACTTAAACAAAATGGTGGTAAAATGTGTGTGTAATACTAGTCCGCCTACTCCTTCAAGGATCTAGGCTATATAATAATAGTAATAATAATATTCTATCACATACACACAACACCATCTAGCTCAAACTAAGCAAAGTTACAAACTATGGGTACTAGACAATGGACAAACATACATATATACTTTTTTTTTGTAAATACATACATATTATACATAGAGACACCCAGACGAAGACAAACATCCATGTTCATGCACACAAAATTTTCACTTGGTTATGTTTGTAAACAATAACAACTAAAGTAGACATTGCGGCTTGCAGTTGACTTCGTTTTGGTATACAACCTTGTTTGTATACAATAATGTTTACACCGCAAACAAACATACGGCCAGCCTGATGGTAATTGTTCCCACTATAGACTATGGACGTCTAAACATCGAAAAGACAGCTCTGTGTTTCCAGTTAAGACTAAGGGCCGTTTTTCGATACAAATGTAGTCACCTGTTTCTATTTGAATAATGCCATTAGAGCAATATTTTTCCAAAAAATGTATGGGCTCTATTGGCTTGTCCCTATGTTTTCCTTATTTTCATTAATTAATTATTAAAACAGACATGAGCCTTTAAAATCCTCAAAAATTTACCAGATTTCCCGCTGTGTTCAAACACCCAGAACACAAATTTGACTAGATTATATAAAAAAGGGAAAACATAGAAACACGGCCACAGTTTTTCTTTAATATTTATTGGAAAAAGTAGTTGAATCGGTCAAGTTTTGGAGAATGAATCAGGGGACTACGAAACGTTGATATTGTGTACTTTAAATAGGTATTTTCGGTCCAAGCTGCAGTTGTCTCTATTGGGCTCATGATACTGTACATGGCACTGCGCGACAGCAATAGATTTTACAAATACCTATTTTTCAATTCTCTTGTGATTTGTTTCCTCTTAAAGGAATTAATATTACTGGGCCGTTGCGGAAGTCACCTTCGTATCGTTTTAATTCGTCCATCGACGTATGGATACTGCCATCTAAACACTATGCTTCACTCCAAGTATCGCACTCACATATCGCCATCTATTTTTTAGGGTCACGAACGAGGAAGCATCTCCCTTGCTAAAAGTTTTTTAATCCAATAATACTTGCCAGATTTTCTGGAAACGGAAGCGATACTATGTATAGTATCGCTTTGACCTGAAACATTTTAAGCTCGTAGGTCAATCTTTTGAATACCAAAACGCAAATTTATGTGAGCGTTTAATGAAAGTTTCATAAACCTTTGTTTGCCAGATGCTGGCAAACAAAGGTTTATGAAACTGGTAATTTAACTTACTGAAACAGCTCTCAAGGTTGTTTGATTGCCGTTTTCTGCAGAGAGGAAATACATTTCTAGCTACCTACAGGGTAGAGCAGAGAAATTATCAGTAGCAGTGCGGAATCTGGTTCCGTGATGGGTTGACGATGATAAGCCACCCATCAATACGTAAGACCTGGACGATCTGACGTGACCTGCGAGGATTTTCTTTCGTCAACCCTTTTGGAGATATAGGCATAAGACTATTAAATAGTGAATATCATAAAGATTTTGAATACAATTTTATAGCTAAAAATATTGTATTATATAATAAGGTAAGGTTTTGTATAAAATCTCCTGAGAATTTTTCTCTGTCAGCAAATGTCAACGTTAAAATATAATACGAATAGAAATATATGATTAATGTAAAAATATTGTTCGTCCTTGGTTCGGTCGATCGGTTACAGACCTCAAACACAGCCCCGATATGAGTGATCATAACTCAGCCTTTTACGAACTCTGTTATTTTTTGTCCGACGTGAATTGGGCGAAAACTTTTCTTTATAAAAATAAGATATTAACTCATTATTTTTGCAGCAATCTATTCAGAATATACTCGTATTTTTATGTTGTTATTATAAAGTTTTGATGGATATATTTTATTTTTGTACATAAGTTATGTATGAATTTTGTTCTCTAAATTAGTTAATTGAACATTGCTGCATTAATTTAAAATGATTAAAGATCTGCTAGAGCTTTAAAACACAACGACTAAAATTAAAATTTTAGTGGATACATAAATTATAAACACGTTTAAAAGTAAATAAGTATATTTATTAAGAGACCTTTGGCTTTGATCACTACATTAATATATTTACGGTAAATATGTTGTAAAAACCTATATACGATATTTTTTATTTATTTCTGGCTACTTCATAATGTTTGCTCGATTCGATTTTAATTGCTTTCACGTGTATCTGTACACGTCATATATTTATCGATCTAGGTATCAATAGATATAGGGATTAAAATATAATGATCACCTAAAATAGTAATTGCACACCAAAATATGCTTACAAAAATATATCATAACGAGCACCTCTACGCCTCAAATCACTGCATTCCGTCTCGGAAGGGTTAGGTTATGTTAGGTTTCTTCTTAAACCCACCCAAAAATAGGCGTCGACTTATTTTGAACTCTTTGCTGTGCAATTAATATTTTTGGTATTAAAATGCGGTTTTAATTATCGTGATCATTTACTATTTTTGAGTGTTATATTTTACTATATCTGGTGATAAGTTAAACATAAGCCATAAATATATGATGTCTCAGTCTCAATATTTTATCATAAAATATCTGAGTATAACAAAGTAATATGTACATAGGTCTACTTATATAAAATATATATATTATTAGAATCGTTCTTTGCCTTCAACTATTTTCCCTATTCCAGATTAACGGGATCAACGTTTACGCCTTCAGCACCATCGGATACCTATGCTATACCCTCGGCCAAGTATTTCACTTCTGCATCTTTGGAAATAGGCTTATTGAAGAGGTTAGTTTAATGCCTTACATTCATGCCGTTCTCAGCACATTCTACCAGGCTTACCATTATCTTATCTTATGTGGGGGCCAGTCAGTGCAGACTGGCGACACTTCGACCCAGTGGGATCTTTTGTGTCGACACTCTTCAAATAACGACTGCCATAGATGTTCATGGCAGCCGGGACCGACGGCTTAACGTGTTCTCCGAGACACGGAGCAGGTGATAGTTGTCAATCAATACGCACATAATTTCGAAAAGTCATATAACTTCCAAAAGTCAGGGGTGCGCGACGTGGGTTCGAACCCGAGACCTTCTGCATTGCAGTCTGTTGGGCTCCCCACTGAGCTATCGCTGCTCGCAGACTTACTATTAATAATTAATGCAATGGTCGAAACTTACTATAGATACTTTAACTTTTTGGCTTTTGGATTAGCTGGGATAGACTGGATGTTCCATGACCTGGTCTGATCGATGCATCGGTTGGATCGACCGCAGCAAAATGGGGATTTCTCCGACTTGTAGTCAGTTGCTAGATCTAGGTCCAGCAATGGCCTAAAAAGGCTAAAGGTTTGATGGATTTATACGTAATAATGATAATTTGATAGAACACCAATAATATCGTAATTTTAAGAGTAATACATGGAGTATTGCTGACGATCGTTGCACCTTGCCATATTCTAAAACACACAAAATATAACAGATACACAGTGTGCAATAGCTTTTATTCATCCTATGCCAGTAGTTTGATTCTTAATGGTCTTTTTTTCTATTACCCAGAGTTCATCAGTAATGGAAGCGGCATATTCCTGCCAGTGGTACGACGGCTCTGAAGAAGCGAAGACCTTCGTTCAGATCGTCTGTCAGCAGTGCCAGAAGGCTATGAGCATCTCCGGAGCCAAGTTCTTTACTGTGTCACTTGATTTGTTTGCTTCGGTAAGAAAAATACATACACATAAATTTATTTCCGGAAGGACTCATACATATAATGGTACTAGTTTTTCGGTAAAGGGCAGCAAGCAGAGGTGTGTTATAAGCTTATTGTTGTCTACCAGGCGCAATGCCAGTATCTGCACTGGTGACAATATCCTAACACAAAAACCTAATAACCAGGTTTTCCAGGTCCGTGAGTCTATCCGAGATTTTATGATCATCCATAAAAGTAAGCACGAAGTTGTAGAAATAATACCATGTATACAAATAAAACTACAGTGAAAATAGTGCAACTTATTTCCTAGTTGTTTCATTACAGTTTCTCAAAACATTTTCTTCAAGCCTTTCGTACAACAGAAAACGTTTCATCTTCACAAACTTTCAGGCGTTCGCGCTTTTATTTGAAGTTTTTTGTATTTCGCGGTTTTGTATATTAATTTTTTTTTAATCTGCCTCTGTGATGTCGTGGCATAAAATTGCTTGTGATCGAGTTTTTTATATATGATAGCCTGGGTTTGTTTCTCGTGTCGGGCAAATTCGTGTAAGAGTTTTCTGTAAGAGAGTTTTTATTAGTCAAACAACTACAATAGGTTCGTCTCTATTACCTGGATCGTAAAAACATAGCTTCATCCTCTCCTTACAGGCGTGGTGTATATAATGAAGACTAGCCAAAAGATATTTACTTACGAACTTTGGTTGAGGATATATACATCACTACAATTCTATTGTCTTTGCTTATAGTTGTCAAGTCAAGTCAAAAATCATTTATTCATCTAGGTCACAAAGTAACACTTATGAACGTCAAAGTATATAGGTTAGCGAGTTTACTAAGTTACTGAAGCTACATTTAGGTTAGTTGCTAGGTTCAGGCAAAGGGTAGAGCCTATGAGAAGAAACCTGCAAGAAACTCACGGCCACTCTTTTAAATCGTCAATTAAATATAATTTCAGTATTTTACAACTCAGATTAACAAGGTGTTACAGCCATTATGCCATATACTATTGACTATAAAAACTAAAGATAATAACAATAATAACTTAATAATATTATAGGGAGGAAATAATTTGAGCTAAGATATATTATTTAATATAAATCTAAAATAGACAGTAGAATGGCATGATGGCGCATACACTTACACTTTGTGACTATGCAAAGGCTTAAATTGACTTATAAGTAATACAGATCTTTGAATCCTGTATGCAACAAGCAACTAGCTCCATGAGTTTTTGTCGTTTAAGTAGTCGTTGACTGAATAATAACCCTTCCGAATAAGTTGTTTTTGAACGGCGTTTTTAAATTTAAACAATGGTTAATTAATTATATTAATAGGTAATTTATTAAAAAAACGTATACCGAGTCCCGGAAATGTATTGTGAACTTTATGTAAACGATGATATGGGCCTACTAACTTATGCTTATTTCTAGTGTTTACGTTATGGATATCACTATTCTTATTATATAAGTAAATGTTATGTTTAATAAACATAATGTTAGCAAATATATATTGCGACGCAACAGTAAGTATGCCTATTTCTTTAAATCGATCTTTCAGGGAAACTCGTGGTCCTAAATTATAAATGCTACGTACTGCACGCTTTTGAAGAATAAAAATTGTCTCAATATCAGCTGCCTTGCCCCACAATAATATACCGTAGGACATGACACTATGAAAGTAACTGAAATATACTAGTTGATAACAAAGTCTCACAAAAAATAAACAAATAACACCCATTTCTGTGATAAAGTTAATTTCAAAGCAAATAACATCGAATTCTAAGCGATGGAATCTATCCATGATATATATCTTAGCAATGTAAATCAAATTCTCTGTAACGCTTTAAAACAAATTATAGGTAACGCTTCTTGGAGCATCTCATTAAATTTGGCGTTTTTAGGGACCTGAATATAAAGCGATGATAAGATTTTTGCCGAGTAATTTAACTAGAAAATAGTTTTGACTTGATACAAAAAAAAAATATTTCCCAAATTAATTTTTGGAATAATTGTTGAAGAAGACTTTAATTTAAAACGTTTTATGACTCTAAAATGGTTTTTATCTGAAAATGGTAAGCAGTTACCGTAGCATATTATACCAATGTCTTGTCACCAGCGCTAGTGTACTTACATAAGGTGAAGATTTAACCTTACCTGGGCAACTTCGGTCTGAGTGAAAAGTCATCTTTAAGAAGAGGTTCCGCTGTATTGCAGATATTAATTTTACGGTAGCAAACAAACTAACGGTTTACATGATTGTAGCTTAGACACGCTTGTAACTAAGAATAAGCACTGTTGATCTGCCATGTGCTGAAGGTTTTGTTTCCACACGAATCAAGAATTCGGTACTAGTTAATGACCAGGGTCTTTTTTGTATCGCGTAAGACGCGGTACAAAGAATCCATCAAGCCTTTACAAAATATCTCTATAACAAAATGTATAAAAATTCCAGGTACTGGGTGCTGTCGTCACATACTTCATGGTGTTGGTGCAACTCAAGTGAAAACACATAGGAATAATAAAATACATGTCAACGCATTTGTGTCCCGATACATTTAAATACTGCTTTCCGTTTTAATGTGGTAGATAATTATCTGTATTATTTAATGATTGTAAAACGTATTCGTGTTATAATTTTATTAGTAATGAAACTATTTGTTGACTGTTGTTTTTCACGGCCAAAATTGTATTTCAATTTCAATTATTGTAATCTGAATAAGGCATCCAGAGGACAGGCTTACCTAGTGTGGGGCCAATGGATTCTATGTGAAATATTGTACTCTTTTGGTAATAATTAATTTTATTTTTATTTATTTTTATGTTACTTTTCACTGAGGTTAGAGAATTGAATGGTTTATATCCCTATTAAAATTGTTCTTAGGCCAGTTCCATAGCTGCATGTACCTACTGTTAAACAATCGAGTCATTATTTTCTCCACATGGTATCTCTTGATTCCTTTTTGCATCCCACACATGAATGAAAACATCATTGTACTTGTATTTGAATGCTTGAAATGCTATCACAATTTTTTTCGTATCGTTGATTTCGATAAATCATAAAATTGATTCCTGATTAGTCGATTTCGATTAATCGTTTTATTACTAGGAAACCAGTATATGAAATAAACAAAATTAAATGACATAATTTCATTACATATATTTTGCCTAATGTTAATATTTTTTATGTTGTAAGTATAGTTATACCTTTTTACCTAAATATTTTTTGTAATTCATTGATTGATTTTTGTAGAATAGGTTGTATGTCATTTTTTTAAAGAATGTTATGGCGCTATACATAAAACAATGGCATATTCTTATATTAGGCGTAGTATGTTAGAATTTTTAGTATGCTTTAACACAGATGAATTACGCCATTCAGCAATTGATGATATTATCATAATGCCATCTTTCTCATTCTTAAGAAAATTGAAGGAGACAACAGATAAATTATTCCAAATTACATTACTGACAACGGCAAATAAAATAATGTAAGAAAGAAAGAAAGAAAAATAACTTTATTTGTCCCACGCTTATAAGGTAAAAGGAAACAACCATGTATAAGGACAAATAAGGTCAGCAATGTTGCAGTATATCCACAACGCTGGTATTCTCGCAGAGCCTGCATGATTTCGGTGCATGTAGGCAGTAACATACATACATATAACTCAATTAAAAAATAAATAAAAAACAAAACAACAATTTAAATAAATTAGGCAGAAGGTGGTCATAGATGGCAAAAGTAATTTTATACTAAATAATAATATTGGTATATAATACTTGTATGTATACATATTTATAGAAATTAGGTATTTTAAAGTTATTTTGTGTTTGTGTAATTAGAATAAGTATTTTTATGAATAAAGATCATGTTTTCGAACAGCACTTCAATTTTCTTTACTAAATATGCAAAATATGAATTATTTCTTCTGGAGTAATAATATAATCATAGAGCTACTTTGTGATAAAATATTTTTGTAGATAATAATATTATATTTTTATTAAAATGTAAACATTTAGTGATACTCATAGACAAGCAGTGTTAAACATTGTGTTATAAATATTTCAAAATCACTTTATTATAGATATTTTAAGTGTTGTTTTTTAATAAACCTATTTAAAACAGGACTTTTTAATATCACCTCACCTCGTTTTATTGTATAAAATATTGGCTTATAAGTTAAAGCCGCATATCAGTTCAATTACAATTCTGTTTATTGGTCGAATTGAGTACAGAACTCAATACGTGGTTGGTGTGTCTGTACCGAATGAAATCTAAGATATGGTCAAACCAACAGCAAAACAAACTCTACGTTTAAAATATCACTTTGGTCAATAGTACACATTTGATGCCCACTAAAATTATCCTTAAACGGACGAATATAACAAAAACGTTGTAAGATCTCATAGTCGAGGAGATTTTCTGTCAATATGCATAGTGAAAGCAACCTTATTAAAAGTTGTTGAGAAAATATACCGAAACGAAATTCGTAATATAACAATTTACTTTCAACATATTATAACATTGCAAGTAGATTTTTCAATCATTAAATAAAATATCTACAAAAAAGATGTATCTTAGATAGAAATACATACCTATATTAGGTAGGTATAGTAGTTCAATTATTGTTTAATTTTCTATTCAGACAGGTTAAAATTTAGTTATTAGATAAGTTCTATCAGATGATTGAAATATCAATCCTAATCCTAAAATACTCTATAAAATACTTATCACAAGAGAACAAGTACAAAAAGTGCTTCATCTAACAGGAGTGTAAGCATGTCTGAGAGGCTGGTACCCGAAATAGATTTTGAAATACCTGTATTACAAGTAAAGAGTTTAAATATATTCCTACCTATAAATAAAACGAACACTCCTAAAATAATAAATTACTTTTAATTAACGAGGTATCATAAAACGAGTTAACTTTAGGCCTAATGGTAAGATATCATTTAATTATTATGACTCGTTAACGAACGAACATGGCGGACATGATGTAGGCACACACGTTTCACCGATCAACTTAATTAACAAGCCTATATCAATCATGTTTTGTTTGAGTATAATATGTAGCACAGATTAAATAAAATATGAATACAGCGTATATTCTATGTTATATATCTGTTAATAAATATTTTATGTATTCTTCTTCTCCCTAGCCTTTATTATTCCCAAGTCACTTGGGGTCGGCTTTCTAGTCTAACCGGATTTGACTGGATATCAGTTTTTACACGGAGCGACTGCCATCTGACCTCCGCAACCCGAAGGCTAACGATATCCTAAGGCTAGACCAGTGTCAGGATATTAGAGGGCACTGACTTTCCAATAACGATTGCCATAGATGTTCATGGCAGCCAGGACCGATGGCTTAACGTGCTCTCCGAGGCACGGAACAGGCGATAATTGTCAATCAATACGCACATCATTTCGAAAAGTCATATAACTTCCGAAAGTCAGAGGTGCGCGACATGGGTTCGAACCCGAGACCCTCTGCATTGCAGTCTGTTGGTCTCCCGCTGAGCTATCGCTGCATATTAATATTTAATCTATTATACAAATACATATCACCAGTTGGTTTTCCTCATATAATAATAAAAATGTCCTCCAGAGTGAATTTCCGTCACGGTGGACAATCTTAACGGAGACTGGCCATCTGCGCAAGAGATATTATAGTGCACAAGTGTGTGCGCAAACACAAGTGCACTCTCTGTTCCCTAACTCTCATGATCCGATGGCACGGATAATCCGACACGACCAGAGAGAGATCAGGTGCAGGACCAACGGCTTTACGTGATTTTCGCGGCACAGGGGTGTCTTACGCCGCCAACTTCCTAACACCGGGCTCGTATTCAGATTTCTTAACAGAAAAATCCCAATACCTTTCTGTTGGCCTGACCCGGAATTCGAACCCGAGACCTCATACACAGCAGTCGCATTTACTACCGCTGCGCCACGGAGGTAGTTAACCATACTTTAGTCCCTAATATTACATGAGCAATATGCAGGAATATATTGGGCCTATCTATTCAAATTCTAGTTCGAATCATTTATCGTGTACATAAGGTGTTACAATGATATGACAATGCATTACAATATATATATATATATTTTGTTTTCTTTATTTTTTTTTTTATACTATTAACATGGCTAACAAACATACGGCCCACCTGATGGTAAGTGGTCACCGTAGCCTATGGACGCCTGCAACACCAGAGGCATCACTTGCGCCGCGTTGCCGACCCTTTAGGAAAGGAAATGGGAAGGAGAAGGAGCGGGAAGTGGGAAAGAGGGTGATTGGGCCTGCGGCACTCTTACTCACCGAACGAAACAAACAGTAGGAATACTGGTATTTCACGTCGATATTTCTGTGAGAGGGTAGTCCTTCCCCGGTCGAGCCGGCCCAGTCATGCTGAAATCAGCGAGGCTCTACTACTCTACTTCTGAAAAGCAAACGAAACTTTGGGGGAAGTGTAAAATATTAAATAGTAGTAAACAGTAAATAGTAACAATGTTTAACAATATTAGTTTAAAGTTTCAAAATTATGTAACAACTAGCTATTGGCCGCGGCTTCACTCGCGTTAATTTAGAATTTAACAATCTATTCGAGTTGTACTCTGCTTGTAATAATATAATTCAATCATCATTCGAAAGACACGTGGCGCCATCTATTATAATAAGAACGTTATTATTGTTTTTCTCGGGAACAGTAATTTTTTCGGGATGAAAGGTAGCCTATGTCCGCTTGTGTACACCTGATATACGTTATATGCAAAATTTCAGGATGATCGGTTTAGTGGTTTAGGCGTGAAAAGGTAACAAACAAACAAACTCATTTTCGCTTTTATAATATTAGTTAGGATAATGGTTTAAGTGGTCGCATCGCCACAGCTACAACACCAAGTATTGTAGGTTCGAATCCCACGCGGGACAAAAGTTTGTGTGATCCACAAATGGTTGTTCCCAGTCTGGATGATCTTTATGTCCGTTGTTTGAATGTTTGTAAAGGCTCCCTGAGACACAGGATTTATTCCTAGTTCGGGTGTTGTCTTTTAAGAAGAGAAAGAAAAGAAAATTTAATTTCAATGTAAGCATAGTTGGTGAAATTCGCCTGTGGAATACATTCCTTTCGGGATATGTAAAATAAATAAACAAATGAGTTTATTTGACAAAAAAGGGGGTTGTACAATAACACTAAAAACTAAGGTAAAAATAATCAGATACAACTAAAATTATTATACATAAGTGTTAGGTTGAACTCTGATACCCATGATAAGAATAAACTTGTGTTATGGGTATCAGTGCTCTCTCAGTATGAACTAGTTGTGAAATTGATACAAAAACGAGAAAATAGACGTGTTATTGGATAATATAAATGCTTGTAAAAATGTAGAAGTCAATGTATGTACACATGTACAGCAAACTTGCAACTGGCCAATTCAATATGTTTACGGGACACTACACACAATCGACCTAACGCTCGAGCAGTCCGGGCCCGTTCGACTAAATACTTGAAGCGTAAGTATGAGGTTCGACGCATGGTATGACGGATGTGTTCGCAGTTCAAAGAATTCGAGGCATTTGAACCAATTGATTGATTTAGGGATTATAGCTTAAATGCTGTTGTGAGGAGGAAAATGTTGACTCTAAATAAACTAGCTGTAACTCACGATGTCGTTCGTTTGTTTCAGTTGCCCATTTTTATTAAGATAATCAAAGATTTAGGTCATAGATACACTGTATTATAGGTTTAATTCAAGTTAGTTACTGAATTATTATTCGCTATTATACGACCCTAATCTGATTACGGATACATAGTTTATGGTTCAATTTAGTTGTGGTTTGGTTCTTGAGCTTATTTGTCTTATTACTCGCTTTTGCCCGCGGCTTCACCAGCTCGAGAATGTTACCTATATTTTTTGGATGATATCCTATGGCCTTTTCTGCATCCCTGACAACGTGAATGAGAAATTTCATGATGATCAGTTGAGTAGTTAAGGCATTAAATCGTTACAAACAAATAAACAAATTTAAATTCGCATATTTTATAATATTAGTTAGACTAGCCAAGTGAGATCGTAGATACGACTGCGTAGCTATAAGCTATTCGTGGTCTGAAATTTTCCATTGTAAAATTCAGCAACCTGCCAAGAAATGTCTTCATACTATTCTCACCTTTATATAACCACCCCCGCGGCTCCAATGCCTCCACACGTTCACAAGTTAAAGCGATTTGCGAACTCAACTCGTTTACTGCTATCGTTTTACTCACCAGTCTAGTTTTGGCCAAAGTTACAATGGTTATTGACGAGATATCTAGTTGTGTATAAAAATAGGATAAAGTTTCGCCCAACAGTAATGAAGCGTGAAGATAAACAAAGAAAATTATATGTGCTGGAAGGAAAGGATCAAAGCGTAGTAGGCTAGCTTAGTAAATTGAAAAATAGAGACGTGTAATGCAGAGATGAACTAAGCTGTTAAGAGTGGAGGCTAGGCTAACAAAATGATTATTATTTTAAAACAGCTACACTTGGATATATACCTGAGTCGCGAGGGATTTTAGAAACATTGCTTTAAAACATCCTTCCAAACTAATATTATAAAAGCGAAAATGAGTTTGTTTGTTTGTTACCTTTTCACGCCTAAACCACTAAACCGATCATCCTGAAATTTTGCATATACGTTAACAGGTGTACAGAAACAGATATAAGCTACCTCTCATCCCGAAAAAATTACTGTTCCCGAGGAAAACAACAATAACGTTCTTATGATAATAGATGGCGCCAGGTGTATTTCGAATTACGATTGAATTATATTATTGCAAGCAGAATTAACCCGAATTTATTGTCAAATTCTAAATTAATGCGAGCGAAGCCGCGGGAAATAGCTAGTAGTTGATATATTAAAAATATACAAACCCGGTAAAACTATTTGCGGATTACATAATATGTGTCCCATGTGGGGATCAAACTCACAGCACTCGACGCAATGAGGTACATGTATCAGATTTGTATCTGATACATGTACCTTACTCTGATTAAAATGTCTTACTGGCACAAGCCAGCAGGTTCTTTTTATTGCAGTCGAACCGACGCGGCGACGGCTTATCTAGCGGTGATCGCCACTCATGGCTATATTCTCTTGACATCACAGAAGTAATTCCAAGAAGAAGCAAACCACAGCTAGACTTCATGATACTTTAAGCTCATTCTGCGTAAATAGAAACAAAAATGATTAAATTATGTTCGGGTACTTTGAAATAACTACACTGGAATATTGAGACAACTACCATCTTAGTCTCCCCGTGACCATGGCTGCTGAAAAGCAACCGAAACGTCGGGGAAAGTGTAAACATAAATATAAATAGTATAATAGTATAAATAGTTTCAATAATTTAATTAGCTTAAAAATTAGTAAAGTTTAATAGTAAAGTAAATAATAAAGTTTCAAATAAACGACGCGATAAAATCCGTATATAGTAGTTTAATTTCAATGAATAACATTCGCGTAAACAGAAGACAATATTATCACAGAAGCAATTCCAAGGAAATTAACAGTGTATATATCTACAACACAGGTGCCGAACGAATACGTGCTGACTCGATTAGCAAAGCGAATTATCTATGATGAGGAATCGAGCAGGGTGACAATATACAAACGCAACAAAACTTGAGTTGCATATAGAAGAACGCGGGCAAATCGATTAAAGTTATTGCTTACATTCATAAAATGTGTGAAAATTGTTTAATAAAGCTTGTGTACTCGTATCAGCCATATTTTTAGGCACTCTATAAGCATAGTGGATATAGCGACAAGAATAGAAAATGGTATGTTAAGCTGGTTTGGACATGTAGAAAGAATGGACGAGGAAAGACTGACTAAGAAAGTTTATAAGGCTAGTGTGAATGGAACAGTCGCAAGAGGAAAACTTAGGCGAACGTTTCTCGATCAGATCGGAGGCATTCTGGACAAAGGCCAGGTTAAGAGCTCCTTGAACCGACGGGCGTGTATGAGGAATGTGATGAAAGTGAATGAAGCCAGAGAAGTGTGTCAGGATCATAGCAAATGGAAATCCGTAGTCTCTGCCTACCCCTCTGGGAAACAGGCGTGAATTTATGTATATATGTATATACTATAAGCATAACTAGAGCCCTCATTCTAAATTGTGTACTTAGATACGCCAGATAGAATATTTTAACATATCTTAGAGCCTATGATTCTTCACCGACTATTGCGCGCATGTGCTAAACCTTCAGCCATATTTAAATGTCTTAAAGTACCTATCTACAAATTATCTTACCGAAATAATAACTCGATTAAATCAAATTTTCAACGTCTATTAAAGAGTCAAAAATTTCTTCCAGAAGTACACAATTTAATTCCTAAATATAATTAAGATTCATTAACAAATTCTCTCTCTGTTTAATTAAAACTTGAAGGTCTTGGACCGTTTATAAGTTTATAATAAAACCCGGATCACACGGTTCATTGATAAAGTTATACAATTTAAAGTAAAACACTTTGGCAGGATCAATACTCGAAGTATTTTTGAAGAAAATTTGTTATGATTACGAAACATGTATTAACATAGACGTACTTACATGGCATTTGTTTAAAAAATATGCACTCATATCCTCATGCCTATACTATATTTTCAAAAGAGTAGACAAACGTTTATAATAATACAACCCGACTTGATTGTCAAATTCTAAATTAACGCGAGCGAAGCCGCGGGCAAAAACTAGTAATACAATAATTGTTTATTAAGTTTATGTTGGTACAAATATGAATAACAATAGGTCTTAAAAATATTTAAAATAGGATACAATACTTTGGACGCCTGTACTAGGTTATACCTGTATCACAGGCGATAATTATGTACTATTATAGTCTAATAGAAAGAGCATTCTTTACAATATTTAACAAAATATAGATTGTTCTATAATAAATAAGTTTCAATTTATAAATTGTAATAATAATAATAATAGAAAATACTACAGCCAACCCCACAGACGACAACATTAGTTTAAATTCATCCATTTCAATAGTAGAACCCTATAGCCCATCAACTAACTCATATATACCATCACCTGTGTCTTCCGTGGAACAAAACTCTCACGGAGCACCTACGCCAACCTTAACTGTTGCGCAGGAGGCAAATGCCTTTTTGCCTGCGTCCACTAAGGCTGGCAAACCTAGGAAACGCGTGAGCTGGAGTAAAGATGTAAATATATTCATCATGCGAACCTACTACTACATCACAAAATTAGAAACAGACATGACTACATACAGAAAATATCTACACGAAGTTTAGACAACACCTCCAACATAATCTTTACACACTACACACTACATTTTACTTGGTTTCGGCCCGTAAATGTAGATAAAACCAGCCACGAGCTGAGAAAAAAAAGAAAACAGGAAAATAATAATAATAATAGTAATGATTATATATTGTTTACGAGCACGTCTATCTTTGTCAGCACTTAGACTTGCATCTTGTTTATGATATTGTTATGGAATTAGGTCCCATGTAATAAATAGCGAGCGAGCCTATTTGCAGATGCAGTACCAAACTTCGGACTGCTACTGAATTTTTTTAACAAAATTCCTTGTAAGACTTCGATCGACCTAAGAAATAAACCCGAGATCTCATGTACAACAGTCGAATTTACTGTAGCAGCGTAATACAAAATCCAAAAGTAGACAATTTTTGTTATTTCAATTGAAATTCGAGCGAACTCAATAGTTTCTTCGAATTGCAATTGAAATAACAAAAAGTATAGAATAGTAAAGCAAGAGTATTGACTTTAGCGGGTATCACTAGACCTATGGAAAAGCTGACCTTATTGCCAATATCTCAAAACACTGCATCAACAAAGACTTCACACCGCGGAGAGGGATGCGTCAAAGCATTCCATCACGTAAAAAAAAAGGAAGGTTAGCAACAGTCGGGATGAAAGGTACCCAATGTCCTTTTCTATTCTCCTGACAATGGGTATGGGAAATTATCGGTCGAGTAGTTACGGCGTGAAAACATAACAAATAAACATAATGCTCATATTTGCATTTATAATATTAGTTAGGAGTTAGGATTGACGGAATCTATATATTAATACGTGAAGCGAAAACTTTGGATCCCTTTTTACGAAAATTGGGCAGACGGAGGAGTATGAAATTTCGCACACTTATAGTTTATACAGAGAAGAAGTGACGAATGCTAATATTTATATAAAATATGTATAATAATTACATTAAATTAATGAATAAACACTACACGCACACAACCATGCATTTGACACACAAAGTCGAAGCGCGTAACTATGGTTACATATATCAATATACGAGTATAATCACATGACAATATATATCAGTTGGTCGAATTTCGAGCACTAGGCAACCGCTAGTAAATAATAAAAATGTAAAGAAAAATAAGTTTAAGGTATTTTAATATAAATAGTATGTCATTGTACCATAATATCCTTTGTATTTATAATTCCAATTGGTTGGTGGAGTTACTGCGTATTAATAATTAGCTGACCCACGCAACTTCGTCAAGATAAGAGAATTTACCCTGTTTTTGCAACATTTTTCATCGCTCGTATTGGTCGAAGCGTGATGTTATATAGCCTATAGCCTTCCTCGATAAATGGGCTATCCAACACTAAAATAATTTTTCAATTCGAACCAGTAGTTCCTGAGATTAGCGCTTTCAACCAAACAAACTCTTCAGCTTTATAATATTACTAAGGATAAAAATGATTTCTAGCAATATTTGATTCCTTGTGTATTTTTATAGCTTTACATAAGTACGATTGAAGTGGCGATTAATGTTTCTACATAAACACATAATAGAAACACTCACAGCCGTTTCCCGGAAAAGTACATAGAGAATATGGCTTTCCACTTGCGGCGATTCTGGCAATCCCCTCTTAGTTTATTCAGCGTCTTTATATTATAGATGCCCGTGTGTGCAAGAACCGACGGGTGTCCGAACAGGGTACTTTAGAATCCTTCCCTAGAATGGCTCTGATCTGATAAGAGAACGTTCGTTCGTTCGAATGTGAGTTTGTTTATATGTTACGCTTTCACGCCTTAACTACTGAACCGATCATCATGAAAATTCGCATACACGTTATTGGGGGGACATGGACATAGATGCCTTTACCTTTCATACAGAAAAAAGTACTGTGTCTAACTTTTTTTTTTACGTAGGGTATTTTATTGACGCATACCTCTCCGCGGGGGCGGGCGGAGGGGTTATGTCGGACTCGCCGGGGTGAAATAGAAAGATGGAATAAGAATAATGTACCTCCCGGAATACCGACTAAACCTACCACGGTATTCCTCGACAAACCACTATCGGCGGAGCCGCGCGAATCACTTGCACATTCGGTCGCGACCGAGGTTTCGGCCCGCCGTATGAAACGACAGGTCACTACACGACAAGAGCTACCCAATGGTCACCACTACACAAAGAATCCCTACTGTCCACCCCCGAGAGGGGAGACGGACACACACAGAGGTGCGCGTAGGAACACGCACGCCGCCTCACTGTTTCTAACCTAACCTAACTAACATTTACACGAGCGAAGCCGCGGGTAAAACCCACCATATATTTTCTTCATCAATCTTTTGCCGTCCATTATTTCCACTTACCAAAACAAATTCAATTAAGAAAAATAATAGCTCTACTGTATAATAATATAATTTACTCAACCCATGGATTTTCTCATAACGGTCTCTCAGATATCAGTTAATTAGCCTCCTGGCAGCAGGCAATATAAAATATGAGATATTTTGCCTTCCCTCTTCGTCATTATAAGCGTAGTAATCCCGCGAGAAAATTTTCTGGCTGCAATTGACAGGTCGAAATAAAGTTTGGTTGGACAAATCACGTTGGAGGAAAAATAATAAATGAAATTCATTGTAGATACACGACTATGTCATAAACAATATATTACTGAACTAGTTTTTGCAAATGATAGTTTCTTATTCAAAGTAATTAGATCTGGATGCTAAGAGCTGATTAACATGTTTAAAAGGATTATTATTGGTAAATATTTATTGTACATCAAATAAACAAATAATTAACATAATATATACACAAATCATTTACAAGACATATTAACTAAAGAGAAAAATAAAACAACAACATTAAAAAGCGTCATAATATCCCTCCGTATCGTCGTCAATTGGCAACGTGCCCAGAAGACTGACAGCATTGCCACGTTGAATATAACATAATTATATACATACATACATTGTTATTGGTAGGATTATAATTTTACAGATAAACCTAAAAACATAACAGAAATATTTATTAACATCCAACTCCTACAGCTCCATGCCTTGCAGGACTTTTCAAATACTCAAACAAGACACAAAGAAGTCTTAGGTTTTGAATATATTTGTTGATCACATACCATTCAGTTTTTGTCTCACGTGTGGATCAAACCCACAACACTCAACGCACTACTCTGGCGAGATAACCACGGAAACCAATGCGTAATTCCTGCCGTCATAATACATGAATCGTAATAATACAAACCATTGAAACTCCTTGAAATTCAAATATGATAATATAAAAAACAAATCAACCTGTACATTCAATTCGTTTAAAGTTATAATTAGGTCCTTACATATTATGAAATTAGCTTTTTATATGGAAAAAAGTAAAGCGACAAAAACATTATGTGATTTTATATTTAATCAATCGAAGTATATACCATTATTATCTTTGCACTTTCGCCATTTTATAGGTAGTTCATTGGTTCTATCGCTGACAAAATTGTGAGAGCGAGAATTGATAAAATGTTTGAAGGCGGTTTGGACTGCCTCATCGGAATTGAATTTTCTTACTTGCAAGAAATTGTCCAAGTGCCTAACAAAACACATATATATTATACATATGAAATAGATTTGAATTTGGAATTCCTAACCAAACGCCAGATATTTGAGATTAAAGTGGCCAGTTCAACAAAACGCCAGTTTCATGTATGTAAGGGCGTAGGACCTTAAAGAATGGCACGAATTTTTGACATAAAATAAAGCCATATGATGATGACGTCATATTTTTATTCTATGATAAGAATCTCGTAAAGAGTTCACAGATAAAAGTAATGAGCGTTGGTGTAGGATCGAGAGCTGTATGTAGCAACAAAGCCGACGAAACAAAAGCCTTTGTGGAGAGGCAACAAAAGAGTATCGAACCTACAGCCGATTACATTGAACGATGGAAGGTACTACAGTCATTACATAGGAACCTGGGTTTGAGTCCAAAATGTAAGCACAAGCGGGAATCAGGATTATTGTTTCCTTGAATAATATCAGAACTAAGGATTTTTTTATATCATAGCCAGTTAAAATGTATTAAATTATAGACGGATTTTATTTATTATTCTCTTTTGTAGCTCAGTGGGGAGACCGACAGACTGCAATGCAGAGGATCTCGGGTTCGAACCCACGTCGCACACCTCTGACTTTCGGAAGTTATATGACTTTTCGAAATTATGCGCGTATTGATTGACAATTATTATTGCCTGCTCCGTGCCTCGGAAAGCACGTTAACCGTTGGTCCCGGCTGCCATGAACATCTATGGCAGTCGTTATTGGAAAGTCAGTGCCCTCTAATATCCTGACACTGGTCTAGCTTTAGGGTATCGTTAGCCCGAAGGCTAACGATACCCTAAAGCTAGACCAGAAGGTTGCGGAGGTCAGATGCCAGTCGCTCCGGGTAATAACTGATATCCAGTCAAATCCGGTTAGACTAGAAAGCCGACCCCAAGTGACTTAAGAATAATAAAGGCTAGTGAAAAGAGAACAGTCCTTTCACTATGTAAATAATGGAGCGAAAAGTTTAGATGCGTAATTTGCCTACGCACATTACGCAGTCCTTTTACTGTTAAAAGAACTATAAACTTATTAAATTAACCTATGATACACTTTATCCTTAGTCCGTAGAGTGCATTAAACATTTTTTAAAGAAAGCCTAAGTAAATGAATTACTTTATAAACCTTAAAATATAATACTTATATGCTACGTTGGCACTCGAAACTCGAAACGGGCCACAGGCATATTCTCAATAAAATTCTCACTGGCGGTACGCAGTCTAAATGTGCCCATTGGACGGCATTTTATTACGTGAAGCAATGCACACCTAATATGCCTATTAAGAAATCATAGCTTGCGAACTGTGGGTGTAATATTTATCTCTTCGACGAAATAAGCTTCAGACTATAAATTATTATGCTTAGTTCAGTTACATAAAATAACGCAAAATGAATTCGCGACAGGGTTGCCAACCTTAGAACTTTATTTCTCGTACAGAAGCAGGCAAAAACCTCTTAATTTGGATCTCAAACCTCGTTCATAATATATTTTTCGGTAGAGAATTACTAAAAAAAGAAAAGGTCAGCCGGCCTACCGCGCTAGGTTCAATTCCAAAAATTTCTAAATTTTCACTATATCAAAATCTCGTACGAGGCTGACAGTGTTCTCGTACCTTGTACGGGATACTGCAAGTCTCGTATTTGTACGAGGAACCCCGTATGGTTGGCAACCCTGATTCGCGAGCATATAATACCATGCTCATTTTGCAAAAATGATGTATCACTTTAAATTTTATTGCTTTCCATAATGCATCTGATCATGACCTTATAGTTAGGTTTGGCAAAAAATCTAGGCCCTGTCGGGCACAACGACAGCAATGCAGTTTGCAATTAAACTACTTTATACGGAATTTGTTGCGTTGTTTATTTTAAAATACTTTGTGGCGACTCCGCATGGATGAAGAAGTGCCGCCTGCATTCAACAGATGGTGCTATATATAATAAGCGTTAGAAATGACGTCATACAATCCTGAATCGCACAAGTAACATTTCCACAGCGACTAAGTATAGGTATATACTGTTGGTTTTTAGTACAATTAAAGCTATTTAAATTAATTAAAACTATTTATAGTTAAATTTACACTTATCCCCGACGTTCCGGTTGCTTTACAGCAGCCATGTTCACGGGGAGACTAATCATTGTAGTTATTTATTGTCAAGTTGCAGGTATTTGAAGATCGCCACATCTCGTCACCTCTACATCAGTTAACAAGTGGTCTCCTCTAATGCCGTGATAGCGCGTTACACACATTAATTCGCTACTACCCTCGTTTCGTTTACGGTCTATCGTGAGTGCTTCGCTAAATTGGTTTCGTAATCAAGTACCTACATAAATAAAGCTTGCCACTTAGACAATAATTATATTTTTCCTGTAATCAGTTTGGGTTCCCTGGAAAACATTTTACTTACACATGACCGAAATAATTACGGCTATTGGATTTGTTCATTTATACCAACCTATATACTATAACATTTTAGAGCTCCCCGTTTGATTATCATAAACCGTCATTTCATGTTGAAATCAGCGAGGCTCTACTACTCTCAAAATCTGCAACCTAAATCCTTACTTCCTTACTATCCTTTCCTTAGAGCAGCGATAGCTCAGTGGGGAGACCAACAGACTGCAATGCAGAGGGTCTCGGGTTCGAACCCACGTCGCGCTACCTCTGACTTTCGGAAGTTATATGACTTTTCGAAATTATGTGCGTATTGATTGACAATTATCGCCTGCTCCGTGCCTCAGAGAGCACGTTAAGCCGTCGGTCCGGGCTGCCATGAACGTCTATGGCAGTCGTTATTGGGAGAGTGTCGACACAAAAGATCCCACTGGGTCGAAGTGTCGCCGGTCTGCACAGACTGGCCCCCACATAAGATAAGATAAGATCCTTTCCTTACTTTACTAATATTATAAATGCGAAAATGAGTTTGTTTGTTTGTTACGCTTTCACGCCTTAACTACTCAACCGATCAACATGAAATTTTGTCAGCGGTACAGAATAGGACATAGGGTACCTTTCATCTAGAAAAAAAACCTGTTGCAAACCTAACCTAACCTACATTTACGCGAGCGAAGCCACGGGTGAAAACTAGTAATATTATAAATTCGAAAGTAACTCTCTATCTATCTATCTGTCTGTCTGTCCGTTACCTTTTTACGGCTAAACCATTCAACCGATTTAGATGCAATTTGGTACAGATGTAGTTTAAAACCTGGGGAAGGACATAGGCTACTTTTTATTTATGTAGGTACCACGCGGGCGGAGCCGCGCACAAAAGCTAGTTCATAATAATAGTAGGCTTATATAAAATACCATTGAGGACCTATAGACCCGTTAAATTAGGATGCCCTATAGTATTTTAAGCAGTACGAATTTGCACAATTTTGCTTATAGTTAACCACGGATTAGTAAATAAAACGTTGCTTACGGCACAAATTGTCATAATAATATTTATATTTTCTGCTCCAAGGATTATAAACACGCACTTATAATTGTAACACAATGTAAGGTACCCAAAAAGTCTACGGACCTTCGAATATATAACAGAGACAAGTACACAGGTTTCACGTCAGAGGTTTTATCCCCGGCGCCATTTATCTGCCGGCCCTCTGGGAGCACCCAGCTGTTTTAATGAAATGTACGAGTTTTTTCTATCTAAGTGATTTATGGTTTGATCGTAGTCTTTACTTAAAGATGTATTTTTGGGTCAGCACGAAGAAGAAAGATATTCTTTTATATAAGAACTTTAAAATTTAAATTATGGGATTGCGTCAAGTTAATTGGAAAGATGAGATCGAAGAAATATTTTATATTCAAAACGTGATCTCACGATATGATCAAAGTACCTCAAGTGTTAGTAGTGATATCAGAGTGACTAGTTCAACGAGGTATATAATTATTTAAGAACATGATAGCTAAATCAACCCATGATGGATGAAATGGCGACAGATATCGGGCACAATATGCGATCCTAAATTGCCTTTGAAATTAAAGGGTCGCATGTGTAAGGCGGTTATAAGGCCTGACGTACTGTATGAATCTGAGTGTTGGGCGACTAAGAAGATGGATGAGAAACGATTGCATGTAGCAGAGATGAGAATGTTACGATGGATGTGTGGAGTGACGTGAATGGACAGAATTAGGAATGAACACGTAAGAGGTAGTCTAAAACTGGTGCCCATAGACGAAAAGGTGAAAGGAAATCATTTGGCTTGGTATGGACATGTTATGCGAAGAGATGATACGTGTGTAGATAAGGAAGTGATGAATATGAGGGTAGAGGGACGAAAAGGGAGAGGAAGGCCAAGAAAAAGATGGATGGACTGTGTGAGGATGGATTTGAAAGGGAAAGGGGTAAATGATCAGATGACGGGTGACAGAGAAGTATGGAAGCGAAGGACATACTGTGCCGACCGCTAATAAATTGGGAACAGGGCAAGAGGACGATGATAGCTAAATCTTACTCTCATATAACAAACTAAAATATTCATAAACTAACTCTCATATCCTAACTAATATTATAAATGCGAATGTGTGTTTGTTGAGTTTGTTTGTTTGTTACGCTTTCACGCCTTAACTACATGACCGATCATCATGAAGTTTTGGCATTCATATTGTCAGTGGAACAGAAAAGGATACAGGGTACCTTTCATTCAGAAAAAAGCACCGTTCCTAACCTTATCTACATTCTCGCGAGCGAAGCCGCGAAAATGTTGCAGATTCTAGAATCTATACTAATATTATGAAGAGTTTGTTTGTTTGAACGCGTTAATCTCAGGAACTACTGGTTCGATTTGAAAAATTATTTTAGTGTCGGAGAGCCTATTTATCGAAGAAGGTTATATAACATCACGCTACGACCCACGCAGGCGGCGCAGTAACGATAAACGCAGGTGAAAACGCGGGAACATCTAGTATCATCAGTGATAGCATAGCGGGAGACCGGTGGACTGCCACGCAAAGGTCTCGGGTTCGATCCTAAGACACGTACTTATTATTATAATATTATTATACTCTTTAAGTAATAAATATATAAAATTTTTGAAATTTTAATAAAACTAAAAACAATTTGTTCTGTTCCGGGATAGGTAATTTTTCATATTTTATACATTACGGCCCTAAGATGTGACCACACTTTTTTGGTACACAATGTACACATAATTTAAACTCGGGTTTACCATACTGAACATTGCGCCACATATTGCGGTCAAAATCAAAATATTTTCGTCTTTATTAGCATGTGAGACGTGCCTTTTCGTCCGCAGGATCTTGCATTATTCAACGACGTGTCACATACGATGTCAGGTTAGTATATATGAAAATATTTATGTTAAATATTCATAGACAGTTATATAGCAGCGATAGCTCAGTGGGGTGACCAACAGACTGCAATGCAGAGGGTCTCGAGTTCGAACCCACGTCGCGCACCTCTGACTTTCGGAAGTTATATGATTTTTCGAAATTATGTGCGTATTGATTGACAATTATCGCCTGCTCCGTGCCTCGGAGAGTACGTTAAGCCGTCATTTCCGGCTGCCATGAACATCTATGGCAGTCGTTATTGGGTAGTCAGTGCCCTCTAATATCCTGACACTGGTCTAGTCTTAGGGTATCGTTAGCCTTCGGGTTGCGGAGGTCAGATGGCAGTCGCTCCGTGTAAAAACTGATATCCAATCAAATCCGGCTAGACTAGAAAGCCGACCCCAAGTGACTTGGGAATAATAAAGGCTAGGAAGAAGAAATTCATAGAAACTTATAAGTAGCATGTAAGTTTGACATAATTTAGTTATGTCAAACTGTGTTAGAATTCTGGTTAAAGATATTTATTTTTCAAAAGAATTTAAATTCATCTTGTAGTAAATGTGTGTTATAGCGTACTTCTGTCAACAAATTTGCGGTACCAGCAGGTAGTCTAAAACTGTTTTCCGACTACTTGCTAGTACTATGAATTTGTCACAGTTTTTTATTGTTATCGGGCACAGGATTAAGAATTTGAATTTTATTAACAATTTGATTAAGAATTTGGACTGTTTTAGACGCTCATAATCACTATTGAGATATTGCTGAAAATTAACGCTGTATCGTAAGCGGTGCGGCATTATGCTGAGCAACATCTCTTTTTAATGAACAGTGCGACGCACATTGAACAGCAAGGACTCCATGTATATATTATGTGTATTCTATATTATTTATAATAATGTGTGTAATTAATTAATGTACATATTATTATGTAGTAATATATATAAATAATAATGTATGTATATAAGTTTTATTTTTATTATTATCAATTTATAAATGCATTTATTAATACAGTTACACACTAATTTTGTAATAAAATAGTTTTGATTGTGTGTTGCAATGCTTCATTAAAATAAAATATTTCTTTCTATCTTTCTTTCATATACGGCAGACAAAAGTCAGTAATAATGACCAGTACGTAAAAGATCGCTGGGTAAGTAAAGGTTTGATTAATTCTTGTCAAGCTTTTACGGAATACACAGTTATGGGTCCATATTGTGACTAAAATACTATGAATACACTGCACTACCTTTTGTAAGGTCCAGTTTAATAAGCAGTACAAAGCTTTTACGTGCATAAGTGTATATATGTATGAAGCTGATGTAGGATAGAGTTATTAAAAACTTTACAATATAGCGATGGTTTCAAAGCCCAATGTTGACCAATCGTTGATTAACAACCGAAGTTTGATTGGGAATCGAAAATGTTTGATAATCAACCTTTAGACATATGTATATATCTTCTATTTGCGACATACAGACGATTAACTAATACAATAATATAATTTGGTTAAAAGTCTCATAGCATAATGATAGCTCTCTATACACTATGCAACTATTTAGAAACCCATAATCCCTGTGTCACTGGGGCCTTTCAAATATTTATACATTTTCAATTATTTCTTTCAATTATTTATTGATTGCAAAACCAATTTAAAATTGTCTATAAGATTTTTAAACAAAATCAAAGTCGAAAAGCGTTCTTTATTAAGAAATTTAAGTAAAAAAAGAATTATGATTATGATAACAGGTCAATAATGTTTTAATTATTGTTAATGATCTTTAAAATACACGGCAAAGTAAAGGATCTTATTTATTTTCACTAGATGTTACCTGCGAGCTCGTACGCCTGCAATTTGAAAACAGGTTAATCTATTTATGTATGTATCAAGACTAAAGACGTGTTAGATTTTATGATTTTATTTTATTTTTCCTATGTCCAGCAGTGGACTATTATGATGATGATGATGATGAGATTTTAAGTTAGACTGCCAGTAATACAACTATGAAAACTGCATTCAATTTCGTGCAGTTATTTTTGCTTGATCCGCGTATAAATATATAGACAGACAAATTAAAATAGTTGTTTTGGTTTCTATAGCTCTTATAAAGACCTTCACAATAACTTTTCTTAAACAACTCCTGAGACATCAACTAATTACAATTTTATTGTATCTATAGATTTCAACTTGCTAGGTGCCTGGCATTCATTCATATTTATGACATACTTTATGCACTGTCGTCTGTTTAGGATATATACCTTTCTACCGGTCTTTCATCAAATCTTTCATCAATTTGTTGTTGTTCAGACCACGATCGTTTAGATCACACAGTTTTTTACTCTAATAATATTTACTTCAACTAATTTAGCGTTAGTTAACCAGTGTGTCACCACGTAATCTATCCTCTTCAAATAGATTCGGTCAACAACGACCCTCGAAACTCAAATAGTGAACGCAATTCTGACTATTTGTCTAGTACAGAATGTGGGCTCTAGCGTAGAATTAAAAAAATACAAATAAACACTAAGTCTAAGTACATAAGTTTGTTTACGACAGATTGTAAGGTTTGTTTTGATTACTGGGTCTAATTATATGTTATTCAATTTTTACTTAAGGACATATTCAATAACGGCACAGATTTTGAAAATGGTTCTGAAAAATGGTAATAGGTTTGCACTCTGATAAGTCCGTTACTTTTTGAATGAAACACAGGTTTTAGAATAAAAAATCATGTTATTTTTCATATAGACCTTTTTTTTTTTCTTTTCTCCACCCATGGACACCTGCATCACCAGAGGAGTTACAAGTGCGTTGCCGGCCTTTTAAAAAGGAGTACGCTCTTTTATTGAAGTGTTGAAGGTCGTATTGGTCTGGAAATACTGTAGGCGACAGCTCATTAGACAGTTTTGTTGTGCGAGGCAGAAAATTCCTGGAGAAACGCACAGTTGTGGACTGCCAACCATCTAAATGATGGGAGTGAAAATGCTGTCGCGTAGGACGATGGCGAAAAGAGGCGGCAGGGATCATACCGAACAATTCCTCGGAATACTCCCCATAGTATAAGCGATAGAAGATGCATAGCGAGGCCACATCTCTACGCAGCGCCAAGGGGTCTAGCCGATTTGAAATATCCTGGCAGTCGACGATTCGAGTCGCTCTCCGTTGAATGCGGTCTAGAGGGAGAAGCTGGTACTGGGGTGCCCCTGCCCAAAGATGAGAACAGTATTCCATGTGAGGCCGAACCTGCGCCTTATAAAGTAGTAGGCGGTGGGCCGGCGTGAAATACTGTCTCGATCTGTTGAGCACGCCAAGCTTTTTTGAAGCTAATTTAGCTTTACCCTCTAAATAGCCGTGGAACTGGACTTCGCTGGATATATCGAGACCAAAAATTCCAATATCGGTTGAGGCAGTTATGGGGATGTTCTCAAAACGAGGAGATACGACCAACGGCAGCTTTTTTGCGTTGAACGCGCAGACTTGTGTCTTTGCGGGGTTAAATTGGACTAAATTAAGCCTGCCCCAATCCGAGACTTTCTTCAGAGAGGTCTCAATTTCAGACACAAGTTTGTTTCGGCTCTCAATGACGTTTTCCCGAGAGATGTTAGCCCGGCCGGTATAAAGAGCATCGCTCGTGCTGTCGTCCGCATAACAATGAATGCTGCTAATTTGCAACATGTCATTGATATGGAGGAGGAACAGAGTAGGCGATAGCACACAGCCTTGCGGGACACCAGCTTTTATAGACATGGAGTCAGAGCATTCACCGTCGATTACGACCTTAATGCTTCTGTCTGCTAAAAAGCTAGTAACTCATTCACATAATCTCTCGGGAAGCCCATAGGAAGGAAGCTTCGAAAGAAGCGCTTTGTGCCAAACACGATCGAAGGCCTTCGCTATGTCCAAACTGACCGCCAAGGCTTCCCCCTTTGTCTCGATCGCCTGAGCCCAACGATGTGTCAGGTATACTAGAAGATCACCAGCTGACCGACACTTACGAAAGCCGTATTGCTGGTCACTAAGCAGCTGATGACCCTCCAGGTACCGTAAGAGCTGATGGTTGATAATGGATTCCATTATCTTCGAGAAAAGGGGGGTTATGGCTATTGATCTGTAGTTGGACGGGTTTGAGCGGTCGCCTTTTTTTGGGATCGGGTGGACCAAAGCTGTCTTCCAAGGTCTCGGAACTACGCCAGAAGAGTAAGAGAGCCGAAATAGTCGCGTTAAGACCGGCGCCAACTCTGGAGCGCACATCTTCAACACAATGGGGGGGATTCCATCAGGCCCACTCGACTTATGGATATCAAGGGACAGAAGTGCTAAGCGCACAGAGCGTTGGTAGAACCTGATATCAGGCATACAACCCTCACACCGCGGTATGGTAGGCGGTTCTTGTCCCCTGTCATCCAAAGTCGAGTTGGACGCAAAGAGTTTGCCCAGAAGATCGGCTTTCACAATACTCGGCGTAGCGGCCGCAATAGACAGCAAACGGCTACATACCCACTACGCCATGGATAGATAGCTAGTTCATAGGTTTTTTGCGTTAGTTGGCCTGTTTATTTAAAAAGGCTGTACATCATTATGCTATGAAGCACGGGTTCGAGCTAAAACCATACCTCAATACCATTTATCTTGGATGAAGCCGCGGTGCAAAGCTACTGCATAATATATGTTAAACCTTGTTTTATAAATGACCCCACTACTTAGCATGTGTCTGCACTTTAAAATAAAACAAGCAAAATTCTGAACAAGCATGACTTCACAATTGAGAAGGAGTACTACAGCGCGCATGTGTTTGCTTGTATAGTTCTTGTACACGACACGGGTTTCAACTGACGCAAGTGTTAAGGCACTTGCGTAGTATGTATACTACAAAATTTAATAGCGTATGGGTTTGTTATGTTCTTTTTTAAAGGTAATCCCTCACTAGGAATAATTCCTGTATCGCGGGGAACTTCACAAACATTCAAGTAACGGACACAAAGAACTTAGAACAATCATTTGTGGATCAAACAATTTTTTGTCCCGTGTAGGGTACGAAACCACAACACTCGACGCGGTGGCAGTGATGAGGCGTCTACTTAACTACTACGTCATCCGTGCAGTCGCATATATAGCCTGCCTTGGTTACTTTTTCGTCGTGTACAAGAAACATTAAGTCTCCTCTACACATTGGCCCATGAAGGGCGATTAAAAAAGTGGCCATCATCGCCGCGATCATGGGTTGCTCTCTAAACAGTCTTGTGTGTTACATTTACTCACTGTCGTCTGTTGAAGATGGACGTCGAAGTGATAGCGGCTGCTGCTATCTATTTGCTCAGTACATATAATCATTATGTTTTTGGGAAGGACTGTTTCCCAACATACAATTCACGCTAGTTTGGGAATCCGGGCTGACACTGTAAATGTATAAACTTTTTTTGCAATAAAGATTTTATTATTAATTATCGGCATGTGCATCAAAAAAGGTCAAAAATTCAACCATTTTTGTTGCGTAACATAAATCCACCGGCACAACGCACTAACTTTCTTTTTTTTTAAATTGGCGTCACATGTTCACAGCGTTCCCGCCAAAAAACCACTACTTTCTTACTTGACCTCTGTCGTGCGACTGATTGATGGACGATTGTGTGGACACGCGCACGATCATCGGCACGCATTCCTTTGATATACCGATAATTCACCGATTAGTCACGATTATAGGCGATGATGGCCACTCACAGACGATTATGCTCTCTACACAATCGTGCATGCCTGTACTCGCCCATCATGGGCCATTGTGTAGTAGGGCATTTACATTTAAATCTAACGATGCCAACTTCAGGTTGTCATTTCATCTGCCTACGTCGAGGACATTGGGATGTAACTATGTATGTAGGTATATTTTTGAATTCTATTTCGCCAACTAAATTTTTAGATATAGACGTAATAGGAGGCGACTCTATTGCCGTTTACTGGGCACATTTTCCAGACTCCGTGCTGGCTACTGAATTTACTAGTGGGAAAACCAACAACTTACCTAAATCAAAGGAATTAGCGTCGACGAAGTAATCAGGAATCAGGAAATTGAACCCAAGATCTTATGCACAGCAGTCGCAAACACTACCGCTGCACCACCAAGGCAGTTTAAAATATATCTGTATCTTAGTAATAATGTATCCCTAACAGAAAAATACTTTGTTCGAAACAGGAATCACATGTAAGACCTCACGACCATATTCTCATAACAAGGAACAAACAATTCTCTTATAGATTTTTACAATGTCGTATAACTTTGAAGCAATTAACTTCAGCTATTTCTAAAGCTTGTCAAACCCCTATTTACTGCCACGGAAACAACAATAAATTCGCCTAGCAATATAAAATGTAACAGCTTAAAATAAGCAGTAAAACCGACGGTCGTTCATAATAATTAATAACAAATTTTAAAAGTTTCCGAATGGCGTTTCTGGCGTTTAAACCCAAACCCAATCGACTACCGAATAAACACACTGGCTGTAAATTTTATACAATTTTCCCGAAGCTAAATAACCTATTCCGATAAGTTAGTACTGCTATAAATCATTCAAAATACCCAATAACGTTCCCTCGCTGCACGTAAGCCGCTGTCGCACTTTATCATAATGAGCGCTCATAGGATTTGCAGATTTACAGGAAGCTGTGGATAATGACCTTAAGCTTGCTTAGTGATTGCCTAATCACTAGGCAAGCTTAAGGTAAGACTCGCTTTGTTTTTTTTTATTATTACTAAAGTGGCAAACAAGCATACGGTGCACCTGATGGTAAGTGGTCACCGTAGCCTATGGACGCCTGCAACACCAGAGGCATCACTTGCGCGTTGCCGACCCTTTGGGAGAAAAAGGGAGTAGGAAGGAGAAGTAGCGGGAATGGGGAAAGAGGTTAATTGAGCCTCCGGTACTCTCACTAACCGAATGAAACACAACGGTAGGAATACTGCTATTTCCCGTCGATATTCTGTGAGAGGGTAGTCCTTCCCCGGTCGAGCCGGCCCATTCATGCTGAAATCAGCGATCAAATTTTTAAAATTGATTTTTTGATATATGTACCTTATATACATTACTTTCATATGCATGAAGTAAAAAGCTGATGTTTTGACATTACAAAGAGACACTTAAATTTTATTTATTTGTATATATATTTTTATAGATAATTGATACCAAAAAATGCATAAAAGAGAATTTTTCTAACTTAAACCCAAAAAAAATTTCTCACCCGTGGAGTCGAATATAAATACACAATCATGTGAAAAATATAACTGCAAACTGGCATACCGTGTGGCCAATGATGTAGTACAAAAACGTATCATAAAAACAAATACTCCTTATTAAAGATTCCTTTATATTAATTTCACCTATTAATCTCATAGGCTTCCAAAAACATTACATTGAAATCCGAAATTCATTACGGATATCAATATACGTATAGTTGGTCAACCGAACCGAACGCGATCATCTATCATGGCGCCTGTTGGACGAATATAACATAAATGGACGGTCGAAAGTAAAATATCGTTCACGATATTTCTAGGCTCGTAGAAACAATACGAGTATACTGTGGGAACCAAATGCTGACGCAGATACATTCGAGCTTCGAGCACGGCGTAGTCGCGCACTCGATACATGGTTTTCGCCAACGATCAGGACAAGAGGAAATGTGCGTACAGTTAAATTCCTTTTTAGGATTTCTAGCTATAAAGTCAAAAATCTTTATTTCCTTAATAATACATACATACATACATAGATTCACGCCTGTTTCCCAGAGGGGTAGGCAGAGACTACGAATTTCCATTTGCTATGATCCTGACACACTTCTCTAGCTTCATTCACTTTCATCATATTCCTCATACACGCTCGTCGGTTCAAGGTGCTCTTAACCTGGCCTTTGTCCAGAACGCCTCCGATCTGATCGAGAAACGTTCGCCTAGGTTTTCCTCTTGCGACTGTTCCATTCACACTAGCTTTATCAACTTTCTTAGTCAGTCTTTCCTCGTCCATTCTTTCTTTCCGTAATAATTTGTAAACAAATCTTGGATACGTCAATCAACTGCTATATTAATTAAAATATTATAATAAAAATAAATAAAAGGAAATAATGTAGCATTAAAAAAAGCCTGTTACAAATTACTAGTATTCTTTCGTTGTTAGGATTGGGTTCATATCAAAACTGCAATAAGTGGGATTCATAACCACGACCTCTCGAACGCAAGTTATTAAGGGTCGGTTTTATTAGATCGATCGATCGACAGATCGATCAAATCCAAAATGGAAGTCAAATACCCGATTGAGCTTGATTATAATAGGGTAGGATGTAACTGGAGAGATAGGGGTACCAATTAAACATACATGTCTTGACAGCTATGATTTTAGGTTCCACGTAACAGGGAGGAGACTTACCAATCTAGTACCTACATTTCCAGACTCCGTGCTGAGAAATTCGAACTTAGGATCGCACGGAAACATGCCATGAAACCACAAAGGCTGACCAAAAGGATATTTTAAAAGAAATACATTATAATAGATACTACAATATACATCAACGTTGGTTTAATTTTATTATGATCTTTTTATTGAGTTACTAACTTTTGCCCGCGGCTTCGCTCGCGTTAATTTAGAATTTGACAATCAATTCGGGTTGTAATCTGCTTGTAATAATATAATTCAATCATGATTCGAAAGACACATGGCGCCATCTATTATCATAAGAACGTTATTGTTGGTTTCCTCAGGAACAGTAATTTTTTTCGGGATGAAAGGTAGTCTATGTCCGTTTCTGTACACCTGATAACGTATATGCAAAATTTCGGGATGATCGGTTCAGTGGTTTAGGCGTGCAAAGCTGACAAACAAACAAACTCATTTTCACTTATATAATATTAGTTAGGATTAGCTGTTACCTGCGACTTCGTCCGCGTAGATTTTAACTAAAAAGTGTTTGTCTCCGCGGAACCCAATTTTTTTTCTTAAATCAATGTAGCCTAAGTTACTCCTTATAACATTAGCTATCTGCCAGTGAAAGTCCCGTCAAAATCGGTTCAGCCGTTTCGGAGATTAGCTGGAACAAACAGACAGACAAACAAAAAATTTTAAAATAGATGTTTTCGTATATGTACCTTATATACTTTCATATATATTAGATAAAAAGCTGTTATTTTGACATTACAAACAGACACTTCAATTTAATTTTTTTGTATAGATGTATAGATTAGTATTACTGCCTGATCTATGAAACAGTTTCATATATTATTATATAGAATAAATAGTTCTTAATCCTTTAATTATTATTTAACTATATATTAAGATGGATAATTATTTTGTACGCTATAACGATAAAAATCTCACAGATTTTAGTAACTTGCTATGCTGCCATAATTAGAAATATATATAGCGTATATTTAAATCAATTCTAATAACATATTTATACAAAATATAACACAATAATAAATGTATTATTCAATAGCTGTATTCTAAAAACCTTTGTAAGTATAATCCGTTCCAAGGCTACATAAAATAAATACAATATCAGTAAGAATACGTAGTACTCAATATTCCGAGCCCAAGTTATCAGGCACCTGCCATATTAAATCTTTTCCAGAGGGAATTTGTGAGGCTTCTCCAATCCGCACAGCCTCAGATAAGGGGATATAAGTTTTAGATAAAATCTACCTGCACGCGAGCAAAGTAACGTAACGTATTGATCTTACGTCTAAGAAGGTTTACTTGTTAATTAAATGATTTGTGGATTCTCTCTGGTTCATTAATTATACTTAATTAATTATAGACATTGATTTGTTCTGTTTTTAGGATTTAAATAATAGAGATAATTTTAGGCCACTTGAAACATATAAAGGTTTTTAAAAAGTAAATCGGATTGCTATCATGACTAATATTATAAATAGAAAAGATTTGTATTTTATATGTTTATATTTCTGTTTATAATTTATAAACTCAACGTTTGTGAGTTTATGAATTATAAATTAAAAAAATTGGGGCTGTCTTTGGGGTCTTTGGGGATTGAAGTGAAAACTTTAATCCTTGATCATAAACACTTCTTCATAAACAACAAACAAATTTAAAAAAATAAAATCTGCAGGGTTGGATGCTAGTTCCTGATACTCTCTTAAGGGAGTCAAAATTTCGTTATTTTTTGCGTAGGACGCACCATTTCTGAGATATTGTTAATATTCTAAAAAAAATAAAAATGCGTGGAAGCGTGACGATGACCCGAGTTCCATGATTTTTGGTCACCCAGGAAGTGCTCAACGCGACTAAAGAAGTTTTCACTTCAAAAATATAAACTACTTGATTGGTTTGAAATCAGTATTTCAGTATTAGAAAGCTACTATATTCAGGAGTAAACATATGCTGTATAACATCATGTTACGAGCCAAGGTCAAACAGTAATCATAAACGTGGGTGAAACCGTGACAGATGGCTAGTACTAAAACATAGATCATGCCGACAATAGTATACGATTATGAGGTCGAGGCATTTTAATGAGATAACCTTAAAAGCGAATCGTTATATCGTGCGAAAATCAACGTATCTCAAATAGCAACGCAAATGTAGAGCTTCTTTATTATATTGTTAGCAGTTTATTGAAGTGAAAACTTCTTTAGGCGCGTTGAGCACTTCTTGGGTGATCAAAAATCATGGAACTCGCGTCATCGTCACGCTTCGGCATTGTCACTTCGGCATCGTCACGCTTCCCATTTTTTAAATACTTGCTCGAAATTTGACCAATAATATTGCTGATATATGTCATTATATATTGATATATGTAACCATAGTTACACGCTTCGACTGCGTGTGTCAAATGCACGCTTTTTAAATTATTTATGGATTAAAATTTGGTTTATAAAGAAGTGTTTATGGTCAAGGATTAAAGATTTGACTTCTATCGGCAGTCCCCAAAGACTGCCCCAATTTTTATTTTATTTAGAATACTCCTTACAGCTACAACTAAAAGCAAATTATATTGTGGTAATCAGCGCGCAATAAGGACGTCTGGGACGTTATTCAACGTCGAACGACCGAGCAACGTCAAACTTCGGTAACTTCGCCAGTTTCGAGATACCCTTAAAAGTATCTTAACGTTATTCTATACTTACCTTAAATAATTATATTTATGCTGGGCGCAGGGCACTGGCAGTTCGGTGTAATATGTTGATCCGGTGTACCACAGATGTCAAAATAACTCTTTTTAGAGTCTGTGGGTCAGTCTGTGGGTTCACGATACGCAGAGGGCTTACAGCGCTCTGCGTGTTCAATATAATAACGCGTTCAGGATGCTGGCTGGGCCGCCCCGCTATTGCAGCGCTTCTGGGATGTTTGCGGAGGCAAGAGTAGATGGTTTTCATGCCATTATCCGCAAACGGTGTGCTTCCCTGCTACGCAGAATGCGTGGTAGCTCACACAGCTTGTTAAGCACATTGTGTGATCGGTGGGACAGTCCGATTTTGGGACGCTGGATACGGCTACACACGACGTCGACAGTGTCCAGAAACCGGGCCTGGGTCATAATATGTATTATGTGTAAAATTTATATGTTACTAACACTAGGTTAAGTATTCTGTCTGTTACTAACACTTTATGGACCCTGGTCTGCAATAAATATTTATTATTATTATTATTTATTAGGCAAACACCTAAAATATAACTAGGAATTCATGATGTCACTAGATCAATAGTGATGCGTCCCTGGAATCGTTCACGTTAAATCGATCGTGAATATCTCTCAGGAATCGGCTTTGTTTCTCGGATCTAAAAATCCCCGTGTTGATCCGGACTGTAATTTATTTCTGTGTCAATTTTGATCGGAAACCGAAGGGATAAACCTGTCGTTGGTAAAAGAGAATTGAGGCTTAGGCAATTTGTGTGCACAAACAAAGAGTTTTCTAAACTGTTACGAACTAAGGCCATGTTCACATCGACAAGCGCATTTCTGGAGTTTGGAAATCTTGCACTTCGAACATAATATGCAGCATTGCATTTGATTATCCGTTTCTTATTCAAATTGGCATCCAACGACAACGAATAAATCGGTATTCGAATTCTCATCGCTAACTTATTTTTTACCGACTTTAAAAAAAGGAGGAGGTACTCAATTCGTCTGTATTTTTTTATGTTTGTTACCTCTTTACTTTCGACTGGGGGAAACGGATTTTGATGATATTTTTTTATTTGAAAGTTGGTGCTTCTTGTGTGGTCCCATTTAATTTTCATCAAGATTTGACCATTCGCTTTCAAGTTATCCTTAATAATGCGTATTTGGCTACATTGATGATGTTGTCACATTTGGCAAGGTTAACTAAAAACCGAGAAATAAACAAAATTTTAACAAAAAAGAAAACCGACTTCAGAATATTCTAAAACTTAAAATTAATAAATAATTATTATTATAAATAATTGAAATTTGCTTATCATTAAAAAAATAAATGCGGCATTCATGTTTTTTATTTGCGTAAATCCGTACCTCTAATTATTATTTGTTTTAATTTGTAATGCTTTTTACGTACCGACCTTTCTATGTCAGTCACTTGCTGTAGTGAACTCGTTTAAAAATTCATCATTTGTACTGAGCATGCTCGCAGTTATTCTTTCAGCCAAACCCTTTACGCTCTTATATGTTTCCTATGATACTCATACGAGTAGCCTCTCGAAGCATACAAAATATTAGTCTCAGCTTTCGTGAATACCATAGAACAGAATATGTTCTGCGTTGAATAGCCATGACAGTCGATTTGTTAATTCTATAGGATAGATATTTTAATTCTCAGTCAATTCGTTACAATTAGTCTGAGTGGCATGAAAAGCTCCAGCATTAGATTTGCTACTAATCAAACAATAGGAATAATAATATGAAATAAATGAAAAGAAATAGATAGATCTCATAAATATATAATTTATTAAAAATACGAATGCTTAACAAAATTAGATTACATTGCTAGTCCTCATCTATTTCGCTAGTAAGAGCCATGTAACTGTTGGGATTAAGAAGATAAGGTTCACAAATATTTTTCTTTTCGTATGCGGTCTGGATTTCAGGGTCTAGGTGTTCATTAATGATAGTAGCGCAGCGTGCGTCTTCCAATGCGTGCGCTAGCGGTGCGCGTAGTTGGTGGACCATGATTGGTTCTTGAGAATGTTGTTGCAAAGATGTTGTAGCTGGCGCCTCATGTGCCGTCGCAGCACGTAGTAGTACTATCCGGGAACGTAATGGATGCACCGCAGCTCTGTAGCGTCGAGCTTGTTCGATACGCACCAGCGCTGCTTCTATAAGAGCACTAGCATATTGCACCGAATGAGACACTCGCCCTTTCAGGAATTGCACGCAAATTTCTACTTTCTGTGCCCAATTTGCAGCCTTTTGTAGTGCTTTATCCAGCCCTGCCATGTCTTCACCAACCATTAGCTTGGACATATGTCTCACCACCGCATCCTGAAGCTGTTCTTCTGTTTTGTATAATGAAAGGTGTTCGTCAATTACAGTCTTGAGTTCGTCTGGGGCATATCCAATGCAGTATACTGTACCGGTTATACCTATAAAAGAGATTACGATATTATTAATTTATTATAATAGATTTGGATATAATCATGTAAATATCAGTGCCTACTTGGATATATTTATCATCACGAAATTAATTCAAGTTTTTGTGAAGCCAGGGGGAGAGCTCGGTTTTAATCAACATAAATTTACAAGTATAGTTACAAGTATATAGCTTAAATTTGTCACTAAGCTATACTTGTAATATCTTAAAGGACAAAAACTAGTATCCAATCGATAAGTTTGTAGCAGTGATCTAAGCCAAACTACAAAATCTATTCTTACCATATTCCTCCAAAATGCTTGCAATCTCCAGTGCCACCGAAACACCGCTTTCATAACCCAACAGATTGAAGTTATCTTTAATGGCCGCCTTCGAAATCAAGAACTGTAATACAAATTAAGTAAATCTATTTTATTACAATCAATTTGTTTATTATGTCTATTCTGGTCTACTATAATTTTGGTCTGTTGATTGGGTGCAAACGTAAATTTATTAGTACCATATTGTTATCTTTTTTATCCCAATCAAATCTGATTCTGTATAAAATATCAATTGCTGCTTCATGCAGTAAATCGGTTGTGAGAATAAGAGGTTTTGGTTATATCGCTATTTCCTTGCACAGGGCACTAAAATAGCCATTACGCCACAACACTATATCTTGCATACTTTTTCTGCTATTTGGCAAATGCTCCTACTAACAGATTGAAAAGCTTCTTTGGCTTTTGGTTTATTTTATTAATGATTTAATACAATTGAAGAATCCCTAGTAATTTAAATTTTGATTGAAATAATAAAAACAAATTCAAGGCTTCTACCCTGTATGTCCAAAACTCAAAGGAAACATGAAGTTCAAAACAGATTAGCAATAGTATATTTCCTTGACGTCACAAAACATCAGAAAGCCACCTTTATTTTTAAAATGAGTTCTCATTATATAACTTACGTTAGCGAATCTCTCGGCGGTGTCGCGCACAGTCTCACGTGGATAGTCGAGTCCCGGCTGCAGCACAAGCGCCGGCAGTTTGAGGCGCTCACACATCGTGCGGAATCGCTCGTGGTGACCCTCCATACCCGGCACTATGTACAGGTACGACGCTGATGAATCAAATTCATCGTCACGCTGGAAAATAAATACAAATTTATAATCTAATGTAACTCTAATGATTTTTATCGGTCAAATAAAATGTATAGCCAATATCAACATGCGTAGATTTATATAAATATTTACCAAAGAAGCGCTATTGGCCATCGTAGGCATGAAGACTCTTTCTGTAGTAGCCTGTAACTCGTCTGAGTCTACTTGCGTGAAGAATGCTCCCAGACCCTTGATATCTTCAAAGGTGAAGTCCGATTTATCCAAATGCAAGATTCTATAATTGGAAGAAAGTAATGACTGTAGCTATATTTACATTAATAATATATTACATTATGAATTATTTACAATTATTATTTTCCATAGATACGCTCATCACAGAAATGGGTAGGATCTCATAAAAAACGTAATATCGTTCTGATACTATATTTTATACTGCTAATATAGTAAACTTTTTTAAAGCTTGATTTTTGTAAGTCCTCACAAAAGTTTTGAATCGAAGTTTACATACGTTTACTTGGATTCTGATGCAGATAAATGCCCTAGGGGATAGCAAAAGCCTTGAGCGTCAATTTTGAAATGTCTTACATAATGAAGATTATCTTCTTCGTCTTATATTTAAAAACGATACTCACGTTTTAAGAGACAGCTGTGGCAGCTGTGTTTCGTTGAGAGGAACGTTGTAGTGAACGCGCAGGAAAGTGGCGATATGTTGTAGTCTGTCCTCTTTAACTCCAAGCTCCTCCAATGTAGCAGCTGTAGGTATGTCTTTTGATATTGTGATGCCTGGAATAAATATATGTTTAGTATTTGACATAAGTACTATTACACTTTTATAGGTCATGTGTTCATTTATCATATCTTCAGCGTGTGATTGATTAAATAAGAAGAAACAAAAATCAAATAATTGGTATCATTATAAATTGATTTTGATATTGTACTTACCGCCTATTGATGCAATTTGCTCAAGTAACGTAAGTTTCTGTTCCGGTACTGCTCTCGCAATTAATACAGTTTCAGAGAATCGCAATGCGTGCTCAATAGCATTGAGTGTCTCATGCCAGCCCAAATTAGCATCCTTTGGTGAAAAGATAACAAGATTATTAATAATCAAGACGTGAATTCAACATTTTAATAAACGTGGTCATGCGCATAGTCTAGAGATGTAACATACGAAGATACTAATGTTTATACGGACCCTGACCTTTGATTCTGTTTTAAATTGCTACTGGATGTCTAACTAATAGTGGAAAGGCAGTCCGCACCACGATTGCCAATTTAAAGTGAGTGGAATAAATAGCAAAAGCACGTAAATTAATATGAAGGTCTTTGGAAATCGTCTTATTCGGACACTAACTGACTACTAACTAGCGCGCTATGTCCATTGGTCCAGCACACTTCTTTGCTTTTCTCCGGTTTGTCAGAATAGGCTACATTATTATTGACGAGTTCGTCTATTAGGCACGCGCACAGCGTGGTACACCGTACACATCGTTTTGTACAGTGATAAATACACTTACGTTTCTAAGTTCAGAGAGACATAACAATGTGGCAGGTAGTTTACTGCGGACGCGAGACAGACACGTCAAGTGACCACTCATAGTATCACCATTGTTTAATATCGCGAAATATCTGAAACATACAAAAGTTTGATGGAGCACATGTTTAAACTAAAGCAATCCTTATAATAATTTAATACAGGACATATTTTTAAATAACTTGTTTCATCATTACCTTAGATTAGGACACAACTTTCTCGATACTGAGTCCAAGGCTTGGAACAATGATTCGTGTATATTTTGACCAGCACCGACCGCAGAATATATCCCTTGCAAGTCACCAAGTTGTTTGGCCTTATTGATTAGATTTACAACATCCTTCTCAGTGTTTAAGTTATCAGAAGATACTTGGACCTGCACGCTATTCCTTTCCCAAGATCTAAAATGATATTAATTATAATAAAATAGTTCTTTAGTTAATAAACTAAAGAAGAGACAATCTCTTGCGATAATTTTACATTTTAAAAGTTTGCCATCTCACCGCTTTTTAAATTGGAACTTAGCAGGCATATGGCCCTTGTAAAGAACATGCACATTCTTCGCACCACGGTCTACAAGCCTATCGACGAGTTGAAGTCCGAACGTTGCATCATCGAACAGTACCAGCTGACAAAGATCTGGGTTGCAATATATTCTACAACAAACAAATCAATTTTGATATACAAGCTAACATTTACGTGAATGCCTAGAAAATACATAATGAATTAGACTATAATACAAATTAAATTTAAAGCATATTGATGAATTAAATAAATGGTACACATTATTTTTATATTTTTAAAGCTTTCCTTTTTGATCTCATGTCAAAATATTTAGTTTTACTTATGTATATGTAATAATAAAATAATATAAAATGGAGTAGTGTCAGTACCTGTTGTGCTCGGTGCGCGGCTTGTCGTCTTGTATGCGCAGCAGCACTCGTCCGCGATGTCGACTCGCCGCCAGCAGGCGGAAGGCGCGCGCCGTCTCACTCGGAGCATACGTCACGTGCGACAGCGGACGAACAAAGCCGCGAGCAATGCCTTCTGCCAACATTGCTTGCAATTTCTACAAAACACGTTACAAAGATACAAAATCAAATACATCCTAATTATATTATATATATTTCGTTCATTAATAGTTATTGGATTTATGTACTAACCTTCATTTCGTCTTTTTTCCCTTCTTTAAATATTGAAGACATGTCAGCAAAAACGTAGGATCTTTCTTGCGTTAAATGATTCATTCCAAATTTGTAAGCTTCGTGTGCGTGAAGCTGCGACAACTCAAGTACTTTACCAATAGATGCTAAGCACCTAAAGGAAGTCTGTAATTGACAGAAATGTTATTAGTTAACAAATCAAAAAACCTGATTTTTATCTCAGCTGATATATTAATTGATCTCCATTGTTTCTTTGTGATTTAAAAACATAGCTTGTAGCTGTGATATGTCAGAAAATTTGCTTGCTTGTTTTTATTATACATCAAATGCCCGTAATAATGATCAAACTTACGTCTCTTAGGTCTTCTTTTACAGTGCTTATAATAATAGCGCAACCCTTGCCCTTAGTTTCTTGTAAGACCATATCCGCAAAAGAATCATCACGAGAATTGCCAATATTTTTTTCTGAAAACAATTTTAGTAGGGTATTAATATGTTAGATGTATTACAAAGATATATTTTAATAGTGTCGGAAAATTTCTTAATTAAAACGCACAGGTCCAATGTTTCAACCCCAAATAGCTTATACACATAATTACTAACACTGTTTCAGTTAGTTTGTATGTACATACCATTTAGTTCCGGGAATAATTTACGCAAGAATTCCTTCTTACGTATATCACTGACAGTTGTGAACACTCGGCAGCCGAGATATAACGCTATAGCAATAGCCGCTTGTCCTGTAGCTCCGCAACCACCGTGGATCAATACACTGTCTCCTCGTAATAACTCGCTCTTCATTGCCTGTAACCCAAAACTTACGTTAATATCTTCAAGTATATTTTAATTGCATAGCAGCAGTTCTGGGACGTGGTGAAAAGGAGCATCGCCACACAAACCCCAAGCAGCCCGAATAAAAATATACCTATAGACCACCCCACAAGTCGAAGCGCCAATAACACTACAGAAGTACCTGTAGAAGATAGCTATAGCCATTTATTCGTTTGCATAGACCACGTGATTTTTCTTCGATATGAGAAACTAAAATTGTTACTCCTTATATCCTACGACTATATTGTAAATTGTTACTGCTAATATCCTAGGCATCGTAAGCAAATCAATACTAAAATCCAAATCACTTACGAGGCAGTATAGTGCATGTACGTATGCGAGCGGCACGGTGGCCGCTTCCTCAAGACTCCAGTGTGCCGGTACCGGCCACAGGAGCTCCGGCTGCGCGCGGACCTGCGTACTCGCTGCTCCACCGTACACCAAACCCATTACACGTTCGCCACTGAAAATACAAATAATAATTTATGTAATATATCTTTAAAATAACTAAAATTTTTGACAATATATCGAAGTCTATCTGACCTCCTCAACCTAAAAATATCATAATATGTATTTAAGGCTTGCTGACTCTCTAACTAGTTTTACGTAAATATTTATTGAGACTGTATGTAATAAACGTCCCATAAGACCTACTGTATAATATTATAAGAACACATAATATATAAACAAATCATATACCTGGCTGTTGTACCGCTGAAGTCCATTCCAAAACAATTATCAGCATCTTTCTCGTTCAGAATAGTTCCATTAGCTTTCTTGACGTCAGTGTTGCTAATGCCAGCGTAGTGAACCTGAATATAAATAATAATCACAAACTTAATTATAATTTATATAAAAAAATAAAGAGACAGTGTAGAAAAGCATTACGTACTATAATGGTACTTGAAAGGCATTTACTTACGTTTACAGTGAGTGCATTATTTGCGAGTTCAGGAGCTTCGATCCAGTAAAAGGAATCATAATTCCAAATTTGTGAAGTCTTTAACATTACGTTATCGGTTGCTGCAGTATTGTTATGAACTGGTAGATAATATTCACCTCCCCATTTACACTGAAATATTACAGTATTTTAAACATATTTTGTACACTGATATAAGATAATATTAATATTTAATGTATAATTTATCGACGCTTACTTGATCTACAACATTGAAAGCTAGCTCAATATCAGGAAGCTCATCCACAAAGAAGTTATTTCCTTCGTTGTTGATCATTATTAGCTGGATCAAATTGCGATCAGCCTCCTTCCGCCAGGTTTTAATTATTTTCTTGAGACCAGCTGGCGCCGGGTATGAACTGAATACTAGGAGACGATGCGTGGAGGGCACGTTAGCTCGCGCAGAGCTCAGGAGAGTATAATCAGTAGGTGTACGGATTGTTACTGCAGTAGCGATGGATGGAGTTGGTGCTGGCCTCCAACGTACAAGTTGCAAACGTGATCGCGCGTTGCGTTCACCAGAAAGCGTTGATATCACGCTGTATAGAGACGAAGGTCGTACGCGACTGCCGAGCACTTGATCTTCCTCGGTGATTATGAATTTATTAGACGGTAATACGCGATGCAGTTGTTGACATACCTGGTAATTAAAGTATTTATTAACTATTTGATAGAAATCATATTAAATCACTAAAAATATCAACAGAAAACTCCGCTTACATCATTATTTGCTGATAGGTTGTACACGATCACGACATCTGCTTGTTTAAGTATCTCACCGTTCTTCATGCAGGCTTCATAATTGACTTGTTCATATTGAACCTTTACGCCGCATACATTTGATCCAATATTTTGCATTATGCCAAATACGTTACCTTCCGAATGGTTATTTGTTAATCCAACTATTTTTATTGCATCTTTATTTACGTTTTCTGCAACTATTTGCACGAAAACCATCAAGGACGTTGCAACCTAAAAATAATACGTTTCTTTGTTTATTTGATATTTCTAAGAGAATATTTAACATTTGCATTTGATTATCATTGCATTAGTTCATAGTGCATTATTTATATATTACTTACATCTAAATCAGTCTGTTCGTTTTGAATAAACCTTAAAGTTTGGAACTCAATCTTGTTGTTGGTAGATGCTGGCAAATTTTTGAACCAGATGTCTTCAATTACAACTCCGCCACAACTGAATTAAAATAGAATATTATGTAGATTATTTAACTTTAGTATCTATCCGGATAGCTTTCTATCTGCACCCTAAACAATGAATTACGGTGATAGCATTCTTGTTATACATTCGTCAGTGGCAAATTCATATTTAATATTTAAAACGAATACCAGGCTTTATTTTTAACTAACTATAAATTAAATAAATATGTTCTTTGTATTTTTAAAACATACATAAAAATATCTTTCAATCTCGATTTAATTAAAAACATATTCCGTTAATTTCTTTTGTATTGCTTTCAAAGAATTGCTGTTCTTTTTTATGCGGGTGCCTATGCTTCTCTTGGTTTGACCAACGTATGAGCGACCACAGTCATAATCTCTTTTATAGGCCCCTGCGTCTTGTAATGGTAATTGGCACTTGACGGATAGTAAACAAAATAGGCTAAATAATTTATTGTATGAAAAATGCTACTACTCCGTTAAGGACTTTCTAAATGACATGTTTTGTTAATTATTTAAGTTATGCTTTAGTTTTGGTATTATAAATGTAATTTAGGTTTAGATTTGTTGTATTTGTGTATTTATGTCTTTATAATTTTAATTTTTGTAGACCGATTGTATTGACAGGACACAGCACTATACACTATATTTGAGTTCGTTTTTGTAATATTTTTTTCTAAACCTGTGTTTTACTAATAAAAATAATTTAAATTTGAATAAACACCAACGAAGAGAGCTTTAACCAACACATACTTCAAGCCACCAACGAAGATAAGTACATTTTTCAAAAGAACACCGATTTCTATCAAGAATGCTTCGCGGGGCTATTGAAATAAAAAACAGGATAATTAGTAGAAGAATAGTTACGATGGTAGGAATGTACCAGCTTGGGATGCAGTAATTCAAATAGTGTAACCCAAGAAGTAGCAAAACACACCTAGATTTCATGATACATTGCGCTCGTTCTGCGTAAACAGAAACACCAATGATTAAATGATGTTCGGGTACTTTGAATAAACTACACTTCAGAACATTGAAACAACTACCATCTTAGCCACCCCGTGAACATGGCTGCTGAAAAGCAACCGAAACGTTGGGGAAAGTGTAAACTCAAAGTCTCAAATATAAATATTTAATTTAATTACCTTAAAATGTAGTTAGCTTTAATAGTAAATGTTAATAAAACAACGCAATAAAATCCATATAAAGTAGTTTAGTTTCAATTACCGGTATCATTTATTTGATTTCGTATACTTATAATTTAATTACCGTTTATTCTTCAGACAATAATGAAAACTCGCATTATTAAAATTATGAAGCGTTTCGAAAAAAGAGCACGAATATAATGTGAAGAAATTAAATCGATAAGCATAAAATGATATGAACTGAATGAAAGAATTAATTATTGTTACAGAGGAAGAATATCATAACAAAATGGAAGAAAATAACCATAATAGAGGAAGAGAATCAAGATGAAGAGAAAATGGACAAAATAATAAGCGTGATAAAAGAAGACGATCAGTTTGGGCAGCTAATGAAAAAAGCAAGCGTTGATGCAGAAATTAGATTAAGTAGAATGGAAAGTAACCATGATAGAGGAAGAGGACCAGAATGGACCGAGGATGGCAGTGAAATTAAGCGCAATAGAAAAAGAGGATCAAGATAAACAAAATATTGAAGAAATTTTAAGCATAATAAGCAGTACAGCGTCTGAAACTGAATTATCAATAAGACTTGATTTATTAGTTTATAGAATATGCTTCTTTATTACGTATATACAAAAAATAATACTGATTTCATAAGACTCCCATTATGTTTTAAGAAAAGTTTAATTTGGATAGTTTAATTTACTATGGCGGCTATTTATAAACAATAAAATGTTGTTTTATTTTTCAAATGAAAATCCACTTACAAATTCCTTCTAGTTAACAAAATTCTCACAATTTTATTTTATCTGTATGGAACTTGTATCAATAAACACTTTAGTAATTTCAAAATGTACCAAATTACACAACAGTTTGTATCATGACTCACATTTTATCTTAAATACAATACAAGTGTATAAAGATTCAAATTCAATTTAGCTCACACATTTCTGGTTGTAATGTAAATTTGAATTTTTAATGTACATATGAAGTATATTTATTTTACACCTTTTTGTTTTATTAAGACCTTAAAGTATAAACCTCCAAAAATACGAATCATAGATCTTTTAACACCAAACCAATATACGACGTGTAAAATGGTTCATGTAATTTTAAATTAATTGACACATAAAACGACGTTAATATTAGTTGTGTTAACTGGTACAACTTGATTTATTTTTAAATAATAAAAAAACTATATAAATTAATGCATTTTTTCTTACATTGAAACATGCTCAAAGATAATGTTTAGCACTGAAATTAATCAGGTTCTATTTTAGTGAAGTAGAAAAAGAGTAAGAATTTTTTGAAACTTCAACGTTAAATATCTCAAAATCATGATTTTCAAGTTATATCACTTTTCACTGAAGGTACAGAATTATAGTTAATTTTAGCAATTATTGACCAAAGCGTACATAATTATGACAATATAATTTGGTAATTCGTATTTTGTTAGCATCTGCATAAAAGGGTCAGGGTTCGGCCCCAGGATTACATATATATTTTTATTAAGAAATTTGCATTATCAGCACGCTTTCTGATAATGTGATACAAAGATGGCAATATGCCTATTACGTAATACACTATGCCTCAATTTGTGAAGCTACATATGTATGAATAAGGCAAATTTCACTAACTACACCTATTACGTGGGTCATAAAATATAATATTATATCACACACACATAACACCATCTAGCCCAAACTAAGTAGAGCTTGTACTAGCGGACGGGTTGGGGATGTAATGCCTTGTAGCCAAAGGCATAAATAGGCCTGTGGCTTATATAATTGTAAGTATACATAATATGTAAGTAACCTTTAACTATTTTATGTACCTCATATACCATAGTCGCCGTCAGGCCTCTACTATGAGACGCTTGTTTGTCTAAAGAGCAAATCCAGTGTTACTCAAACCGTCCGCGTCATGTTTACCTGCGCTAGCTGTGGTTCCGAGCATACCATCGGTCCTGTTGGTAGTGGTTACAAGCAACATTATCAGTGTGCCGGAGTTACTGAAGCTGGATACCGAAGACTCTGGACTAAATATAGGTGAGATTGAAATAAAACCCAACTACGTGCTTAGGCTCCTGGAATCTTTAGATCTCACCAAAGGCGCGGGTCCTGACAACATACTGCCATTATTAATTGACAAGTGTGCCAAAGGATTAGCTAAGCCATTAACGATAATTTTTTCGCGTTCTGTTAAGGAAGGAATTATGCCTAGTATATGGAAGTACGCGTACATAACGCAAAAGTGACAATAAAGGTGTTACCAATAACTACAGATCCATATCCAAATTACGTCTGTTTGGAAAAATACTTGAACGCCTTATTTACACGCAAGTATACAGCACATTATCTTCGGCCTTCATTCCCGAATAGACCGGCTTCCTTAAAAACCGCTCGACTACCACTAACCTACTTTCATTCGTCGACTTCACTACAAAGTGTATGGACGATGGCGGTCAGGTGGACTGTATATTTTTACAGACTATAGTAATGTTTCGACCGTATTGACCATAATATACTTTTACAGAAGATTTTTTACGCAGGCATTCATGGCAACTTATACGGGTGGATGACATCTTATATACAGAATCGTTCCCAGGCTGTTGCAATCAACGGTGTTGTATCAAAGTGGCATGTAGTCACTTCAGGAGTTCCCCAGGGATCGCTTCTTGTACCTGTTTGATTTAATATTTTCTTTGATGATATTCACACGTGCTTTCAAAATCCATCGTTTCTACTTTACCAGATGACATGAAAACTTTCAAACATATAGACAATGTCGTAGACTGCTTTTCTTTACAACAAGATTTTGAAAGACTAGAAAATTATTGTCTGCTGAATAATCTAGAACTCAATGTATCTAAATGTTACACAATTACGTTCACTCGCAAAGCCAACAGCATAATATCCCACACATATACTATAAAGAATGACCATCTGAAACGAGTAGATTACATACGAGATTTAGTGGTGATACACGTCTCTGAACTTACCTATGAGAAGCACATAGATCACATAGTGAAAAAAACTAACATACCCATGGGGTTTTAAAAAAGATCTTGCTCCCAGTTAGCGGATGTGAAAATAATAAAAATATTGTTCTGTTCCTTCGTCCGTAGCTCATTAGAATACTGTTCGCAAGTTTGGAATCCTGTGTATGATTTTTATATTTCAAGATTGGAATCTATCCAGCGAAATTTTACAAGATATCTTCAGTATAGTAATCGAGGTGCAAAAGGTACCATTTACTACCACTTATGGAGAGAAGGAATATATCAGATGAGATATCTGTTTTATTTTTCTCGTTAAGTTAGCACAATCTTACATTGACGCCCCACAACTTCTCTCGAAGATTCAGTTACGTGCCCCTACTAGATCTGTTAGGATACCTTTTCTTATTCCTAACGTCCCCCACTGCAGCACAAATTACAAACAGAATTCTTTCTTTATAAGATCCGCTAAGTGTTATAATAAATTGGTTGACTTTTCTGAACTTGACTTGTTCACTACTAAGCCGCATGCATTTAATCAAATACTTTCTAAACATTGGTACGAATTGGTTCAATAACTGTTTGTATGGCAGTTCATGACGTATTATTATAATATATGGTGTAGTATTATTGTTATAGTACGTTTCATAATTGAACCAAATATTTTTTTTTGTAAACATGTAATTGGTAGGTAGTTGTACTATTTGTTTTATCTTTAAGTTGTTAATATTGTTTGTTTTCTGATTATAATATGTAAAATAATATAAAAATAAAGTACCTCGTTTTGAAATTTTCGTTTATGTTGGCTCTGAGCAGAACATTTTCTTTAGAGGCGGCAATTACGTCTGCGTTGTGTTTTTCGACGTTGATACGAATTCTTCTGATTTGTTTTGGTTTGGAAACTGTGTTGTGCATCTGTCGCAGCGCGTTCAGCTGCAGCATTCCGTCAATGAAGGTGACCCAATTGCCGCACCATACTAGATCTGCTTTATCTAGAGACGTGTTCGCGCGCTCAATACTACGGAACTCCCCGCTAAAGAAAAACAAAACGATTTCATTTTTATGTTTTAATATTGTCAATAATTAAATTTATATGAGTAATATGAGTACGTTCCGGCAATAAGACAAAGTAAAAGGAAGATATAAAGGTATATAGGTGGTTTTGGCTTGAGAAAAATATCCACGACGTCAGATTGACCAACAAACATTTGGACGAAGAAGACCTAGACAAACGATCTCTATAGATATCGGGGACATTCTAAAGAAAGGCCAAGTTAAAAATACCCTGAGTGCCCATGAAAAAAATTACGGGTCATAAATCGTTAGCCTAGTGGGAAACCGTTGGACTGCCACGCAGAGGTCTCGAGTTCGAATCCAAGGCGCGCATCTCTGACTTTTCGAAGTTATATGCGTATTAAATAGTTGATTATCGCTTGCTTGCTTTAACGGTGAAGGAAAACATCGTGAGGAAACCTGCATGTCTGAGAGTTCTCCATAATGTTCTCGAAGATATGTGAAGTCTGCCAACCCGCACTAGGCCAGCGTGGTGGACTATGGCCTAACCCTTCTCATAGTGAGAAGAGGCCCGTGTCCAGCAATGAGACAGTTTAATACAGGATTGATATTATTAAGTCGTAGTCTTGTTCAACCCCCAAAAGATAGAGGTCGTGATATCTGTATGATGCAAACAATGTCTTTGTTTTAAGTTTTACCTGTATGTATAATCGCGTTCTTGAAGTAAACCATAAATATCAGAAGCAGTGAGATTCATTTGTTCATCTATATTAATGGTTTTAATGTCAGTTTTCTTAATGTCAGATTTATAAGCGACAATCATTCCTGTAGCTACAACTATATTTTCATATAAAACCTGTAGAAGAAATATTAGAGTTTTATTTTTATTTATATGAATACTATATAAATTTACTTATTCAAATTTCAATCTATTTTACTTACCTCAAAATTACCAGTTCCTCTTTGAATCTGTACTCGGAGTGTTAACTGGGTTTGGTCTTGCAATGCAGGCTGTGCATGAAGATGAATATCTCTGAATTCAACAGATAGTTCTTTCTTCCGTACATTCAGAGTCATGGCGAGGGTATCCCATACAGCGACAAGAATGGCAGAGGTCGGGTATACTATTGCATCTGGAATATACAGTTATCTATAAAATTTGTTAAACTCATATGGATTACTTGGCTTTGCCCAACTAGTTCCCAACCAATTGTGGTTCTTATCATGAGCGAGACATTTAGTCACGCTAGGACGTCGATATGCTAGTAGTACGTAAACAAAATTAATATCTTTATCAGTGAATGTAATTAAATGTTTCCGTTCACTAGTTTTTATATATAGCTACTGACAAAGTTCCTATATACAGTGATAGAAAGATAAAAAGTAAGTAAAAATAATACCTTTTATTACGTTTCCATTCAGGTACTGATTCTCTTTATCGTGTAATGAAACCTTGCAATTATAAACTGCAGCCATCTTCCTGCGAGCAGTCCGGTATAGTGGCATGGCCCTGTAAATTGCCTATAGTAAGTATCCAATAATGTACATAATTATGTATATTTAATTTTTACATTAAAGATTAAATACTAACCATTTTTCTCCATGTGACCACTGAATATTATGAGATAAGAAAGGTGTGCCAGTGGAAACGGGCATTTCAACTTTAGGATAAAGAATTTGAACTTTAGGATTGTATCCTTCCATAAACAGTCTGTAATGGAACAAAATTAAAGTTAATAATAAAATTTTAAGCCAAATTCGATAATATTTAATCAGGCAGTATTAAAAATTCTTTGATCTACTGACTTTCCAACAGCCTCCAGAAGGAGCAAAGTATTATCGGGATGCTTGCGTCGTGTCAGTGCAATATTTTTACATTCATCGGGTAGGGAGCGCTTTAGGATGGCCTGTAGAAGACCGTGGGGAGCGACCTCCACCAATACAGCATTACTTGGTATTTCGGGTAAAGTTTCTTCAAAAAGTACCGGGCACTGAAAAATGAATACGTTTGTACTAATACTTCAGAAAATGCATTTTACATTTAAATTAGCTTGTTTTTTTCTTACCAGCAGATTGTTAGTATGATACTCGGCTGACGAATATTGAGCTAAATCTTCATCCCATCTATCCTTTGGCACAGAAGTAGAAACCCAACGAGTGCTACGTTGTTTTGGAGATGTGATTACTTCTTTTAAGTATTTGAGTAGACCGGGACCTACAGTCAAACTGTGTTAGTGAAATCAAAACCAGTAACGATATTTATATTAGTTTTTAAGGTTAAAACGTACCAGCATCCGCAATGTAACGCGAGTGGTAGGCGATGTTGGAACACGGCACTTCCTTAGCAAAGATTCCCTTATCAGTCAGTACAGCGACAAAATCACGCATAATATCGGCAGGTCCAGAAATTGTGCTGGACTCGGGACCGTTGTGACAAGCAACTACAATCTCAGGTGGAATCAATTTACAAATCTAAAATCCGAAATGAAACGTCAGTATTAAAGTTTCTTCTATAAATGATAGTATGTATAATTAACGTAGATGCTATATTTCACCTTTTCATATCCCAAGCCGACAGCAGCCATAGAACCACGTATAAATGGTGTCTGCAAGGAAACTAATCCACGGCTGTATGCAGATAGAATCATCTCCTCCGCTGTCAAACAACCATCTGCATATGCGCATCCTAGTTCACCCACGCTGTGACCTGTTATTGTATTAATATTACACACTTAGTATATTTGTCGTAATCTGGATCGAACTTAATTATATAAATAAATAATATTTTACCAATAATTCCATCAGGCACCAAACCCAATTCGCGAAGAACATCAGTGAGACCGATTTGCACAGCAGCTATTCCGACAAATGAATGCAGAATGTTGTCATAGATTTTATCATCATTAGCTGTTATTATGTGGACTATATCGATGCCTTTTGGCTCCAAAGCTCGACGACATCTAATAATGTGATATTTATATAATTATTATGTTCTATTACTATAAATTTCAGATATATAATAAAAGAAAAATATTATACAAGAAATATGTCTGGTTATTAAGAAAATAAATAAAGATGCTTTTTAAAATCTATTTTGTTACATCCAGGCAGGAATTGGTGTCCTCAAATTCTGAATTTAATCTTTTGCGAGGCAATGTTCGTCGTTTCGTAGTGACAAGAGAATGGAGGTGCATGTAACGTAGAACAATGACAAACGCGCTACCAATACTACAGATGATCATATTTAAAAATATTGAATCTGAATCAATAATGAACTATTATTTACCTTTCAATAGCAGCTGCGAAGATAGGTATACGCATAAGCTGCATGCCCATGCCTGCCCACTGTGAGCCCATCCCACTGTATACAAACCACAGCGGTCGCCTCACGTCGTCAAAGTACTCAGCTTTCTCAGCCAGACTGACAGTCTTGTTTTCCGCATTTGTGCCTATAGTAATAAAATTGTCATCATTAGACATGAGTGTGAAATCTTTTGACTGATTCTATCGCTATGATTCTCGAATTGTAACTAATTTTGGCATGATACTGCCAAATACGTGCCATAATGCTGGCCATATGGACTACTTTAGCAAAATTAATGCAATGATATAATTATACGCAAGTCGTAGGTATATCTGATAAAAGATCTGTTATGACACAAAATATTTTCTGATCCCGAAGACTTGGCTCGTAAGGTTATCAAATCATTTCACTCTCACACACACACACACCACACACACACATATACACATACACACACCACACACACACACACACACACACACACACACACACACACACATGCATACACATACATGCATTTACACACAAACACTCACACATCTCCCAACGTGACGTACATTCTCAACACGAACATACTAGCCCCAATCATACACATTCCACCTATTCAGAGCACGGAGAGGCTGGTAATCTGTAATACAGGACCTCCTAGTACAGAGACCAGTCTCCCACACAGACTATACATTCGCTTCTTTCTTGTATGGACTGTTTGATTATGATGTCAAATATTATGTACTGTGTGAGAGAACAAATAAAAAATAACACTTTTGGATGACAGCATGTACATGACCGTATTTTAGTTTATTAACAATTGCTAATATTCATTGTAAAATATCGACATCTTAACAAAAGTCAACTATTGTGCAGTGCAATGGTTTAATTTCTATTTAACTATTTTGCAATATATATTTATCTTAATAGGTTTCCGTACTTATGATATTAATTCATCTTCATCGAGTTAATTGCTATACAACGTATTCTTTGAATCCCTTCGATTATCATATTTAATCGTATTACTGTGTATGTATACATTTATTTATTTCTATTTAAATATGACGTGACATGTAAATAATAACAATATTACTAGATTTATTTCTTACCTAGGATAACGAATCCTCTGCCCAAATGTCCAGAAATTGTTGACTGGTGAATATTGTGTAACAGTGCCAACTCTTCAGGATCAACTGGACGCGATTTTAAATCATCAATTATGTTCTTAATGGCAGTATCTTGTCTGGACGATATGGTCACAAGGTGTGGAATGTCAGACTTGTAACGCGAAAGATCCTGAAATACATTACAGTATGAGCATTTTTATGGAAGCAGATTCTTGTTTAAAATTAAGAAGCGTTGAAGCGTTCTAAAGAAGCCAAATAATATATTAGAATAATTTCGAGCAACCTTTGGCTTGTAATGTCCATGCAGCAAGATGTGCGAGTTGACTCCGGTGACGGACATGCCGTTGATAGCAGCGTACGTGCGCCCAAACTTCTGATGTTCGGTAAGAATTTTTATGCGTCCTTCACGCAGTGCTCGTACATCTTGCCGTGGATTCTCGCAGTGAAGATTAGCCGCTAGTTGACCGGATTGATAACCTAGCAGTACCTGTTTAAATTAAAATCAAGTTATTTCACTACCCATATTATACTGTTAGTTGCAGAATGCGACGTAAACAAGTAACGTCACGAATCATCCGATTGAGCGTGCTATAAAAGCGCGCTCGGCGCGCAATGACTCACTTTGACATCGAGCGGCGGACGGAACGGACGTGCTGTGTGATCGCTGTTGGGTGATATCAATTATCTCTTACTTCATTTGTTAATGCATTTATTGAATATTCAATGATTATTTAAAGGTTAAAGTGCGTCTGTTATTTTTTTACGCTGTTTCACATCCGATTCCTAACAATACAATATTCTTTAACTGTAATTTAATTTAAATATATGTGCCGTGTTTTCAATTCACTATTTATTTACCTTAATTACGCCACATATTGCGGATGCTGCCTCAACGTATCCTATATTAGAGGTCACACTGCCGACTAAAAGCATATCATCTTTACTTTTACAGAACACTTTATCGATAGATTCTAGTTCAGCTTTATCAGCTTCAGGTATAGCTGAGCCAAATGCTTCAACATATTCTATAGCTTGTGGTGGAACTCTCGCTTCTTCATAGAACTTCTTCAAGAACTTAACAGCCGCGTTCTCTTTTCTTAGAAAACCATATTTAGGACCAGTTTCACCTTGTAACATGCCGATGAATTCAGTTTTTGCATGTATGAGTTCAGCATAAATCCTGTGTACATATAAATTACTCTCTACAGTTAAATTCACTTAATTTATCTCATTGATTTCTATTTTAACATATTTTGGTTACCACAAACCTCAGAGCATCCTTTGTCTTTTGTAAGAACAAAACACTGATAGCCTCAGATTTAACGGTACCGTCAGCGTTTTGATCAAACGATTTGGTTTTGCCATCCATAGATTGTTTCAAGATTCTGTAATGACAAGTACATAATGTATTAATTTAATGCATCTTAACATCAAATAGACTTTATATCCACTTATTAACAGTTAGTTATGTATAGCATATGATTTTCTCGTATAACGTCAATAAATTAATGGCGGGTAAGAAAGGGTTTCACGAAGCACTTTTAATTAAGCAGGTGTTCCATTACAATGGCGTCATTGACCCCTCTTGAGGTTGAGTCTTTAGCAGTAGCAGACAAGTAGCTGAATTTTGTGCTAGGTAATTCTCAGATGCTGTGCTGGGCCTGATATTATAGGGAACATAAAGCTGGCACGATGTAGGTATACAAGACCTTTGCATGACCCTACAATATACAGCCCTCCGTATCATTGCATATATTTATGTTATTTATTTATTTATTAGATTCACCAACAACTGTTACAAAATCATAATTGCACAACTAATTATAGGTGAATACAACATGCATAAGTTAACATAAAAAAGTACTAACAATTTAAATTATTAAATTACAAAAGAAATACACAAATTTGATAAAATAAAAATTATTATGTAAATTGAGATTAGAGATCAGGGTGTATAATATAAATATATAATATGACAACGTAAATAAAATAATTAACATTAACAAATTCCTTTCATCAAAATATGTCAACTATAACATAATCTTCAAATTATATTTATATGTCTTCCTACCTTCCATAGTGTACAGAAGATAGTGGGTGCAGACATAAGTAAGAGCCTCCAACGATGGCTCCTTCGCAATCACCACGGCTCATGGCCAAGTACGCTTGCTCTAACGCCGCGGCAGAACTGCAGCACGCCTCGTCGACAGACATTGATGGCCCCTTGGCGTTCAACCAGTATGATATGCGGTTGGCAAACATAGCCTTACAGCATCTATAATTATGTTTTTTTTAATAACACGAAGTACACGCGATTTTTTTCTGATTCGTGATTCGTTCTTAATAAGGGATGAATTTCTAAAATTGCTGGTATTTCATAAAATCAACCCGTATAGAGTGTAAGTGAATTCAGATGGATTTCACAGTAAAGAATATGGGACTCTCGGAGAAAATATTGAACTGCAACATATTCCAAAAATAAAATTATTTTACATAGATTTATTGGTGTTTGGAAAATAATATTGTTTTAAGTTTTGGTCTTGTTTTCATGTTTCCATTTAAAATATTCATTTAAAACAACATAATTGAATTAAGTTGTATTAAGCTATTTTGTAAGACTTGAGGGAATCCAGATTTTATTTTAGTTTAGCATATAACTTTAAACCCAAATGAAATCTTACCCAGTAATACCAAAGCCTGATCTAGAGCCAGCATCGTAGAAACACGCCTTCTCTGCTTCAGAAAAGCAGGAACCGATAAAAACGCCAATGTTCTTACCAGATAGGTCATTTGGATTGATTCCTGGATAAAAACATATTATGCTGCTTAGATATCCATCTTACGTTTACCTGAACAACGTTTTAGTACCATCCTAATCCTACCAAATACTATAAACGCGAATGTGAGTTTGTTTGTATTGTAAACAATGATACTTCTAACTTATGCTTATTTCTAATGTTTAAGTTGCGAATATCACTATTTAATACTTATTATATAAGTGAATATTATATTTTCTAAACATGATATTCGTAAATATATTTTGCGACGCAACGGTAAGTATACCTGTTTCTTTAAATCACTCATTCATTTCACTAAAAATTGTTTTAATATCAGCTGCCTTACCCCACAACAGTATGTCATAGGACATGACGCTGTGAAAGTAACTAAAATATACTGGTCTCGCAGTAACAAAACTATCTACATCAGTAAGCTGTCTTGTTCCCAACCACGAATGTGGCTACACTAAGTCTCCCTGCAAGACGATATTCGAGCACCCCACTGAACTTTATCATCTAAAGTAATTTTTAAGTAAACTGTGGATTGTAGAAAAGTTACTGTTTCATTATTTATATAATGTTTATGCTAAGACTCTTTACATTAGGTAATGTAAACTTTATACACTTTGTTTTTATAGATTTGAGCAATAAATTATTCGCCGTGAACCAGTCCAGGACTTGCGCGAGTGAAAAATTAACACCCTGTAAATTCGGTGCCTTACGGTCTACTTTAAAAATAAGTGATGTGTCATCAGCAAATAATACAATGTCGCAGAACTTGTGTACGAAGAATGGAAAATCATTCACGAACGCTAGAACGTATGATATGCAATAACTTCAAAAATACTATGACTGTTTACAGTTCAAGAATGGCCCGTGTGTTAAAGTTCTTGTTTGTGTTTGATACAAATACAATTGATGGATTAATCTTGTTGGGAAGGAATAACTTACCGGCATCATAAATGGCATTGTATGCCTGCTCGAGAATCTTGCGAGACATTGGGTCCATGCTGTTACCTTGACGGTAATGAATCTTGAAGAACTGCGCGTCGAAACGCTCCAGCTCAGGGATATTACCGGTGTACTGAGCCACTTCGGGGTGGTTGTACCTCCAACGAACATCCTCCGACGAGATCGGACTTATCTGCAAAAGTAAATTAATAAACCCGTATGAAAAACAGAATTAGTCTAGTCAAGTCAAAATAAAAAAATAATTTATTAATTTATGTCACACAGAAACACTTATGAACGATCAAATTTAATGAGTTAGTGATTTTACTAATGTGTGAACGAAAAGAGTGGTTGTGAGGTTCTGGCCTGCTTTTTCTTATTAGTGCTCTATTCCACGAATAGTCTTTAACTTTCAAAGTAAAATATTTGATTCCCTTTTTGATTTTGTTAACAAATTATTTTGAATACGTATGATACTTAATGTGTGAAACTCACTATCTACTGCCAGTTGGACCCCATTACAAACGTGTCGTAAATATAGATTTAAGTACAATTGTGCTGACCTTATTGTACAGTATATCAGACAGATCCTTGACGTGATGAGAGCGCGGGAAGAGGCCCGACATGCCGGATATCACCACTCTCTCGCCGTCCACCACTGGAGCCACCACCTCCTCTTGAGACACACCATGTTCTTGAGGAGTTGGAGTCATGTTGGACGATCTAACGAAGTAAAATCCGTATATAGTAGTTTAATTTCAATGAATAACATTCGCGTAAACAGAAGACAATATGAAGTAAAAAGGGTTGATTTTTCAATAGTATTTTGATATTATTATTTTTGGATAAAATTTATTTGAATTATGTAAGTAATGAGCTCTTTTAGGGGGTTGGTTGGATGTTGGTTGTTAAAAAGTTGCTGCTACCGATATAATTTTTTCAAAACCTTAATATTATAAAGTTTAACGTTAGCTCGCTTATTTATACAATTTGAAATGACATTATTTTATCAAAATATGCTCGCGACTTTGTCTGCGTTGGCTTTTGATGATCTTCGCTCACATTATATCATGTGTATAGTTCTTAGGGATATACAGATAAAAAACATGATAACCGCATTAAAATCCGTTCAGAGGTTTGTACGTAATGAACTAACAGACAGAATAAGTATAAAACCATTGTTTTGGGTTCGGAACTCTCTACACAGTCGATTCAAATAGTTTTCAATAATTATCCCCGTATAGGTATGTGCACGGCTCAGCTACGTCGTCACGGCTACAGATATGTCGTTTTAATTTTATAATAAGCACTCGAACTTTTGTGGATAAACATATTGGAACAAACTTAGAAAACAAACTAACTGAATATTATAAAGAAAGTAATTTCGAATAAGTAATAATTAAGCACTATTTATTTCTATTGACTATATTAATCACATAGATATCACTTACACTAATGTTTATATAAATAAAAGTAGTGAGAGCACTTTCTGTTGTCAAACACAAATTGAAAGTGATGCTAGATCAACGATATTTACTTTATATAAGCGTTCTTTATTCTATTTATTATGATTGATGATGTAGAGTGATTGACCGCGACTAACCATACCGGTTTACAATGACTATTTAAAAAAGAAATGTATATGTATGCACTTATTAGGAAATGTGAGTCTATTACCGATTGTATGTATGTAAACGAATTATTATAATGAATATTAAGTAGACAAATTTGTAAAAAACATATTATAGTAAGCTTCAATAAATTGTACACAGAAAAATTAACAAGTTTGCAATCGTAACTCACAGTTGTATTTATTTGTCTATTGTATATATATTGTCCCGGCTGTCATGAATATCTATGGCAGTCGTTATTGGTCAGTGCCCTCTAATATCCTGACACTGGTCTAGCCTTAGGGTATCGTTAGCCTTCGGGGCAGTCACTCCGTGTAAAAACTGATATCCAATCAAATCCGGTTAGACTAGAAAGCCGACCCCAAGTGACTTGGGAATAATCAAGGCTAGGGAGAAGATATATAATTAAAACTTGCCTTTCATTGTCAACAGATCATACACTTGAGTTCTAGCCGACTCAACAATTACGTATGCTAATTATATTTATAAAATATTTCCTCGTTATTTCTGATAAAACTTACAGCGACCAACTGAGGTTGTTGTTGGGTGAACCCCTACTCACCAAACAACCTTGTGTTGTGTCCCGCAGCGTGCAGTAGGAGTGCATACAGGTACAAAAGTAGGCTGCGTACTGTTTTATTAATTATGCAAATGCTATGCAATGGCATCGGTACTCTCTTTATTCTAAAATTTTTTGTTCGAAAATCATTATCCATAACACGTTTGCTATATACTTCAGTAACCATAAAGTTCCAAAATTCGAAAATTAGTTTTACATAATATTGGATAATATAATAATTGAATCTCCTAACTTTGCATGAAATAAATTCATATGTCCTAAGTATTATATTATATAATGTGTATTATTCCGAATGTTCATCCTAATTCTAACTAATATTATAAAAGCGAAAATGAGTTTGTTTGTTGGTTTGTTTGTTACCTTTTCACGCCTAAACCACTGAACCGATCATTCTGAAATTTTGCATATTCATTGTCAGGTGTACAGAAACGGACATAAGCTACCTTTCATCCCGGAAAAACTTATTACAAACAGGTACAACCCGAATTGATTGTCAAATTCTAAATTAACGCGAGCGGAGCCGCGGCCAAAAACTAGTTTATAATAAAATTGTTAGTCCTGAAACATATGCTAAAAAGTAGGTTGTAGTGACAGAAACGAATCGCTGTGAATCCGACTCCACGCAGTCTTGTCTGCCCTACCCCTAGAGTGTCATTTAGAATTGCGTAGGTGAGTAGGGGCGAGGCGGCGTGGGACCGCCGGAGACGCGCAGCGCCGGAGCAGTGACAAAAGCCAAGCTTTGTAATAAAAATTAGATTTAAAATCATTATTAGCATAAATAAACATTAAATAATTTGAATTTAAGACTTGCAACTTTTATTGAAAACGGTTTTAAGTCATTTGTATATTATTGATTGTAATATTTATGACAAATAAATTTAGGACATAATATTGTGTTTAGGTATTTCAATTTTATGACATGTGATGTTATCTGACATTAAGTTCGAGAAAGTTATCATTCAGACAAAATAAATGATGATTAGGACAAAAAAATTATGACACTTTAGATTATGGATAAAAGAGTTAGGTAACAGAATAGATAACCAATGGCATCGCATAACTCATGTCCTGCTGCTGCAAGTCTAAATAGGCCACAGTGACCTGCCTTACTATTCGTGACGGGCGATTATCGATGAAATATTCGATTTATTTAAATCGAAATATTCTCAACTTTAATAAATAAATAATAAAAGCATCAAACTTTGATTTTTATTAATTACTCGCTTTTGCGCGCGGCTCCGCCCGCGTAATACCTACATGAATAAAAAGTAGCCTATGTCCTTCCCCAGGTTGTAAACTATATCTGTACCAAATTTCATCTAAATCGGTTGAGTGGTCTAATCATGAAAAGGTAACAGACAGACAGACAGACAGACAGACAGACAGAGTTACTTTCTAATTTATAATATTAGTAAAGATGTTAACAATTTCAATGTACAAATTCCCTTCGGATTCGGTTGCTTTTCAGCAGCTACATATGTATATCCACCGGAAGTCCTAAGATGGTTGTCGTCAAATTGTCGTGATGCACTTATAGTTATTTTTGTCTTTGTATTTCTAATTAATTGTAATTCCATTCAGTAATTATTCATGATCAGCAGTTGAAACGATATAATGACCCCGGGAACATTCAAGTATTTAACTTTAAAACTAGTATTATTTGTTTAACTAGTACTTAACATTTAACATTTATTTGAATATCAATTCAATGATTTAAAAGTATGTTTTAATATAATTGGAGGTTGTTGACTTGTTATTTGTTAACAGTACATGGTATGAGGCATATATAGTCCTCTTCACCCTTTCCGGTGACAGCGACCTGGACTAATTATCGCGTCTTTTGTGGGCTCTATGATGACTAGCAAAACCAAATTTGGTCTTGAAAACCCGGTCACACTGTGTGCAGAAGAGCTGACCGATATCATTGTAGTTATAAGGTTTGGGGCGGCTTTTGCTTAATTGGCGTTTCTTGTTCTTGTTCTAAGCGTTCGACTGCTTTGTAGATTGAAGTTCGCCAATTGCCTCGGTTTTGAGCTAGCACTTGCCATCGATCAACGGGCAAACCACAAGCAACAAGGTGACGTTTGAGAGCGCCTTTGTACCGTAAGTATTGCCCACCATTCGTCCGTTTACCTTGGGTGAGTTCTGAGTGGAAAACAGTTTCAGGTAATCGACTACTATCCATGCGGTGTACGTGACCACGACATCTCAGCTGGACCTTCGTCAAGATCGCCACCAAACCCATCATTCCAGGGCGCTTTAAAATTTGTGTGTTGAGTACGAGATCCTGTCATTAAAGACATCTTAGGTGAAATGTGTCAAGCTTTTTTATGTCGTTTTTATACAGACATCGACATTCAAGTCACTTCTCCAACTACCTCTGCAATGAGCCTTGTATTATATTCCTGCAGTAGCTAGGATCACTTGACTATGATATATTGTTATGTACACATAAGTGCTGATTGCGTAACGCATCATTTTTGACTAGATTTTCTTTCAAGTAAATGACTAGATTAATACTCATATCTGCAAGGTGTTACATACATACATGGATCCACGCCTGTTTCCCACAGGGGTAGGTAGAGACTACGAATTTCCATTTGCTACGATCCTGACATACTTTTCAGGCTTCATTCATTTTCATCACATTCCTCATACACGCCCGTCGGTTCAAGGTGCTCATAACCTGGCCTTTGCCTCAAACGCCTCCGATCTGATCGAGAAACGTTCGCCTAGGTTTTCCTCTTGCGACTGTTCCATTCACACTAGGCTTATAAACTTTCTTAGTCAGTCTTTCCTCGTTCATTCTTTCTACATGCCCAAACCAGCTTAACATACCCTTTTCTATTCTTGTCACTATATCCACTTTCATGCCGCATCTCTCTCTCTCTGATCACGCTATTCCTTATTCTATCTTTCAGAGTCACATCACATATGCTACTCAGCGCTCTCATTTCTACAGCATTTATTCTGCTCTCATGCTTCTTTTGCCATACCCAACTTTCACTTCCACACATAAGGTAAGGTGTTATAGTCAGCATACCAGATTATATTACTTACTAAATAAATAAATGAAAAATGTACCTAATAATGGAATACAATAATTATACTATATATACTTACGAACAAGAAATAAAAAACACTTTAGATGATGTCATTAAATGGTTAGATGCAAATAATTTACGAATTAATATTGGCAAAACTACCCTAATGACTTTCAGTCAACGTACGGCTCAGACTAATTTAAATATTTGTCATGGTAATCAATCAGTACGTGAGACTCAAACTACAAACTTCCTTGCGCTAATAATCGACAATAAACTTACATGGAAACCACATATTGATGCACTTTGCAAAAAAGTCAGTAAGTCTGTTTACGCACTACATGAGCTGGCTCAAATAACAAATGTAAGTTCTGTTGTTACTGCATACCATGGTCTGGTCGTTTCGTTACTAAGGTACGGTATAATTTTCTGGGGAAATTCAACAAATAAAGATATTATCTTTAAAATGCAGAAGAGATGTATTAGAGCTATGTTTGCCTTAAAAACGACGGATAGCTGTCGCCCGTATTTTATAGAACATAAACTTTTAACTCTACCCTGCTTATATATATTCGAAGTAGCTGTATTTGTCAAATGTAATCCAACTCTGTTTATGTTAGCGTCAGATTTTTACAACAGACGTCAAAGAGATGTGTATCGGCTTTGTATACCTAAAACTAAAACTGCTCTGATGCATAAGAGCATATTTCATATGGCATCTCTTATTTACAACAAACTGCCTAAAATGTTACAGTACAATATCTTTGTGCTGTATCTACAATCTACATCGCAATCTTATGATCTTTATCGCACGTTCAATATCTATTAAATGTTTCTACTATCCGTGATCAACACGTAGTCGTTAGTATATAAGATGCACCTTTGGATAATTATAACTAGACTATACTACAACTTTGTCTCATTTATACCTAATCATATACTGCCAAAAAGTTTGGCAAATAAAACAATTAAAGAATCTGAGTCTAATTTGTTCAAGAAAAAATTAAATGAATATTTAATAAATAAATGTTATTATACGGTTACTAATTATCTAAATGACAAATTATACAATGACATCTAAACAAATTTATATTATTATTATTATACAATTTTAATTTAATTTACAATTTATTCTTTTGCTTTGGTTATAATAGCCGGACATCTATTAATTATTCATCCATTAATTGCTATTTTTATTCTACAATTGACTATATTTTAATTATATGACATTGTATTTAATTTTTCTGAATTTTGATATAAAATGACTTATTTTTCGACTTTACATAATTAATTTATTATACTTTTATCAATGTTTGCATGCCACTACTATGGTCCAAATACTTGCACCTTTAATGCCATCATTTGTAACACCATTTGTCACAGTATTTCTGAAAATAAATATGATTTTGATTTTGATTTATATTAGTTAATTATATTAGTTAATTATGTATGTCATGACGCATACAGTAGCATCAGATGTAATTTTGTATACAAAGTTTGCCCGCGGCCCTGCTCGCGTAAATGTAGGTTATGTTTAATTTTCTATCACTCGGTAACAGTACTTCTTTCAGGATGGCAGGTACCCTATGTCCTTTTTTGTACCCCTGACAACGTGTATGCTAAATTATATGATGATCGGTCGAATAGTGAAAGCTTAACAAACAAACACACAAACTCACATTCGCGTTTATCTATATATATATTAATACGTGAAGCAAAAATTTTGTACCCCTATTTACGAAAATTGCGCGGACGGAGGAGTATGAAATTTGACACAGTTAAAGTTTATATGGAGAAGGAGGGGCGAATCCTAATATTTTTATAAAATATGCATTAGAAATACATTAAATTAATGAAAAAACACTACACGCACACAACCATGCATTTGACACACGCTGTCGAATCGCGTTTGTAGTATTTCTGCATTGTTCGTCTGACGTCGTACAATTCTTTGTAACTATGGTTAATGCCTTATTTATATGTAATAGAGAAAAACAGACAACAAAGTAGCAAGCTTAGGCATTTTGGTCGAATTTTGACCACTAGGCGACCGCTAGTAATATTAATTAGGATTAACGGCCTCCTCAAATTTGGTAATTATTATACGTTTCAACTTTATTTATTCTAAAAATTATATTAAATAAATAAAATATAATAAAAATTATAATTAAAAATTATAATTATTCTAAAAATTATTATTAAATTAGTTACCTACTACTGTTGTAGACGACATGCAAGTCACTACAACGTGTAATAAACGGACAGTCCAGTCTGTCCGCTCTCATAGCAATAGCGCTGTTTGTGCTGCTACGTACCCGGCGCGGGCGCACCAAAGACGCACATCGCTTTCGCATAATTGCATAAAAATAATCGACACGCGCCTCCGCAAACATCAATGACGCACTACAGTGTTGCGGCAACCTCATTAGTGCTCTAAAGGCATTATTATATTGAATACGGAGGGCTTTATACACACTCTGAGTGTGACTAACCCACAAGCTTCATGTGTAGAATGAAGTACAATATGCTGTGAATAATGTAATCTTAACAGATTTGGAGCAACGTGCGAACCTGCGGGCTATCATATTTGCTCTGATTGATAAAGCCCTCCGCTCCGTTTCAATATCAGCATCATCTCTGAGACCGTTTGTTACTAAATGTCCTAAATATTTAAAACATTCTACCCTTTCTAAGAGCATTCCGTACGGCGTATAGGTGGATCTGTTGTAGGCCACTTAGAACCGGCCTCAAAGACCATGAACTGACTCTTTCCGGTGTTATATTCCAGTCCGTGGCTCACCGCATATAATTCACATATTTTTAGCATTTTCTTATTCCACAGATAAATGCATTCAGCAGTACGCCGTAAACCAATAAAGAGATTACGCCATAGACTAATTAACACCATAATAATATAAATTTGGTGCGTTACCAGTTACAGTCTACTATAAAAATAAGAGATATGTCATCCGCGAATAATACAATAAAATTATAAATATAAATACTGAATTATAAAATTATAAATACTGAATTATAAATAATTACGATGATAATAGTTCATGGCGCTCATAGCCAGTTGCACGCATTGATCGATAAACGATTAGCGAGGTTAAGCAACGTTGGGTGCGGTCAGTCTATAGATGGGTGACTGCTTAGTGGTATTTCATCTGAGCGTCTCCGTGCTTCGAAGGGCATGTAAAAAGTCGGTCCCGGTTGTTGTCTAATTAACAGCAGTCGTTAAGCCAACACTTGACAACAGATTGGCTACTAAGCACACGAAAAAATCCAGTTCAATGTCATCCAAATCCTGTCCGAAGAACAGCAAATTTATATAATTTACGTACACTAAAAACAGAGAGTCCTAGAATTGAGTCCTGTGGCCCATTGCGACTAGTCATCTAGAAGATTTACTTTTGTTCAATTCAAATCGTTGTAGACTAAGAATTCGTTCTAATATAATATAATAAGTATCAGAATCGTAGCAAATGGCACTCCGTAGACTCTGCCTACCCCTCTGGGAAACCGGCGTGAATCTATAATAATAATAATCTACACATACACACAACACCATCTAGCCCAAACTAAGCAGAGCTTGTACTATGGGTACTAGACAATGGATAAACATACATAAATACTTTTTTTTTGTAAATACCTACATATTATACATAGAAACACCCAGACTAAGACAAACAATGATTATTTATTATACCTATTTAGCGGCAAACATTGACTATAGTTGAAAAAAATCATTATGTGTAATTTAAACAGTTCGTCGTTTCGTGTTGTAATAAAGGAAGTTAGAAAAATATACACATATAATCGTATATTAATAAAAACAAGTATATACACATGCTTTAAAAAGCTTTTTACAGTTTGAAAAGTGCAATTAATTGTGAATAAAGATGAACAATGAATATAACAGTACATTGATAATTATAAACAAAACATAACTAATGTTTATTATAGACTACTTATGGTAATACGACATTTTATAAATCAATAATTGTCAATCCCTGGAAGACGCCGATTGGCGTTTTCCGCACCAGAGTAAGAAAACTCAACATTTGTTGAACCAAAATATCTAAAAACTACTTATATCAGGCATTTCATTAGTAAATTCCAAACACATTTGTTGTTTTATTAATATAATATCCTTAAATTTGGGTAAAATATAAAACAACTATACATGACGCCGATCGGCGTCCTCCGAATCTGAGTATGAAAAAATAAGACGCCGATCGGCGTCCGCCGCATTGAATAGGTTAACTCTATATACAACTTCAACTAATTTTCCTGACCTTATCTGTATCATGGATCGCACGAACCAAAAGCCTGTATATAAACTGTCCCACTGCTGGGCACGGGCCTCCTTTCAGTGTTAGAAGGTTTAGGCCATAGTCCTCCACGCTTACGCGGGGTGATTTGGCAGACTTTACATAATTATCTTTGAGAACATTAAGACTGCGTCGAGCGAAATGTGCCAAAACAGGCGGTCATAGTTAAGTTGATAAAATCAACACTTTTTATTTAATACAAATAAAAAATATACATTTACCATAACAATGAATGTGTTTACAATTACTCCGTGTTAAAAACTTTAAATAATTAATATTTTCACCTACAAAATTACGCAAATTTGCACGAAAAATGCAAAAACGTAATCTCGTATTAAGTGATTTTTTAGATTATAACAGTAGAAATCTGTCCTATTCTAAAGCTTAAATGAAACATAAATAGTTATATTACAATTTGTTCGTCCCAAATATTTAAGTTATTGGTTGACAATAAAGACACATATTTATCAAAAAAGCACTTCAAATCTTCCATACAATTTTACTATGGCGGCCGCGCGCCGATTTGAATATCGAGCTCTGTCATTCAGTCTAACCGCGTCTTACGCTCGGCGCAGAAGAGAACTCTCTGCAGGCTTCCTCCCCACGTTTTCCTTGCCGTTAAAGCGTGAGGAACAAGCTTCGACAGCTTTTTCCTCCTTAACACAGGTTGCCAAGCAACCCAGCTAGGAGAATACCACTTTACCCAATAATTCCGTATATTCTGTTTATATTGTAACTTAAGTCTAGCAAAAATGTATATTTATAAATACTCTGAAATGAAAATTATTCCTCTTCTTTAATGTTATTGTATTTGTGGGAAACAATAATTATAATTCATTAAATGGCTAGACAACAATATTGATTACAAAGTTCTACGACATTATAATTATTTCATTTAATTCTAGAAATAATTCGATGTATTGTTTTCGACTAATTTATTTTTATTTCATTATTTATATAAACAAAGCAACAATCATAATTTACAACTTAACTAATATTACCAAACCTAACCACTTATAAATAAAACAAAATGAAAAGTAACAAAATATGAGAGTGTAAAATTTAATAAAAAGAAATGGCTGGTTTAGGCAGCGTCGTAAAATTCCTCAGCATCGCTGTCGACCGGGAATGTGCCCAGAAGACTGGCAGCATTACCACGTTGAATGGCAATGCTGATTCTTTGAGCCAAAAAAAGTCCAGCCTTCTGGCCACGCGAAGCGTCGATTAGCCGCTTAGATATATCTCTAAAAACCGCATTTCTTTCCGATAATTATTGTAAATGTCAAACAGCCTAACACTTAACAATTAATTGACTAAGTGATTGTTACTAAAACAAAGACTTACAACGCATTCATACATACATCTATACCAATATTGTTATTTTATTAGCTGTCCTGCGCAATTTCGTCTGCTTCACAATAGATCATTTCTGCCCGTCTAAAAAAAAACTATTAAGTTGGACTAAATTACAGATGGTTATGAAGTTTGATCAAAATCGGTTCAGTAGTTCATAGCGGACAAACAACGTGCGTGACACGTAATTTATATAATTTTAAATATGTTCAAGACAACATGTTAGTTAGTTAGTTGCTAAAGTGAGGTGTCTTCCTCACAGCGTCACAGCTAGTACGACGGCAACAGTAGTAACAGTACAAGAGGAATAAGAAAAAATATTGCATAATTATTTTAATATTTTTATTTCTACAATAATAACATACAACTTGTAAGTGTAATTAATAAATATAATTATTATATGTACAAGTTAACACATAAAGTTACTTGTGTTAAAAGGAATGTTTAAGGCAATATTCAAGACGTATATTATTTATTGTTCAGTGTGTTGGTTTAGCCAGAATTTCTTGATCATGTCAGCTCCCTTTTCACCAATCATGATGGATGGAGCGTTGGTGTTACCTCTGATGACGGGCGGCATGATACTGGCATCAATGACACGAAGACCTTTTACTTTACGAACTCTAAGTTCGAGATCAACCACGGAGGTCGGGTCGCCATCAGGGCCCATCTTAGCTGTGCTGGTGGGGTGGTACAGCGAGAAAGTCAGTTCACGAGAAATGCATTCTAAGTAATCGTCAGTCTTTCTGTCAAATTTTTTGCAAGCGCCAATATCGAGCCAATCTAATTTAAATCCAGCCTTTTTGAGAGTTTAGGTATCTCCCAATCTTAAAGAATGATGTTTCATTGCATTGATTACGATCTCCATGTCTTCAGGGTTCTTGTAGTAGTCAGCGTAGAACAAATGCGCATCAAATGGATTCTTACTTGCCAGGAGTATTTTACCTGCGGATTTTGGCTTCAAGAGGGTATTAAATATCACCAATGTATATTGGTCTTTGTTCATGGCTTGGAATTTATTGTAAGCTTAGAGCAGCGATAGCTCAGTGGAGAGACTAACAGGCTGCAATGCAGAGGGTCTCGGGTTCGAACCCACGTCGCGCACCTCTGACTTTTGGAAGTTATATGACTTTTCGAAATTATGTGCGTATTGATTGACAATTATCGCCTGCTCCGTGCCTCGGAAAGCACGTTAAGCCGTTGGTCCTGGCTGCCATGTTCATGGCAGCCGGGACCAACGGCTTAACGTTCATGTTTATCTATGACAGTCGTTATTGGGAGAGTGTCGACACAAAAGATCCCACTGGGTTGAAGTGTCGCCGGTCTGCACTGACTGGCCCCCACATAAGATAAGTTATTGTAAGCTTCATCGTTTAATCCGTGCTTGTTAAAAATGTCTAAAAGGTTAGATATACCAGGAGGAAGAACAAAGTAGTGGAACTGCATATCAGAGGCAGTCGATGTCGGGTCAGTCGTGTTAATGAAACTGATCACTCGGTGGGGACTAGTGTTGATCAGTGGGCCAGTACCGTGTAAGATGTATTCAGCAAATGCCGAGACAATGTTATTAATTAAGTAGTAGTCCTTGTTACCAGGCTTTGTGTAGAAGGTGGGCACGAATAAGTGGTCTTGTAAGTTCTCTCCCACAGGCAAGTCAGCCTTAACTTCAATTTTCATTTCCTCCAAGTGTTTTCTAGGTCCGATACCCGAGAGCAACATAATGTGAGGTGAGTTGAGAGCACCAGCGGACAAGGTGAGTTCTTTTTTTACATTGATCACTATGTCTTTTCCGTCTTTGTGAACCATCACTCCACTTACGATGTCAGCGCCAGGGACGAATATAACTTTAGTGGCTTGTGCGTTCTTGATAACATGGAAGTTTTTCCAGTTTTTAATCGGGCTTAAGAAAGTACGAGCAGTACTGAATCTGGTACCATCCTTGGTGGTCGTCTGTGAAGTCATAACACCCATCTGGCTCTCGCCATTGATATCAGACGAATTCCTTAATCCAAGTTCGACGGCGGCATTAATAATCATGTGTTCGTATTCGTGCGACTGTTTGTCGACGGCTACATTCAAATTACCTTCCCAGTTGTGGTATTTCTTGTTTTCTTCATTATACATGTCGGTAAATTTCTCGCTTTTGATAAAGTATGGCAATACCTCATCGTAGCTCCACCCGTGGTTGCCGTCTGCTGCCCATTCGTCAAAGTCGTGTGTGTTACCTCTCACGTAAAACATGAAATTGATGCTACTACTGCCGCCAAGTGCTTTGTCACGTGGCCAGGCACAACCCTTAGCTTTGTAGCTCCGGGAAGCGGCTTCATCAGGTTGCGTCTTATAAGCCCAGTCTTAAGGACTACGCATATTGTTATAAAACAGATGGGGGATCTAAAACATATAATTAAACAAAATAGATTTGGATAAAAGAATACTTAATAAATGTAATAACAATAAAGCCACAGTTTACAGCTTATGACTCACCTCCGTGTTCAGGGTAGGGTTGCCTCCAGCTTCAATAAACAGAATTTTCCATTCAGGTACTTCACTGAGTCGATTAGCAACTGTTGCACCTGCTGACTCTGCCCCTACTACTATGAAGTCGTAGTTGAGGTCTAGAACACACAATATAATAATATTATGCTGATGAAATAATCAGTAAGAGGCATTCTATAAAATAGGAAATTAAAGTCCATAAATTATTCTGTACTATAAAGCAATTTTAAACAACTCTCTATATAGTAAAAACATATGGATGTAGACATATTTTACCTTCAAGAACAGCGTCAATGGCATCAGCAGGCCACAGATGGTCCCCGACTAAAGCGCATTGGGCGGCAAAGAACGTCTGCAGGGTTTGCATAAACAACGGACCAGCTACCTGGTAGCTGTTCACGATGTTGTTGGTGAGCGCGGGGTCGCACGCCCATGACATCTTGAACTGGAAATTAGAAAAATACTTCATTATTTATCTAATAAAGCTTGGAATACTTGCAGCTAATATAACAAGTTACCTTGTGATTGATGTGATTTTTTTTAATACAACTAAGGTGGCAAACAAGCATACGGCCCACCTGATGGTAAGTGGTCACCGTAGCCTATGGACGCCTGCAACACCAGAGGCATCACTAGTGCGATTAGGAAAGGATGTGGGAACGAGAAGGAGCGGGGAGGGGGTAAGGAGATGATTGGGCCTCCGTTACTCTCACTCACCGAACGAAACAGAACAGTAGGAATACTGCTGTTTCACGTCGATATTCTGTAAGAGGGTAGTGTCCTTCCCCGGTCGAGCCCATTTATGCTGAAATCAGCGAGGCTCTACTACTCAAAATTTTTAATGTTTGCTATATTATACATACCTGATGTTAAGTGATTATGTGGTGGACGTTAGACTGAGAGTTTATATAAGACTGTACTGCAAATTGCCTATATCTCAAAGGAAAAATTAGTAACATTTTGCTCTTATCAAGCATCGGAGTCACTTACAAGCAGCAGTTGCACAACTGTTCAAAATTAATCACTATTAGGTACTTCTCGGGATCAATACCTGTTTTCTGTATGAAAGGTATTATTTTCTGATAAACGTTAGACTAGTTAAAGCGTGAAAGTGTAACAAACAAAAAATCAAACAAACAAATCCACATTTGCATTTATAATATGAAAAATAATGTTTAGATTGTTTTTTGGATTGACCAGCTTTATTAGGCAAAAATCTAAAATATAACTAGGAATTCATGTTACGTACCTGGAATCGTTCACGTTAAATCGATCGTGAATATCTCTCGAAAATCGGCTTTGTTTCTCGGATCAAAAAAATCCTCGTGTGTTGATCCGGACTGTAATTTATTTCTGCGTCAAGTTTGATCGGAAATGGAAGGGATAAACCTGTCGTTGGCAACAGGTAATTGAGGCTTAGGCAATTTGTGTGCACAAACAAAGAAATTTCTAAACAGTTACGAACTAAGGCCATGTTCACATCGACAAGCGCATTTCTGGAGTTTGGAAACGTTGCACTTCGAACATATGCAGCATTGCATTTGATTATCCGTTTCTTATTCAAATTGGCGTCCAACGACAACAAATAAATCAGTATTCGAATTCTCATCGCTAACTTATTTTTTATTGTATTTGGTGGGATTGGGCGTATCCAATTGCTTGGCAATATTAAATGAAATAATAAAATATTACTAGGAACATTATATCAGAAATACTACACCATATACCTATACTATTTTAACCCGTGGCAAGTTAGCGCTTATATTTATGAAAAATTTATTGAGATTAACTATTTTCTGCGATAGTATTGGGTTTAGATTTGTATCAAAATAAAGTGGCAAGAATTTTCTCTGCCTGTTTGTGTTTGCTTGATGCTAGAACAAACATTTCTGGGGTCTTACAAAAAGCACTAAATGCATTTTATAAGTACTTACTAAGAGTTTTGTAGCATTACGATCAACTTGAAATATAATCCACATTTAATTTAATATATTTAAGTAAAATCAAATACATTAGCCCACACGGACAAAGGCACAACAAAAGCTAGATTCAAATATCTAACTCACCTACGCGTCTTTAATTAAAATTTAATTATGCGAACGATAAAAGTAAATAAAATCTTTTGTAGAGAAATTCAATTTCAAGAATTTCTACAAAGTGAATTTTGTGCAAACTTCACGTGGAAATTCCTTTGCATTATATGAAATCGTCCAAACACAATAACACCAAGTACTGGCAATCGAAATAGTCGATAAAGAATCTTTAAATGAGACACTGGAATTTGAACAAGAAGCTTTTAAAGGAAACACACGGAATCAAAGACGTGTACTTGAAACATATGTACAATTACTTAATTATGTGGATCGCTCTATGCAGAGCACTGATGAGATTGAGTGCGTCATCGATATTTGTGGAGGCGCGTGTCAATTGTTTTTATGCAAAAATGCGAAAAAGATGGGCGTCTTTGGTGCGCCGGTTGTATAGCAGCACAAACAGCGTTCAGAAAATTCTGAGAATAATTATTTTGCACTACATATCTATTTATTTATTCAGAATAACAAACAGCAACACATTGTATAATACTAAATTGTATAAACATGATACATATTCATAAATGTGCACTCACAGCGTTATCCACTTAATACATAATATATATTTATAATATAATTAATCAAGTAGTGAACATGACAATTTTTATTAATATTAATATCTACTGTTATATTTTACAGAATTAGATGTAAGAAATAGAAGAAAAGAAATATTAATTTCATCATCCTAACAAACGCTGGGAAATACACGCATAATTGAAAAACAATTGTGTCTGACCGGCGGGCTGCTGACGGAAGGCACATAGATAAAATAATATACCCCTCTGGAACAGTCTTTATCTCGTCATGGGACTAACGCGATACCGGAGGGCACAGTACACTAACTTTTAAACTACCACCTTCGCCTTGTGATATAAACAAAAACTGTATCACCAGGTTAAATAAAAGCGCACAAACCGCAGGGCAGCTTGTGGCGAGCTGAATGTGAGTGACGACACTGCGGCCTTGAATGCCTTGCCTGGTTAGGGCGTCGTCCCCAGCTTGCCGTTACTGGTTGGCTGGGGTAGAACTTCAAGAGCGCCCGTAGGACTCAACTCTGGCTTGCCTTGGTCGGCCGGTCATAAGGGGGCCGCTACTAGAGCTATATGCTTGTGGGTGGAAGTGTCATTGGCAGTGTTGAAAGTCAAACGTTTCCTACCCTTTTTGCATCCGACGAAAGACGTCTACAAACTGTGTAATGTACTATCAGTCCGTCAACTGTTTATTCGAGACACCATCCTTCGAAAACACAGTCAGTTGAATTTTAACCATACTTATCTTCAAAATAAAAGACGTAAGCATGCGGTCTCACAAGTGAAACGCGTAAATACACAATTTTCACAAAGGCATTTCTCTTTTCTTGGTGGCTATCTTTATAATAAGGTCAAGAAAATTTATAAAATGTATCCTCTTACTAAATTCCAATGCAAAAGCGTTTTATTTGAGTGGCTTCATAATTTAGATTATGAGGCAACAGAAAATTACATAAAAGCTGGTATAAATTGATGTATTACGTCCAATCAAATGAATAAAGTCAAGAGTTAAAGTTAAAGAATTGAATTGAACTCAATTCGATTTTATAATTCAATATTTCAATTTTTTTAATTCTCTGTTCAAATCAAAACAATATATGGCAGGAATGATGTATTAATGACTTACATAAGCACATTATTGATGACACCTTTTGGTTCTTTGCTTGATTTTATTATGTATATTATATTGCAATTTTAAAGTGGTCTAGCGTGAGAGAGCCTGGCGATCTGTAACACAGAGGTAACCGCACAGACTCCAAGTCTCTCACAAAGGTATAATAAAGATATTATATACATGTATTTAAATTTTAAGATCAAATGTCTGAATGTCATAATAAAAGCGAAGAAAATAAATAAACTTATTATTATTATATTATATTTTCAAGGGCAAACCCGCTCCGGGTCTCCGTTGTCACGAGTTGTCCGGCACCGCACCGCTCGACACCCCTAGCCGCTCGCACCGCTGTCACATGAGTAAATAAACGGAACAGAGACTAAGCTTCTTAAGAACGTGCAAAATTGTTACCTATTTTGGTAGGGTTGTCACAATAGATGAAGACAAATTAAACTAAACATTTTGTTAATTTTATTAGTCAGTAAGATAGAATACTTTACAAATTACTTACTCTAAAAATTTTCTTTTTATAATTTTTTAATAATTTTTTGTTTCTCTTAATGGTGTGGTAAATTCTAAATCTAACAAAGTTTTTTCAAGTAATCTAACGGGAAACACTCACATGGCAAATTTACCATCTTTAATACGTTTAAGTATTTCGTGTTGCCCAACAGTGGGCATGATGCCCAACAATGGTCATGATGCCCAACAGTGGACATGATGCCCAACAGTGGACATCATGCCTAACAGTTGGTAAGACGCCTAACAGTGGGCAAGATGCCCAAAAGTGGACATGAGGTCCAAAACTGTGGGCATCATGCCCAGCAGTAGGTACTATTGAGCCACTTAGAGCTGAACAATACCAGTTTACAGGAACTTAGAGCTGAACAATACCAGGCATTCAGCTGCGGTTTCCTACAATGTGGCGGCAATATCTAACTGAAGTCCAAAACTCGGGACTTTATTTACATTCGGACACTGAAGATAAGCAGCAGACGAGAATAGGTCCAGCTAGTCCGCCGCTGCAGCTGATTAATGAATAAACTGTCATCCGTTGTTGTTGAGCGTCTAGCTCGAGTGCGGCTAATGCATCTAGGGTGCAACATTCGCTGACGCTAAGTGTGAGGCATGGAGTTCTCTATAGACCATGTCCTTATACCATATACTACGACACGTGTCGTGTGCTTGCCTGTTTAGCAATCAGAATCACACTAGAATGACATTAAAATTAAACTATTTTATACGGATTTTATCACAATTTATTTGAAAACACATTTATATAGTTTTGAAATCTTAAACTACTGGGCTAGTAAATGTTACTACTATTAAACTATTTAAATTATCAAACTATTTAGATTCACTGTATTTTGGTCGTTTCAGCAGCCATGTTGACAGAGAGATCTAGCAAAGCCAAACCCAGGTTTATAAGTCATTCTGGATAGACATACGCACCACTGTTACGAGGTGAGGGTGCCTTACAACCGCATACCAGAAATATTTTGATTGCACCACTAATAAGCAGTGGTCATCTTTGTCATCAGGTCACAGTTAGAGTTATTTTATAACCCCGTGCCTCAGACAGTGCTATTAGATAATAAGAGTGAGGGAATATACAATGCATTAGTATTTGCGCACACACTTATGCACTGTTGTATCTTCACACAGATAGCTAGGCAAAAAAGATCCCAGGTGACCTGCTAGAACGACAAGATATCTAGGTAATTACAGGCGGAAACAATTTTATGGTGAACTTTGAATTTCCCAAGGTTATATGCCCCACAAAGCGTAAAATATTTTAACAAGTTTCAATCCAATTTCAGGGTTTAATTCTGGACTCTAACCTTAATCTTCATCATTATCGCGTAAGATAGTTCTTATATAGGATCAGGTATTCAGCTGACTCTGCTTAAAAAAACTAGCCCTAATTCACTTGGGAATAATAAGATTAGATTATTTCGATTATGATTATTTCGAATGATTAGCAGGCAATAGCACTTTGCCTACACAATGGATTTTACTGACAAAAACAAGTCGTATAAAAACGTCAATCCGATGATGTTTCGTTTTATTTCATACATACATATACATATATACTAAACCTCTATAGAATTGTTTCAATAGCTGTTGGTGCACCTGAGCAAAATCGTATAGCTAGCAATCCATCTAAAAGATTATTATTTGTTTTAATTTGTAATGCTTTTTACGTACCGACCTTTCTATGTCAGTCACTTGCTGTAGTGAACTCGTGTAGGTATTAAAATTCATCATATTTTGTACGGAGCATGCTCGCAGTTATTCTTTCAGCCAAACCCTTTACGCTCTTATATGTTTCCTATGATACTCGTACGAGTAGCCTCTCGAAGCATACAAAATATTAGTCTCAGCTTTCGTGAATACCACCGAACAGAATATGTTCTGCGGTGAATACCCATGACGGTCGATATGTGAATTCTATAGGATAGATATATTCATTCTCAGGCAATTCGTTAAAATTAGTCTGAGTGGCATGAAAAGCTGTAGCATTAGATTTGCTACTAATCAAACAATAGGAATATGCGATATGAAAAGGAATAGATAGATCTCATAAATATATAATTTATTAAAAAATACGAATGTTTAACAAAATTAGGTTACATTGCTAGTCCTCATCTCTTTCGCTAGTAAGAGCCATGTAACTGTCGGGATTAAGAAGATAAGGTTCGCAAATATTTTTCTTTTCGTATGCGGTCTGGATTTCAGGGTCTAGGTGTTCATTAATGATAGTAGCGCAGCGTGCGTCTTTCAATGCGTGTGCTAGCGGTGCGCATAGTTGGTGGACCATGATTGGTTCTTGTGAATGTTGTTGCAAAGATGTTGTAGCTGGCGCCTCGTGTGCCGTCGCAGCACGTAGTAGTACTATCCAGGAACGTAATGGATGTACCGCAGCTCTGTAGCGTCGAGCTTGTTCGATACGCACCAGCGCTGCTTCTATAAGAGCACTAGCATATTGCACCGAATGAGACACTCGCCCTTTCAGGAATTGCACGCAAATTTCTACTTTCTGTGCCCAATTTGCAGCCTTTTGTAGTGCTTTATCCAGTCCTGCCATGTCTTCACCAACCATTAGTTTGGACATATGTCTCACCACAGCATCTTGAAGCTGTTCTTCTGTTTTGTATAATGAAAGGTTTTCTTCAATTACAGTCTTGAATTCATCTGGGGCATATCCAATGCAGTATACTGTACCGGTTATACCTATAAAAGAGATTAAGATATTATTAATTTATTATAATAGATTTGGATATAATCATGTAAATATCAGTGCCTACTTGGATATATTTATCATCACTAAATTAATTCAAGTTTGTGTGAGGCCAGAGGGAGAGAGCTCGGTTTTAATCAACATAAATTTACAAGTATAGTTACAAGTATAATATAGCTTAGTTGTCACTAAGCTATACTTGTAATATATTAAAGAACAAAAACTAGTATCCAATCGATAAGTTTGTAGCAGTGAAAGCAAAGTACAAAATCTATTCTTACCATATGCCTCCAAAATGCTTGCAATCTCCAGTGCCACCGAAACACCGCTTTCATAACCCAACAGATTAAAGTTATCTTTAATGGCCGCCTTCGAAATCAAGAACTGTAATACAAATTAAGTGAATCTATTTTATTACAATCAAATTGTTTATTATGTCTATTCTGGCCTACTATAATTTTGGTCTGTTGATTGGGTGCAAACGTAAATTTATTAGTACCATATTGTTATCTTTTTTATCCCAATCAAATCTGATTCTGTATAAAATATCAATTGCTGCTTCATGCAGTAAATCGGTTGTGAGAATAAGAGGTTTTGGTTATATCGCTATTTCCTTTCACAGGGCACTAAAATAGCCATTACGCCACAACACTATATCTTGCATACTTTTTCTGCTATTTGGCAAATGCTCCTACTAACAGATTGAAAAGCTTCTTTGGCTTTTGGTTTATTTTATTAATGATTTAATACAATTGAAGAATCCCTAGTAATTTAAATTTTGATTGAAATAATAAAAACAAATTCAAGGCTTCTACCCTATATGTCCAAAACTCAAAGGAAACATGAAGTTCAAAACAGATTAGCAATAGTATATTTCCTTGACGTCACAAAATATCAGAAAGCCACCTTTATTTTTAAAATGAGTTCTCATTATATAACTTACGTTAGCGAATCTCTCGGCGGTGTCGCGCACAGTCTCACGTGGATAGTCGAGTCCCGGCTGCAGCACAAGCGCTGGCAGTTTGAGGCGCTCACACATCGTGCGGAATCGCTCGTGGTGACCCTCCATACCCGGCACTATGTACAGGTACGACGCTGATGAATCAAATTCATCGTCACGCTGGAAAATAAATAAAAATTTATAATCTAATGTAACTCTAATGATTTTTATCGGTCAAATAAAATGTATAGCCAATATCAACATGCGTAGATTTATATAAATATTTACCAAAGAAGCGCTATTGGCCATCGTAGGCATGAAGACTCTTTCTGTAGTAGCCTGTAACTCGTCTGAGTCTACTTGCGTGAAGAATGCTCCCAGACCCTTGATATCTTCAAAGGTGAAGTCCGATTTATCCAAATGCAAGATTCTATAATTGGAAGAAAGTAATGACTGTAGCTATATTTACATTAATAATATATTACATTATGAATTATTTACAATTATTATTTTCCATAGATACGCTCATCACAGAAATGGGTAGGATCTCATAAAAAACGTAATATCGTTCTGATACTATATTTTATACTGCTAATATAGTAAACTTTTTTAAAGCTTGATTTTTGTAAGTCCTCACAAAAGTTTTGAATCGAAGTTTACATACGTTTACTTGGATTCTGATGCAGATAAATGCCCTAGGGGATAGCAAAAACCTTGAGCGTCAATTTTGAAATGTCTTACATAATGAAGATTATCTTCTTCGTCTTATATTTAAAAACGATACTCACGTTTTAAGAGACAGCTGTGGCAGCTGTGTTTCGTTGAGAGGAACGTTGTAGTGAACGCGCAGGAAAGTGGCGATATGTTGTAGTCTGTCCTCTTTAACTCCAAGCTCCTCCAATGTAGCAGCTGTAGGTATGTCTTTTGATATTGTGATGCCTGGAATAAATATATGTTTAGTATTTGACATAAGTACTATTACACTTTTATAGGTCCTGTGTTCATTTATCATATCTTCAGCGTGTGATTGATTAAATAAGAAGAAACAAAAATCAAATAATTGGTATCATTATAAATTGATTTTGATATTGTACTTACCGCCTATTGATGCAATTTGCTCAAGTAACGTAAGTTTCTGTTCCGGTACTGCTCTCGCAATTAATACAGTTTCAGAGAATCGCAATGCGTGCTCAATAGCATTGAGTGTCTCATGCCAGCCCAAATTAGCATCCTTTGGTGAAAAGATAACAAGATTATTAATAATCAAGACGTGAATTCAACATTTTAATAAACGTGGTCATGCGCATAGTCTAGAGATGTAACATACGAAGATACTAATGTTTATACGGACCCTGACCTTTGATTCTGTTTTAAATTGCTACTGGATGTCTAACTAATAGTGGAAAGGCAGTCCGCACCACGATTGCCAATTTAAAGTGAGTGGAATAAATAGCAAAAGCACGTAAATTAATATGAAGGTCTTTGGAAATCGTCTTATTCGGACACTAACTGACTACTAACTAGCGCGCTATGTCCATTGGTCCAGCACACTTCTTTGCTTTTCTCCGGTTTGTCAGAATAGGCTACATTATTATTGACGAGTTCGTCTATTAGGCACGCGCACAGCGTGGTACACCGTACACATCGTTTTGTACAGTGATAAATACACTTACGTTTCTAAGTTCAGAGAGACATAACAATGTGGCAGGTAGTTTGCTGCGGACGCGAGACAGACACGTCAAGTGACCACTCATAGTATCACCATTGTTTAATATCGCGAAATATCTGAAACATACAAAAGTTTGATGGAGCACATGTTTAAACTAAAGCAATCCTTATAATAATTTAATACAGGACATATTTTTAAATAACTTGTTTCATCATTACCTTAGATTAGGACACAACTTTCTCGATACTGAGTCCAAGGCTTGGAACAATGATTCGTGTATATTTTGACCAGCTCCGACCGCAGAATATATCCCTTGCAAGTCACCAAGTTGTTTGGCCTTATTGATTAGATTTACAACATCCTTCTCAGTGTTTAAGTTATCAGAAGATACTTGGACCTGCACGCTATTCCTTTCCCAAGATCTAAAATGATATTAATTATAATAAAATAGTTCTTTAGTTAATAAACTAAAGAAGAGACAATCTCTTGCGATAATTTTACATTTTAAAAGTTTGCCATCTCACCGCTTTTTAAATTGGAACTTAGCAGGCATATGGCCCTTGTAAAGAACATGCACATTCTTCGCACCACGGTCTACAAGCCTATCGACGAGTTGAAGTCCGAACGTTGCATCATCGAACAGTACCAGCTGACAAAGATCTGGGTTGCAATATATTCTGCAACAAACAAATCAATTTTGATATACATGATAACATTTACGTGAATGCCTAGAATATACATAATGAATTAGACTATAATACAAATTAAATTTAAAGCATATTGATGAATTAAATAAATGGTACACCTTATTTTTATATTTTTAAAGCTTTCCTTTTTGATCTCATGTCAAAATATTTAGTTTTACATATGTATGTGTAATAATAAAATAATATAATATGGAGTAGTGTCAGTACCTGTTGTGCTCGGTGCGCGGCTTGTCGTCTTGTATGCGCAGCAGCACTCGTCCGCGATGTCGACTCGCCGCCAGCAGGCGGAAGGCGCGCGCCGTCTCACTCGGAGCATACGTCACGTGCGACAGCGGACGAACAAAGCCGCGAGCAATGCCTTCTGCCAACATTGCTTGCAATTTCTACAAAACACGTTACAAAGATACAAAATCAAATACATCCTAATTATATTATATATATTTCGTTCATTAATAGTTATTGGATTTATGTACTAACCTTCATTTCGTCTTTTTTCCCTTCTTTAAATATTGAAGACATGTCAGCAAAAACGTAGGATCTTTCTTGCGTTAAATGATTCATTCCAAATTTGTAAGCTTCGTGTGCGTGAAGCTGCGACAACTCAAGTACTTTACCAATAGATGCTAAGCACCTAAAGGAAGTCTGTAATTGACAGAAATGTTATTAGTTAACAAATCAAAAAACCTGATTTTTATCTCAGCTGATATATTAATTGATCTCCATTGTTTCTTTGTGATTTAAAAACATAGCTTGTAGCTGTGATATGTCAGAAAATTTGCTTGCTTGTTTTTATTATACATCAAATGCCCGTAATAATGATCAAACTTACGTCTCTTAGGTCTTCTTTTACAGTGCTTATAATAATAGCGCAACCCTTGCCCTTAGTTTCTTGTAAGACCATATCCGCAAAAGAATCATCACGAGAATTGCCAATATTTTTTTCTGAAAACAATTTTAGTAGGGTATTAATATGTTAGATGTATTACAAAGATATATTTTAATAGTGTCGGAAAATTTCTTAATTAAAACGCACAGGTCCAATGTTTCAACCCCAAATAGCTTATACACATAATTACTAACACTGTTTCAGTTAGTTTGTATGTACATACCATTTAGTTCCGGGAATAATTTACGCAAGAATTCCTTCTTACGTATATCACTGACAGTTGTGAACACTCGGCAGCCGAGATATAACGCTATAGCAATAGCCGCTTGTCCTGTAGCTCCGCAACCACCGTGGATCAATACACTGTCTCCTCGTAATAACTCGCTCTTCATTGCCTGTAACCCAAAACTTACGTTAATATCTTCAAGTATATTTTAATTGCATAGCAGCAGTTCTGGGACGTGGTGAAAAGGAGCATCGCCACACAAACCCCAAGCAGCCCGAATAAAAATATACCTATAGACCACCCCACAAGTCGAAGCGCCAATAACACTACAGAAGTACCTGTAGAAGATAGCTATAGCCATTTATTCGTTTGCATAGACCACGTGATTTTTCTTCGATATGAGAAACTAAAATTGTTACTCCTTATATCCTACGACTATATTGTAAATTGTTACTGCTAATATCCTAGGCATCGTAAGCAAATCAATACTAAAATCCAAATCACTTACGAGGCAGTATAGTGCATGTACGTATGCGAGCGGCACGGTGGCCGCTTCCTCAAGACTCCAGTGTGCCGGTACCGGCCACAGGAGCTCCGGCTGCGCGCGGACCTGCGTACTCGCTGCTCCACCGTACACCAAACCCATTACACGTTCGCCACTGAAAATACAAATAATAATTTATGTAATATATCTTTAAAATAACTAAAATTTTTGACAATATATCGAAGTCTATCTGACCTCCTCAACCTAAAAATATCATAATATGTATTTAAGGCTTGCTGACTCTCTAACTAGTTTTACGTAAATATTTATTGAGACTGTATGTAATAAACGTCCCATAAGACCTACTGTATAATATTATAAGAACACATAATATATAAACAAATCATATACCTGGCTGTTGTACCGCTGAAGTCCATTCCAAAACAATTATCAGCATCTTTCTCGTTCAGAATAGTTCCATTAGCTTTCTTGACGTCAGTGTTGCTAATGCCAGCGTAGTGAACCTGAATATAAATAATAATCACAAACTTATTTATAATTTATATAAAAAAATAAAGAGACAGTGTAGAAAAGCATTACGTACTATAATGGTACTTGAAAGGCATTTACTTACGTTTACAGTGAGTGCATTATTTGCGAGTTCAGGAGCTTCGATCCAGTAAAAGGAATCATAATTCCAAATTTGTGAAGTCTTTAACATTACGTTATCGGTTGCTGCAGTATTGTTATGAACTGGTAGATAATATTCACCTCCCCATTTACACTGAAATATTACAGTATTTTAAACATATTTTGTACACTGATATAAGATAATATTAATATTTAATGTATAATTTATCGACGCTTACTTGATCTACAACATTGAAAGCTAGCTCAATATCAGGAAGCTCATCCACAAAGAAGTTATTTCCTTCGTTGTTGATCATTATTAGCTGGATCAAATTGCGATCAGCCTCCTTCCGCCAGGTTTTAATTATTTTCTTGAGACCAGCTGGCGCCGGGTATGAACTAAATACTAGGAGACGATGCGTAGAGGGCACGTTAGCTCGCGCAGAGCTCAGGAGAGTATAATCAGTAGGTGTACGGATTGTTACTGCAGTAGCGATGGGTGGAGATGGTGCTGGCCTCCAACGTACAAGTTGCAAACGTGATCGCACGTTGCGTTCACCAGAAAGCGTTGATATCACGCTATAGAGAGACGAGGGTCGTATGCGACTGCCGAGCACTTGATCTTCCTCGGTGATTATGAATTTATTAGACGGTAATACGCGATGCAGTTGTTGACATACCTGGTAATTAAAGTATTTATTAACTATTTGATAGAAATCATATTAAATCACTAAAAATATCAACAGAAAACTCCGCTTACATCATTATTTGCTGATAGGTTGTACACGATCACGACATCTGCTTGTTTAAGAATCTCACCGTTCTTCATGCAGGCTTCATAATTGACTTGTTCATATTGAACCTTTACGCCGCATACATTTGATCCAATATTTTGCATTATGCCAAATACGTTACCTTCCGAATGGTTATTTGTTAATCCAACTATTTTTATTGCATCTTTATTTACGTTTTCTGCAACTATTTGCACGAAAACCATCAAGGACGTTGCAACCTAAAAATAATACGTTTCTTTATTTATTTTATATTTCTAAGAGAACATTTAACATTTGCATTTGATTATCACTACATTAGTTCATAGTGCATTATTTATATATTACTTACATCTAAGTCAGTCTGTTCGTTTTGAATAAACCTTAAAGTTTGGAACTCAATCTTGTTGTTGGTATATGCTGGCAAATTTTTGAACCAGATGTCTTCAATTACAACTCCGCCACAACTGATTTAAAAGAAAATTATAGTTAATTTTAGCAATTATTGACCAAAGCGTACATATTATGACAATATCATTTGGTAATTCGTATTTTGTTAGCATCTGCATACAAGGGTCAGGGTTCGGCCCCAGGATTACATATATTTTTTTATTAAGAAATTTGCATTATTAGCACGCATTCTGATAATGTGATACAAAGATGGCAATATGCCTATTACGTAATACAATATGCCTCAATTTGTGAATCTACATATGTATGAATAAGGCACATTTAACTAACTACACATATTACGTGGGTCATAAAATATAATATTCTACCACACACATAACACCATCTAGCCCAAACTAAGTAGAGCTTGTACTAGCGGGCGGGTTGGGGATGTATCCCCAACCCGCCCGCTAGTACAAGCTCTACTTAGTTTTTTATTTATGCCTTTGGCTACATGGCATTACAATGCCATGTAGCCAAAGGCATAAATAGGCCTGTGGCTTATATAATTGTAAGTATACATAATATGTAAGTAACCTTTAACTATTCTATGTACCTCATATACCATAGTCGGCGTCAGGCCTCTACTGTGAGCGCACGCTTGTTTGTCTAAAGAGCATATCCAGTGTTACTCAAACGGTTGGTAGTGGTTGCAAGCAACACTATGACTATCAGTGTGCCGGAGTTACTGAAGCTGCATACCGAAGACTCTGGACTAAATATAGGTGAGATTGAAATAAAACCTAACTATGTGCTTAGGCTCCTGGAATCTTTAGATCTCACCAAAGGCGTGGGTCCTGACAACATACCGCCATTATTCATTGTCAAGGGTGCCAAAGGATTAGCTAAGCCATTAACGATAATTATTTTGCGTTCTGTTAAGGAAGGAATTGTGCCTAGTATATGGAAGTACGCGTACATAGCGCCGGTACACAAAAGAGGCAATAAAGGTGTTATCAATAACTACAGATCCATATGCAAATTATATATGTTTGGAAAAATACTTGAACGCCTTATTTACACGCAAGTATATAGCACTTTGAACAGCCCGGCTTCCTTAAAAACCGCTCGACCACCACTAACCTACTTTCATTCGACTTCACTACAAAGTATATGGACGATGGCGGTCAGGTGGACTGTATATTTTTATAGAATATAGTAAATGATTCGACCGTATTGACCATAATATACTTTTACAGAAGATTTTTTACGCAGGCATTCATGGCAACTTATAGGGGTGGATGACATCTTATATACAGAATCGTTCCCAGGCTGTTGCAATCAACGGTGTTGTATCGAAGTGGCATGTAGTCCCTTCAGGAGTTCCCCAGGGATCGCTTCATGTGCCTTTTTATTTAATATTTTCTTTAATGATATTCACACATGCTTTCGAAATTCATCATTTCTACTTTAGGCAGAAGACATGAAAACTTTCAAACATAAAAGACAATGTCGTAGACTGCTTCTCTTTACAGCAAGATCTCGAAAGACTGGAAACCAACAGCATAATATCCCACACATACACTCTAAAGAATGAGCATCTGAAACGAGTAGATTACATACGAGATTTAGGGGTGATAAACGACTCTAAACTTACCTATGAGAAGCACATAGACCTCATCACATAGTGAAAAAAGCTAACATAGCCATGGGGTTTTTAAAAAGATCTTGTTTGTCCCAGTTCGCGGGTGTCAAAATAATAAAAATATTGTTCTGTTCCTTCGTCCGTAGCTTATTAGAATACTGTTCACAAGTTTGGAATCCTATGTATGATTTTTATATTTCAAGATTGGAATCTATCCAGCGAAATTTTACAAGATATCTTCAGTATAAGTGTAAAACCTGCGATCATGATTATGAATCGAGGTGCAAAAGCTACCATTTACTACCACTTACGGAGAGAAGGAGTATATCAGATGCGATATCTGTTTTATTTTTCTCGTTAAGTTAGCACAATCTTACATTGACGCCCCACAACTTCTCTCGAAGATTCAGTTACGTGTCCCTACTAGATCTGTTAGGATACCTTTTCTTATTCCTAACGTCCCCCACTGCAGCACAAATTACAAACAGAATTCTTTATTTATAAGATCCGCTAAGTGTTATAATAAATTGGTTGACTTTTCTGAACTTGACTACTCTACTAAACCGCATGCATTTAATCAAATATTTTCTAAACATTGGTACGAATTGGTTCAATAACTGTTTGTATGGCACTTCATGACGTATTATTATAATATATGGTGTAGTATTATTGTTATAGTGCGTTTTATAATTATTGTACCTAAAGATAATTTTTTTGTAAACTATCAAGTTGGTAGCTAGTTGTACCATTTATTTTTATCTTTAAGTTGTTAATATTGTTTGATTTCCGATTATAATATGTAAAATAATATAAAAATAAAGTACCTCGTAAATTTCAAATTTTCGTTTATGTTGGCTCTGAGCAGAACATTTTCTTTAGAGGCGGCAATTACGTCTGCGTTGTGTTTTTCGACGTTGATACGAATTCTTCTGATTTGTTTTGGTTTGGAAACTGTGTTGTGCATCTGTCGCAGCGCGTTCAGCTGCAGCATTCCGTCAATGAAGGTGACCCAATTGCCGCACCATACTAGATCTGCTTTATCTAGAGACGTGTTCGCGCGCTCAATACTACGGAACTTCCCGCTAAAGAAAAACAAAATGATTTCATTTTTATGTTTTAATATTGTCGATAATTAAATTTATATGAGTAATATGAGTACACTGCAGCATGCAATAAGACAAAGTAAAAGGAAATTATAAAGGTATATAGGTAGTTTTGGCTTGAGAAAAATATCGACGACGGCAGATTGACCAACAAACAATTGGACGAAGAAGACCTAGACAAACGATCTCTAATAAGATCGGGGACGTTCTAAAGAAAGGTCAAATTAAAAGTACCCTAAACAATGAGTGCCTATGAAAAAATTTACGGGTCATAAGTCGTAGTCTTGTTCAACCCCCAAAAGATACAGGTCATTATATATGTATGATGCAAACAATGTCTTTGTTTTAAGTTTTACCTGTATGTATAATCGCGTTCTTGAAGTAAACCATAAATATCAGAAGCAGTGAGATTCATTTGTTCATCTATATTAATGGTTTTAATGTCAGTTTTCTTAATGTCAGATTTATAAGCGACAATCATTCCTGTAGCTACAACTATATTTTCATATAAAACCTGTAGAAGAAATATTAGGGTGTTATTTGTTTTCATATGAATACTACCTGTATAAATTTACTCATTCAAATATCAATCTAATTTACTTACCTCAAAATTACCAGTTCCTCTTTGAATCTGTACTCGGAGTGTTAACTGGGTTTGGTCCTGCAATGCGGGCTGTGCATGAAGATGAATATCTCTGAATTCAACAGATAGTTCTTTCTTCGGTACATTTAGAGTCATGGCCAGGGTATCCCATACAGCGACAAGAACGGCAGAGGTCGGGTATACTATTTCATCTGGAATATACAGTTATCTATAAAATTTGTTAAACTCTTATGGGTTAATTGGCTTTGCCCAACTAGTTCCCAACCAATCGTGGTTCTTATCATGAGTGAGACATTTAGTCACGCTAGGACGTCGACGTGCTAGTAGTACGTAAACCCAATTAATGTCTTTATCAGTGAATGTAATTAAATATTTCCGTTCACTAGTTTTTATAGATCGCTCCTGACAAAGTTCCTATATACAGTGATAGAAAGATAAAAAGTAAGTAAAAATAATACCTTTTATTACGTTTCCATTCAGGTACTGATTCTCTTTATCATGTAACGAAACCTTGCAATTATAAACTGCAGCCATCTTCCTGCGTGCAGTCCGGTATAGTGGCATGGCCCTGTAAATTGCCTGTAGTAAGTATCCAATAATGTACATAATTATGTATATTAAATTTTTACATTAAAGATCGAATACTAACCATTTTTCTCGATGTGCCCACTGAATATTATGAGATAAGAAAGGTGTGCCAGTGGAAACGGGCATTTCAACTTTAGGATAAAGAATTTGAACTTTAGGATTGTATCCTTCCATAAACAGCCTGTAATGGAACAAAATTGAAGTATAATAATAAAATTTTAAGCCAAATTCGATAATATTTAATCAGGCAGTAATAAAAATTCTTTGATGTACTGACTTTCCAACAGCCTCCAGAAGGAGCAAAGTATTATCGGGATGCTTGCGTCGTGTCAGTGCAATATTTTTACATTCATCGGGTAGGGAGCGCTTCAAAATGGCCTGTAGAAGACCGTGGGGAGCGACCTCCACCAATACAGCATTACTTGGTATTTCGGGCAAAGTTTCTTGGAAAAGTACCGGGCACTGAAAAATAAATACGTTTGTACTAATACTTCAAAAATGCATTTTACATTTAAATTAGCTTATTTTTTTTCTTACCAGCAGGTTGTTAGTATGATACTCGGCTGACGAATATTGAGCTAAATCTTCATCCCATCTATCCTTTGGCACAGAAGTAGAAACCCAACGCGTGCTACGTTGTTTTGGAGATTTGATTACTTCTTTTAAGTATTTGAGTAGACCGGGACCTACAGTCAAACTGTGTTAGTGAAATCAAAACTAGTAACGATATTTATATTAGTTTTTAAGGTTAAAACGTACCAGCATCCGCAATGTAACGCGAGTGGTAGGCGATATTGGAACACGGCACTTCCTTAGCAAAGATTCCCTTATCAGTCAGTTTAGCGACAAAATCACGCATAATATCGGCAGGTCCAGAAATTGTGCTGGACTCGGGACCGTTGTGACAAGCCACTACAATCTCAGGTGGTATCAGTTTACAAATCTAAAATCCGAAATGAAACGTCAGTATTAAAGTTTCTTCTTTAAATGATAGTATGTATAATTAACGTAGATGCTATATTTCACCTTTTCATATCCCAAACCAACAGCAGCCATAGAACCGCGTATAAATGGTGTCTGCAAGGAAACTAATCCACGGCTGTATGCAGATAGAATCATCTCCTCCGCTGTCAAACAACCATCTGCATATGCGCATCCCAGCTCACCCACGCTGTGACCTGTTATTGTATTAATATTACACACTTAGTATATTTTTCGTAATCTGGACCGAACTTAATTCTATGAATAAATAATATTTTACCGATAATTCCATCAGGCACCAAACCCAATTCGCGAAGAACATCAGTGAGACCGATTTGCAAAGCAGCTATTCCCACAAATGAATGCAGAATGTTGTCATAGATTTTATCATCATTAGCTGTTATTATGTGGACTATATCGATGCCTTTTGGCTCCAAAGCACGACGACATCTAAAAATGTGATATTTATATATTATGTTCTATTACTATAAATTTCGAATATACAATAAAAGGAAAATATTTTGGTGAAAATTTTATACACGAAATATGTCTGGTTATTAAGAAAATACATCCAGGCATCCATACATCCAGGCATCCATACATCCAGGCAGGAATAATTGGTGTCATAAAATTCTGAATTTAATCTTTTGCGAAGCAATGTTCGTCGTTTCGTAGTGACAAGAGAATGGAGGTGCATGTAACGTAGAACAATGACATACGCGCTACCAATAATGCAGATAATCATATTTGAAAATATTGAATCTGAATCAATAATGAACTATTATTTACCTTTCAATAGCAGCTGCGAAGATAGGTATACGCATAAGCTGCATGCCCATGCCTGCCCACTGTGAGCCCATCCCACTATATACAAACCACAGCGGTCGCCTCACGTCGTCAAAATACTCAGCTTTCTCAGTCAGACTGACAGTCTTGTTTTCCGCATTTGTGCCTATAGTAATAAAATTGTCATCATTAGACATGAGTGTGAAATCTTTTCACTGATTCTATCACTATGATTCTCGAATTGTAACTAATTTTGGCATGAAACTGCCAAATACGTGCCATAACGTTGGCCATATGGACTACTTTAGCAAAGTTAATACACTGGTATAATTATACGAAAGTCGTAGGTATATCTGATAAAAGATCTGATATGATTATGACACAAAATACATATTTTCTGATCCTGAAGACTTGGTTCGTAAGGTTATCAAATCGTTTCACTCTCTCACACACACACACACACACACCCTCACACACACACATACACACACATACATCCACATGCATACACATACACGCATTCACACACAAAAACGAACACACTCACATGGACCCACATATGCACTATACGTATACCCACTCACACATCGCCCAATATGACGTACATTCTCAACACGAACATACTAGCCACTCATACATATTCCACCTATTCAGAGCACGGAGAGGCTGGTAATCTGTAATACAGGACCTCCTAGTACAGAGACCAGTCTTCCACACAGACTATACATTCGCTTCTTTCTTGTATGGTCTGTTTGATTATGATGTGAAATATTATGTACTGTGTGAGAGTTCAAATAAACAATTATTATTATTATTGTCTTAGATAATTTATCGGCTGATAAGGCGGGGACGTCACGTGACCGCGATGACGCAACAAATGGAGGGGAGCGTTCGTGTTGTACGCCCATTCTCATTTCTCTCGTCACTTTTTCTCGGGCGCTCGGTTGCAACGGACGCGTATTAGATCGTGGCTATAAAATATTTTTGTATAACAGTTTATTGGAATTGTGTGATTTTTGTTCTATAATTCAAATATATTCCTTGTCGGTAGACGGTGACTTTTTTTTTTTAAATCAAGTACACTTCTTTTCAATAAGAATTGTATATAAATCAGAAATTATATAGCACTTCTGGATGACAGCATGTACATTCACGTTTTTTTAGTTTAACAATTGCTAATGAATGTTGTAAAATATCGACATCTTAACGAAAGTCAACTATTGTGCAGTGCAATGGTTTAATTTCCATTTAACTATTGTGCAATATATATTTATCTTAATAGGTTTCCGTACTTATGATATTAATTCATCTTCATCAAGTTAGCTATTATACAACGTATTCTTTGAATCCCTTCGATTATCATATTTAATCGTATTACTGTGTATGTATACATTTATTTATTTCTATTTAAATATTACGTGACATGTAAATAATAACAATATTACTAGATTTATTTTTTACCTAGGATAACGAATCCTCTGCCCAAATGTCCAGAAATTGTTGACTGGTGAATATTGTGTAACAATGCTAACTCTTCAGGATCAACTGGACGCGATTTTAAATCATCAATTATGTTCTTAATGGCAGTATCTTGTCTGGACGATATGGTCACAAGGTGTGGAATGTCAGACTTGTAACGTGAAAGATCCTGAAATACATTACACTATAAGTATTTTTATGGAAGCAGATTCTTGTATAACATTATGAAGCGTTGAAGCGTTCTAAAGAAGCCAAAAGAATACTTTCGAGCTACCTTTGGCTTGTAATGTCCATGCAGCAAAATGTGCGAGTTGACTCCGGTGACGGACATGCCGTTGATAGCAGCGTACGTGCGCCCAAACTTCTGATGTTCGGTAAGAATTTTTATGCGGCCTTCACGCAGTGCTCGTACATCTTGCCGTGGATTCTCGCAGTGAAGATTAGCCGCTAGTTGACCGGATTGATATCCTAGCAGTACCTGTTTAAATTAAAATCAAGTTGTTTCACTACCCATATTATACAATATTCGTTAACTGTAATTTAATTCAAATATATGTGCCGTGTTTTCAATTCAATATTTATTTACCTTAATTACGCCACATATTGCGGATGCTGCCTCAACGTATCCTATATTAGAGGTCACACTGCCGACTAAAAGCGTATCATCTTTACCTTTACAGAACACTTTATCGATAGATTCTAGTTCAGCTTTATCAGCTTCAAGTACAGCTGAGCCAAATGCTTCAACATATTCTATAGCTTGTGGTGGAACTCTCGCTTCTTCATAGAACTTTTTCAAGAAGTTAACAGACGCGTTCTCTTCTCTTAGAAAACCATATTTAGGACCAGTTTCACCTTGTAACATGCCGATGAATTCAGTTTTTGCATGTATGAGTTCAGCATAAACCCTGTGTACATATAAATTACTCTCTACAGTTAAATTAACCTAATTTATTTCATTGATTTATATTTTAACATTTGTTTAATACAAACCTCAGAGCATCCTTTGCCTTTTGTAAGAACAAAACACTGATAGCCTCAGATTTAACGGTACCGTCAGCGTTTTCATCAAACGATTTGGTTTTGCCATCCATAGATTGTTTCATGATTCTGTAATGACAAGTACATAAGGTATTAATTTAATGCATCTTAACATCAAATAGACTTCATATCCAATTATTAACAGTTTCTTATGTATAGCTTGTGATTTTCTCGTATAACGTCAATAAATTAATGGCGGGTAAGGAAGGGTTTCACGAAGCACTTTTAATTAAGCAGGTGTTCCATTACAATGGCGTCATTGACCCCTCTTGAGGTTGAGTCTTTAGCAGTAGCAGATAAGTAGCTGAATTTTGTGCTAGGCAATTCTCAGATGCTGTGCCGGGCCTGATATTATAGGGCACATAAAGCTGGCACGATGTAGGTATACAAGACCTTTGCATGACCCTACAATATACAGCCGTCCGTATCATTGCATATATTTATGTTATTTATTTATTTACTAGATTCACCAACAGCTGTTACGAAATTATAATTGCACAACTAATTATAGGTGAATACAACATGCATAAGTTAACATAAAAAAGTACTAACAATTTAAATTATTAAATTACAAAAGAAATACACAAATTTGATAAAATAAAAATTATTATGTAAATTGAGATTAGAGATCAGGGTGTATAATATAAATATATAATATGACAACGTAAATAAAATAATTAACATTAACAAATTCCTTTCATCAAAATATGTCAACTATAACATAATCTTCAAATTCTATTTATATGTCTTCCTACCTTCCATAGTGTACAGAAGATTGTGGGTGCAGACATAAGTAAGAGCCTCCAACGATGGCTCCTTCGCAATCACCACGGCTCATGGCCAAGTACGCTTGCTCTAACGCCGCGGCAGAACTGCAGCACGCCTCGTCGACAGACATTGATGGCCCCTTGGCGTTCAACCAGTATGATATGCGGTTGGCAAACATAGCCTTACAGCATCTATAATTATGTTTTTTTTAATAACACGAAGTACACGCGATTTTTTTCTGATTCGTGATTCGTTCTTAATAAGGGATGAATTTCTAAAATTGCTGGAATTTCATAAAATCAACCCGTATAGAGTGTAAGTGAATTCAGATGGATTTCACAGTAAAGAATATGTGACTCTCGGAGAAAATATTGAACTGCAACATATTCCAAAAATAAAATTATTTTACATAGATTTATTGGTGTTTGGAAAATAATATTGTTTTAAGTTTTGGTTTTGTCTTTATGTTTCCATTTAAAATATTCATTTAAAACAACATAATTGAATTAAGTTGCATTAGCTATTTTGTAAGACTTGAGGGAATCTAGATTTTATTTTAGATTAGCATATAACTTTAAACCCAAATGAAATCTTACCCAGTAATACCAAAGCCTGATCTAGAGCCAGCATCGTAGAAACACGCCTTTTCTGCTTCAGAAAAGCAGGAACCGATAAAAACGCCAATGTTCTTACCAGATAGGTCATTTGGATTGATTCCTGAATAAAAACACATTATGCTGCTTAGATATCCATCTTACGTTTACCTAAACAACGTTTTAGTACCATCCTTTTTTTTTTTTTTAATTGGAGGAATGCCTTGACGCATACCTCTCCGCGGAAAAAGGGGAGCGGAGAGGTTATGTTGGGCTCACCCGGGAAAAGATGGAAATTCCCGGGTACTACCGACTAAACCCGCCACGGTGTGCCAACTTACTGCCTTGGATGGTGGGTGGGTCGCTGGAACTGACACTACATCAGCGACCCACCCAGCAGTGCCCAACTCACGCAAGAAACGCGTGCAGACGACAACTCCTCGGCGACGCCCCGGCACGACTTGGAGCGTCGCTCCGACTCAATGACTTGCGGACAGGAGATCCCCATTCTCCCGCCCGCAGCCTTCACTATGGCGGCATCAGGCGTGCGTACGCGCGCCTGCGTCGCCCGGGCCGCCGGCGGCGGCTCGGATCCGCAAGAATGCTTTCCTCACGGATCTGCTCCGCCGCCTCCTTCCGCGAGATAACGCAGAAGGATGCGACCGCTATCTAGTTCCTCTCGCTGTCGACCATGGCTTTGATCACGGCCGGCAGCGAGAGGTCGATGCCCACAACGTCGACGCATTCACGGCGCTGCACCGCCCAGGCAGGACATACCTCGAGCGTGTGCTGCGCCGTGTCCTCAGTACTATCGCAGTGGTGGCAGATGGGACTCGGTTCCCTCCTAGCGACTGTGTGCAGGTGCACATGGACAGGACAACCATGCCCTGACAACACCTGCACCAGCAGGAGGAAAAGGGTCCCATTCTGCCGCCCTGCCCACCGCTCCAACACCGGCTGGAGGGCCCTAACGGTTCTGAATCCGGCTAGGGGAACCTCCAGCCGCGCCTTCCATTTTAGAAGTAAGCCCTGGCGGGCTCGGTTTCGTGTAGTATTTATTACCACTGGGAGGGGACGAACACCTATCTCCTCCCATACCGACGACATAACTTTGAATGCTTCGGCGAGCACCTCCGCCTCCAAGTCCCACGGAGGAGTTCCAGCCAATGCGCAGGCTGCGTCAGCAGACACCGTGCGGTATCCGCGTATGATCCTGACCGCCATGACTCTCTGCGGTCTCCGCAAGAGAGTTCTACACTGGGCGGTCAGGGAGTCCACCCACACCGGTGCGCCGTAAAGTGCCATCGACCGGACAACCCCCGCGTAGAGCCGCCGACAGCCGACGCTGGGCCCGCCCAAATTCGGCAAGAGTCGCCCTAGAGCGGACGCAGCGCCGAGAAGCCTCGGAATAAGACGGCTGAAGTGCTCGTCGAAGCGCCATCGCCCTTCCAGTACCAGGCCCAAGTACCTCATATGGGCCTGGACTGGGACACGAACCGAGCCCACCACTATCGAGGCGCCGCTAGGTGGCTTGCAACGGGGCCCATGAAAAACTAGGGCCTCCATTTTGGAAAGAGCCACCCGCAAACCTAGCGCCTCAATACGCCCGACTACCTGGGAGACCCCCATATTGGCCAGGCGGGCCGCCTCCTCGAAGTTACCCCCCCAGGCTGTGACGAGAGTGTCGTCAGCATAGCTGATAATAATAATAATAATAATAATATTCTATCACATACACACAACACTATCTAGCCCAAACTAAGCAGAGCTTGTACTATGGGTTCTAGACAATGGATAAAGATACATATTACATTTTTTTTTTTTGTAAATTCATACATATTATACATAGAAACACCCAGACCAAGACAAACATCCATGTTCATGCACACAAATGTTTGACTTGTGCGGGAATCGAACCCGCGACCTCATGCGTGGCAGTTGGTTACACTAACCACTACGCCATCGAGGCCGTCGATGATGACGTTTAGCCCGGGGGAGAGGGCACCACGCAGGGCCCAGTCGAAACCGATGTCCCACAGGAGCGGACCAAGAACAGAGCCCTGTGGGACACCGCACGACATGGGTCGCCGCAAAACTTCACCCCTAACTTCAAGGAGAACATTCCTTCCTCTCAGGTAGTCTGCCACCAGTTGCTCCAGATACAAGGGCACTCCATGATATCGGAGCGCCTCCCGGACACAGCTGAATGGCAGACTGTTAAAAGCGTTGGCGATGTCCAAGGACACCGCCAACAGCACATCGCCACCGGTGACCGCCTCCTCGGCCGCGGTCTTCAGGCACATAACAGCCCCGACCGTCGAACGCCCCTGACGAAATCCAAACTGGGCGTCTGACAAGTCGGGACCAACCGTACTTAAATGCTGGGCGATGCGGGTAGCGAGGATCTTCTCTAGCATCTTCCCCGCCTCGTCCAGCAACACAATAGACCTGTAGGCCGCGACCGATTCTGGAGGCCGTCCCGGTTTGGCCAGCAGCACCAACTTTCCCTCCTTCCAGGACTCAGGGAACCGTCCCGACACCAGGCTCGCGTCGAAGAGGTCCCTAAGGCGGACATCCAGGTGATCGAGGGCCAGCGCGAGGGCTCGCGCAGGTACACCATCAGGTCTGGGTGCAGTTCTCTTGGAGCGGATCCGCAAGAGAACTGCCCCCATCTCCGAGTCTGTAACCGGGGGCACAATAGAAAACGGCTCCCGATATTGGTCTCCCATTGGAGCCATTATCGGGGGGACGTGCTCTTCGTGGCCAGGAAAGAGTGCCTGACCACCTGGGAGAGAAAGTTGGGCTGAAGGGTCTCGAAGCTTATTTAGCACCGCGCCGTATGGGCGCCCCCAGGGGTCACGGTCAAGACCCTCCATCATCTCCTCCCTCGCCCGCTCTTTGGCGCGGCAGATGGCCAACTGAAGAGACTCTTTCGCACCGCGATACGTCTCATACAGTCGGCCGTCCTCTAGTTCATCACGGTGGCGACGGCAACGGCTGCTAGTGTAAGACCTTCGGGCACGGATGCACGCCGCACGAAGGTCTGCCAGCTCCTGGGATCACCAGTAGACCCCCGTCCTTAGGGTCTTGTGTCGCACACGTGGCATGGCCGCATCACAAACAGCTTGGAGGCTGTCGCGAAAGCGGACAGCCCCGGCATCTACCTCCCCGGACGAAGGTGCAGGAGACAGCCATGCTTGTACAATGGCTGCCTCTTCTAATAGATCCCCATTCAGCCGTCCCAAGGCCCATCGCGGAAAGCGAGGAGTTCCGCCCGCCAGCGGGCGATGACCCCTACTGGTTCCCTGGAGGGGGGCGACCTCTAAACGGATGTACAAATGGTCCGATAGAGTCTCAACCCCCTCCAGGACACGCCAGCCACCTACGCGTGCGGCGAGGGCAGGGGTAGCGAACGAAAGGTCCACTTTCGACCCCCCCTGCCGTCGCACGCACGTATAAGCGGTACCTCTGTTTAGTAAACAGAGGCCCGTCGCATTAGCCCACTCCTGGACCGCCTCTCCTCGGACATCCGTGCGTGGGGAGCCCCACGCAGTCGACTTTGCCTTAAAGTCCCCCATCACAAGGATGCGGCTAAATGACATCCGCCGTATCGAGGCCTCCAAATTGTTAAGGAAGGCCTCGAAGTCTGTCAGACTCCAATTACGGGAGAAGTACACACCAAAGATTGTAACCTCTCCCCATGCGACAGCGATATATCCCGGTCCCCTTTCTTTGACAGAGAGGGGAGGGGAGTGCGGTGCCGTGGAGCTGACGACCGCCACGGAGCTGTCCCGGTCACCTACCCAATTGGGACAGGGAGGGATATAATACGGCTCCGCAGCTACGGCTACACCAATCAACCACTCCGCCATGGACTGCAGGAGTAAGTCCTGCGCTCGAGCGGAGTGGTTGAGGTTCGCCTGGAGGAGGTGGTAGTCATGTTCTTGGTCCATGACTACGATGACATGTCCTCCTCCACCGTTGAGGGCGGTCGATCAATACGCGGAGCAGCTGGGGTCGCTTGACTGCTCACACTCGCTATGGGCTTTGTGGCCGGGGTCTTGCATGCCCCGCCGCCTGTCAAGTGGTCGGCAGGGCGCTTGGCTTCCGCACACGCGGGGCAGTGCGGGGTGGCCTCGCAGTTCTTCGCTATGTGCCCCTTTTCACCGCAGCGATAACAAGCATCGCTGCAGTCGATGCTACTGGGGCACCTCAAGCGGGCGTGACCCGCTCCTCCACACTTATAGCATCTCATGGGCCGAGGATCTAGAATTGTCACCCTAGCCGAACTCCAGCCCACAAGGATCCACCCAGCGGCTGCCAACTGTTTGGTGGCCACGACAGGGCATTGAGTCCATACAGCTCCAACACCTCCAGGACCGGGACGGATGGCGCCCACCTTAACCATGTCCGCAGCACATCCAGTCCGCACGCTAATAGCAGACCGGACGTCCTCTTCGGACACGGAGTCGTCCAGGCCAGAGATGCGCATATCCGCGCACTTCACCGGCCTAGCGACTCGGACGCCATCTATCTCCGGGAACAAGCTTCGCAGCTATAATATCAGCCGCCTCCACCCTTCACTCTTAGCGCCCGGGAGTTCAAGGATCCGAGCTCCCGTGTGGGCGAGACGTATCCTGGCGCCCTCGGTAACAATTTCGTGGACGCTAAGGTCACGCCTGGCGGCCGACAAGACGTCCTTATATGTAAGGCCATGTTCTGCCGCCTCAGGCATCACTGTAATAACCACAGCAGCTGCCTTCGGGGTGCGAAGTTTGTTCCGCCTCCGTCGCCTCCTCTTTTTCAACCCACTTTTTGCAGCGGGAACGGCCTGGCTGGTAGAAGCTGCAACAGCAGCAGCCCTAGCGGTGGCATTAGCGACGGCGTTTCTGTTCTTGCGCCGGGCTTTCCCTTTCCCCACAGTCTGCCACTCTTGGGGGGCAGACGTAGAGGGGCCGGATGTTTGGGCCGGCGCAGCTGACTTTTGAGCCGTCGCAGGTCGACGCTGCTGCAGCGCCTTCTGCGTGGGCGGAGTCATACTGGTCACTGGAAGCAGCGGGAACTCTTGGACTCTAGTCCGAGCTGTTGTCGGTGTCGGCGCTGGTGCAGCCTTACGGTTTGCGGAGTTAGCGGCGACGGTTACAGTCGCTGGCGGCGCAAGCCCCAACCGTGACCGGTAGCTGGGCGCCGGAAGGAGGTGATCGTTGAGGCCCTCGAAACGGGCGTCTATGTATCTAAACATAGACGCCTGGAATTCCAGCTGCTCGTTCGAGGGTTCCTAGTACTCCTAGTACTTTAGTACCATCCTAATCCTAACAAATACTATAAACGCGAATGTGAGTTTGTTTGTATTGTAAACAATGATACTTCTAACTTATGCTTATTTCTAATGTTTAAGTTGCGAATATCATTATTTAATACTTACCAAAGTGAATATGACGTTTTATAAACATGATATTCGTAAATTTTGCGACGCAACGGTAAGTATACCTGTTTCTTTTTAATCGCTCTTTCAGGGAAACTCGTGGGCCTAAATTATAAATGCTACGTCCTGCATGCTTTTGAAGACTAAAAATTGTTTTAATATCAGCTGCCTTACCCCACAACAGTATGTCATAGGACATGACGCTGTGAAAGTAACTAAAGTATACTGGTCTCGCAGTAACAAAACTATCTACATCAGTAAGCTGTCTTGTTCCCAACCACGAATGCGGCTGAACTAAGTCTGCCTGCAAGACGACTGAACTTTATCATCTAAAGTAATTTTTAAGTAAACTGTGGATTGTAGAAATGTTATTGTTTCATTATTTATATAATGTTTATGCTAAGACTCTTTACATTAGGTAATGTAAACTTTATACACTTTGTTTTTATAGATTTGAGCAATAAATTATTCGCCGTGAACCAGTCCAGGACTTGCGCGAGTGAAAAATTAACACCCTGTAAATTCGGTGCCTTACGGTCTACTTTAAAAATAAGTGATGTGTCATCAGCAAATAATACAATGTCGCAGAACTTGTGTACGAAGAATGGAAAATCATTCACGAACGCTAGAACGTATGATATTCAATAACTTCAAAAACACTATGACTGTTTACAGTTCAAGAATGGCCCGTGTGCGTTAAAGTTGTTGTTTGTGTTTGATACAAATACAATTGATGGATAAATCTTGTTGGGAAGGAATAACTTACCGGCATCATAAATGGCATTGTATGCCTGCTCGAGAATCTTGCGAGACATTGGGTCCATGCTGTTGCCTTGACGGTAATGAATCTTGAAGAACTGCGCGTCGAAACGCTCCAGCTCAGGGATATTACCGGTGTACTGAGCCACTTCGGGGTGGTTGTACCTCCAACGAACATCCTCCGACGAGATCGGACTTATCTGCAAAAGTAAATTAATAAACCCGTATGAAAAACAGAATTAGTCTAGTCAAGTCAAAATAAAAAAATAATTTATTAATTTATGTCACACAGAATCACTTATGAACGATCAAAGTTAATGAGTTAGTGAGTTTACTAATGTGTGAACGAAAAGAGTGGTTGTGAGGTTCTGGCCTGCTTTTTCTTATAAGTGCTCTATTCCACGAATAGTCTTTAACTTTCAAAGTAAAATATTTGATTCCCTTTTTGATTTTGTTAACAAATTATTTTTAATACGTATGATACTTAATGTGTGAAACTCACTATCTACTGCCAGTTGGACCCCATTACAAACGTGTCGTGAATATAGATTTAAGTACAATTGTGCTGACCTTATTGTACAGTATATCAGACAGGTCCTTGACGTGATGAGAGCGCGGGAAGAGGCCCGACATGCCGGATATCACCACTCTCTCGCCGTCCACCACTGGAGCCACCACCTCCTCTTGAGACACACCATGTTCTTGAGGAGTTGGAGTCATGTTGGACGATCTAGCGAAGTAAAAAGGGTTGATTTTTCAATAGTATTTTGATATTATTATTTTTGGATAAAATTTATTTAAATTATGTAAGTAATGAGCTCTTTTAGGGGGTTGGTTGGACGTTGGTTGTTAAAAAGTTGCTGCTACCGATATAATTTTTTCAAAAACTTAATATTATAAAGTTTAACGTTAGCTCGATTATTTATACAATTTGAAATGACATTATTTTATCAAAATATGCTCGCGACTTTGTCTGCGTTGGCTTTTGATGATCTACGTAGCTCACATTATATCAAATGTATAGTTCTTAGGTACATACAGATAAAAAACATGATAACCGCATTAAAATCCCTTCAGTGGTTTGTACGTAATGAACTAACAGACAGAATAAGTATAAAACCATTGTTTTGGGTTCGGAAC